>OZ010591.1:53865333-53907833 GCA_963932145.1 Acanthosepion lycidas | reverse complement strand
TATATATATATATATATATATATATATACGCAGATATATGCATACATGCACATACACTATTCAGACATAGACACATATATATGCAGATATATGCATACATGCACATACACTATATATACACAGACATATATATACGCAGATATATGCATACATGCACATACACTATATATACACACACATATATATATATATATATATACACAGACATATGCATACATGCACATACACTTTATATACACAGACATATATATATATACGCAGAAATATGCATACATGCACATACACTATATATACAGACATATATATATATACAGATATATGCATATACACTATATATACACATACACACAGATATATGCATATACACTATATATACACATAGATATATATATATACACACAAACATATGCATATACACTATATATATATATATATATATATATATACACACACTCAAACATATATATTCACACATCTACATATAGATATGTATGTATTTACATGCAAATTTACGTACATATATATATATATATATATATATATATATATATATCCAAGTATATGATTGGTGTATATGGAATGAATTCCAATGACCAACAATTACTATTCTTAAAAGAGTCCTCAATACAAAGTAGAGCACATATAATTATTTATTTTAAAAAACTTTATAACATAAATGTTATAAAATCACTACAAAAATAGCCGTTTTGTTTCAACACCCTTGGTGTCTTATGAATGTTAAACATCGATGATGTTGAATGTAAAATCAATGGATACTTTTTTTATGACAAGTTCAGAATGTTATACTTTTGATTTATTCATGCCCTACTGCCAAATTGGCTGTTTTTACATGATGTAAGTTGATATACAACCAAAATGAAAAAAAATTAGTCTAATCTCTTGTATTATGAAAAGTTGCAAGGCATTAACTGTTGAAATTAACCGTATAAAAGCAGTCAGAAATAGCCTTCTGTGTCATATTTTTTAACTGTTGCAATTTTCTCCAATGTTTATCTAATAATTATTGATTCTATTAGTAATACTTCCTGTATGACATTACATTTATAATGACCTTTCACTTGTTTGAAATCTGCATTACAAGATAGAAAATTTTCAAAGTTCTTAACTTTGAATGGTAACAACTTGAGCTACAAAGATAAATTTCTCAGAGTCTGTCTATATTTCTGAGATGAGGTATTATGTACAGTATTTACATTATGTGGACTATTGTCCTCATCTTTGTCGCCATATTTGTCACGTTTCGGCTGTTGTACACTCCGGCCTTCTTCAGGAGGTTGGACACATGGCACAGTGGATAAAGGCATTGGTTAGATCTAGTGACAGACCCAAAGAGTGTGAGTTCAATACCTGGTTAAGGCAGTGGAGAACTTTCAGAGGGAAAATTAGCAGGAGATAACATGGCACGTGGAACTAGAACAGTCTACCCCAGGGATCGAAATAAAGGGTTCAGTTCGAAATTCCAACCACCTGAAGAAGACCGGAGCGTACAACGGCCGAAACGTTGTGACAAATATGGCGACAAAGATGAGAACGATAGTCCGCATAATGTAAATACTGTATAAATTTCTCAACCTAAAATACAACAGCGGGGGTGGGGTGTGGGAAGAGTATTGATTTGGGTTAGTATTATAGACAGTAAAATTGATGACTACCAAGATAAATGTTATAAGTGTTATTCTAATTACCTGAAGAAGATGCCTATCTTTTTAAAGTGATAAAGTCATAATTAATTGTATAAGACAATGATTCTTTACATTTTGTAATACTGAATATTGCCCACTTTGAAAAAAAAGTTTTGAAGACACCAGATTAATTGGCTTCAAACTTTCCAGATATTAATCTAATAAAACATTTGTGGTCTATCATTAACGATGACGTATATGAGAATGGAAAACAATATTCAAAAATAGTATTGGGAAGTAATAAAAACTGCTGCAAGTCAAAACAGTATAAAAGTTTACAAAATCAATCTGTGAAAGCTAATGAATATTATAGAATGTCAAAGTATCCATATTAAGATGTAAAATAATATAGTGTTACTGTGGCCTATGTTTGGCATTTATTTATAAATAAAAATTTCATTTTAAATTTAGTTTGAATAATTCAACATTGGTTGATTACTATGGAGTATGAAAAACATACATCAAACTGAATGTCTACTAAAAACAAAATTTATTAACCATGCTAATCATTACCCTCTGAACAGGTGTTTGGCATCAAAATGGATAGGTAGTTTATGTTAGTATTGTGAAAACACTTTTGTTACATATATCAAGCTTAAAATATAATTTGTAGAGAATGAATTTCAGCCAGACTGAAATATAGTATATTGAGATATTGTATGAAGTCACTTATTGTTTTTGACTTACTATTTCATCTTACCAATTAACTTTGATTTAACCTTTTAGTGACCATTATTCCATTAGTGGAACATATTTTAAGCAATTTTTTTTTATCCTAGGCAAGCATTAATTCTGATTATTTTATCCATAATATACACATAAAAGACTAAAATACAATGTGCCTTCACATTGTATTAAAATACAATTAATGCATGTCTGGTATCAAAAAGTATATCTTATATGTTCTACTGGTGGAACAATAGCAACTAAAACATAAAAAAAAAAAGTTACCACAAAGAGTAAATTTTAAGCTGAAAGTGTACAGACAAAAATGGAGTACTTTGTTGCATTCACAGGTTTCTACTAGTTAGAACAATTGTTTACTATACAAAAATTGTCTTTCAGATATACAAACTTCTACATAGGTAGGTAATTCTTTTGAACTGAATGTTTCTGCGCTTACAAAAATCATACTAGAGTTAACAAACAAGTATGGCTGCTCCTATCAACATACAGACAAGATAAAAGAATATTTTCCACTTTCCTTTAAGAATACAATTTTAGAAATATATCTAATATTACATTAAGCTCTGTATTTAAGAAAATGTTTAAAATAGTTTTTGTTCTGTGATTTATAATTTGGCATTATTCAATAAATATATGCCAAATATTCATTAAATCCTGACCAAATATTTGGTCATTTGAAACAGACACTATAGGCTTGATATAGGTACCTCCAAAAATTTCCTAAAGAGCATACCACAATGAAAAAAGGTCCTAAAGTTTTATCATGAAAATGTTCACGTTATTATTAACTATTACTTCACTAATTTTTTTAATCCTTTCCGACACATTCAATATTGGTTAACAATCTTGTTTTTCTTGCATCAGCAGTAAGCCAAAGATTACTATAGGGATTTTTAGCATCTTTTTTGCATTAAAAACACATTGTTTTGGAAATTCTTTAAAAAAAAAAAAAAAAAAAAAAAAAAAAAAAAAAAAATCATCAAACAATTGTATTTTAATGAAATTTTCAGGATTTATTCACGAATTAGTAAAATTATTTTTTTTTTACATAAAATTATGACATTATTTAATTAGAAAAGCTTTTAATTACTTTTATAAATAAGATATATTAAGGACACTAGTCTTTTTTTTTAGATGAATAACATATTTTTTTACAAGAATTGTTTCCATTCTTTTAAATTTTAATTAGAAAAATTTATTAAGTATAAAATCCTTTAAAAGTCTGTATTAATTTCAGCTTTATAGATATTATTATTAAGTGAAAACTATAAACTATATTTAATAATCATAAATGAAAAAGCTTAATACAAATCAAACACCAAAACTTTTTTTTTTGGAGAGGAGGGTATAAACATGCTGATTTTTGTAAGTATGAGCAACTATACACATCAGAAAATAAGAATGAAAACTATAGTAAATTTAAAGTTAACATTTTTAAAATTCAATAAAACACTACATTACAGAAAATATTTTCCTAAATTTTTAAGATTACTGAGTACTTAAAAATTATGTCATTTTCTTCAATTATGTTTTGCAGATAAAGTCTCCATAGAACAACAGTATACCTGTCATCACATCAAGACAGTTACTGCAGGGTTAAAAAACGCATTTCTGCAGTATTTTAAACTTAAAGTACATAATATATTTTAAATCCATGAACTATAACTAAAAGGTGCTAATCACCTATTTTAGGAAAAAAAAAAAAGAAAAACCTCCTTTCAGTCAATTTAAATTAGTTTTTGAAATACAGTAAAGTATTTTGTTTATTGGAAATATTAATTTTAATCTATCAGCTTGAAATTAAAGCTAAAATAAAATCTTCAGGAAAGATTTTCCATTTTTAAAAACACCTTAGGTATCAGGGTTTTTTGTGGCAGTCCCTAGTTTGATATTTTACAAGGTGAAGGATTGTAAGAAGTTATTAGGTTTGGTGGTAATTTTCTAAGCTTTCATATTAATATCCTATTCAATTTTTATCAATCACTTGTAAACAGTAAAAATGAAAAACTGATTTTTAAGAACTGAATCTTGTAACCAAGTTGAATACACTGGCAAAAAGAACTAAAAAATAATTCAAGTAATAACAGAATTAACTCCAATCATTTTAGCTGTATTATCAGGTCTTATAAAATGCTTGATTTACACAGGCAATATATTGAAGCAATCTAGACCTTTTACTAGGAACAAATAGCTTGCATGTGAATAGAGTTCACTGAATACATGATAATAGGAAAAATAGTAAGACAATGATGTGTTTCTCACTGTATTTATTTAAACTATACAGAAAGACAATCCTCAGAGCACTAGAAGATCTACCAAGATTTATTCTTGGTGGTCATAATCTTAACATAAGATAAATAGATAACACTGTGGGGTGATGGCAGACACAGAAGAAAAAGTGAAAGAATTATTAGACAAGATAGTTAATGAAAGTAAGAAATGAATATTAACTTAGGTACCTCCATGAGAGCTAGTAAAATAACAAATTTTCAGCACGTTTCTTTTTTGTATGACAAACATTAATTTGGAAAATCTTGCAAAAATAAAAATAATTGTCAGATGTTAATGAAACTTTCAGAAACTATTCATAAATGATGGAAATTATTATATGTTTTGTTTTTTTAAAGTCATAGAAAAAACATTTTTTTTTATATTTATTATCCTCCCCATAACTAATTTTATGAAAACTATAGAAATTCAGTTGCATTTAGTTTAGTGATTATATTAGTTAAAAGCACAAGGCTTTGAGGAAAGCAAATCATGTATTTTTTTTTTTTTTTTAAATTGGACCTCCCCTACCTGAAAATCAGCTCTGAATTGTAACATACAAAACTCAATAAAACAAAGATATTATTTAATTTCAAATGCTTTTATTTGCTTTTATGAATATGAACAATATTTTCTGAAAGCAAAAAATTTTTTCAATGAAAAATGAATTTTTAATACAATTATTTATTTATTTAATTATAATAGATTTTTACATTTCAATTGTTAAAATATTAAAAAATTAGTTAAAAGCTGCATCCAGTTTCATAAATGTCATAAGATAGATCTATTTTTACCACATTGTAAATCGTATCGTTTTGACTAATCAGAACAACCACAGTAATTAAGAAATGCAATTTTGTGTTTATAATCGGGCTGTAATTATAAAGTACGGAAGACCAATCAGAATACAATTAAGTTGCGTTATTTGAGTTAAGCATTGTTCTCTGGTGTTAAGACCTTTATTTCGCAAAACACGTGTGGAGAAGTTAATTTGATTTTTCAATTTCAACTGAGAAGGGTACCTACAAGTATCAGCATTATCTTATGAAATTTATATGATCATATTTTTATATTAATCTCAGTTATGACATTTTTCCATAAATGAAATATCAAAATTAATAATAAAATGAATGAAAATACAAATAACACAGTAAAATGTAATAAAACTATAGTATATTTTATGTACACTTCTGATAACATTTCATAATGAAAGGTACCTATAAATTAATTAGGTACCTTTCTTATGAAATTCAATCTCACTCTCAACAATCTTATTTTAATTTCCTTTATAATATATTTTCCATAAAGCATCGTAAACATAAAGGTGAAAGTGAAGTACAAAAAAAAAAAAAAAAAAAAAAAATTAGAACACTGAAAATTTTCCTTAAAAATAACGAGGTAAATAATTTGTTCACTTAAATCTAAATAATTTCACTTCTCTTCTTCTGTAGAACAAATTATCCTCACGTAATCTGTCAATATGTCATTCATTATCTGTCAGGTGATGTGAAATGTTATGACCTGCTTTGTTTAATTTTCAAACTACACCTTTTCGGCACAGAAACTAAATAATGCTGGTTTCAAAATATTTTAAATAAACATTACAATTTCTCATTTTCTTAAAATAAGTTTTGAAAAAAAATTATAATTGATTTTTAAAAGAATTTCAAACTGAGATTTTCATTTTTTTTTATAAAATGGAAAAAATGGTTGATATGATTATCTGTCAATTTTGCTGACTCAAAAAAAAAAAAAAAAAAAAGAAGATTTTTTTACAAAAGTTTCGGACATGCTAGGAACGATTAAAAAATGTAAAAAAATATTTAACTATATATGAATAGTAGTGTAGTAACAGACAACATAAAATGCTGCATAGAAACAGTGAAAGATGCTTTCTAGAAACTAAGCAAAGTATTAAGATAAAATGTTATCAGGAACAAAGAAAAGAATGAAGTGACTAATAATGTCCTATATGACAATGAATGCTGGACAATTGTCTCACAGATGATGATGAAACAGATCTGTTTCTAAATTTCTATTGACAAAAATGCTAAGAGCACCATGGAAAATGTGAACAAGAAGTACAAAGAAACTGGTACATCAGAGAGAGAAAACTGAAATTTCTGAGATACAAATGAGTAAAAAACTAAAGAGGGCCTGGAGAATTTAATACCCACAATACAAGAGAGAAGCAAAGTAAAACTACTTAATTTTTCAATTTCATGAATTGATACCAGAACAAAGAGAAATAGGGAGTCTGGATGTTATTTTGAAAAAAAAAAAAAACAGTAATTTGTGGAGCGAGCGATGATATTCAATGTCCTGAAAGAACATGGCACATCATAAAAGAAGAGTACCATAGACAAACGAAAACAAAATCTTATTTCTTAAATTAACTACGATAAAAAAAAGTAACAACTAAAAAACAATGCAGTTTTAACAGAACAATTTACCTACAGTGAGTACTCAGTACACTCAACTATGAACTAAAAATTAGTATTTAGTTACTAATTTCATAAGTAATTAAAATTGGTCTGTTTCATTTTGCTATTCGGAAGTTAAGAGATGTATCTGTTGATGATCATGATGAATAAAGATGGAATTAAAAAAATTCAATATTCACGAACATTCATTCTTTTTTACTTTTTAAGTTTAAAAAAGATTAAAAACTGGAGTTGGACTTGACAACATTTTTAAGAATTTTTTATAAGCTTTTTATTTTACGCGAACTATTGTTCTCATTTTTAATCATTATTATTACTATTTCTTTTTAGTCTTAAAATAGTTTTTAAAACGTTGACTGCTTTACTTATCAATTCAGTTTTTCACGAAAAATCAACAAAAAAATTTAAACTGGACGTGCGGTTTTTGAAGGAAATTTCTTTTCAAGATATGATTCAACTAGTTAATAGAAGTTAAAAATACCATATCCAAAATAAGAAACATTTCTTCTTTATGATTTATGCTTTCTAAACAAGAAAACGTTTATTTTCTAATTCTGATTTTTTTTTTTTTTTTTTACAATTTCCAGAATGTTTGTAAACAAATTTTGATCCTGAAAAAAAAAAAAAAAATGACCTGATGAATAAGTGTGCAAGATTCTAAACACAAAACTAGTGTATGCGTAAAATCTTCTAACCAAAATAAAATTTTAAAAAATAGTGAATATATTTTTTTTGTTAAACATTTTAAACAAGAGAATTTCAAATTTTACACAACAAAGATTATCAAAGAAAATAAAGAAAACTCGTCCACGTGTCATTGTGTTTCAAGGCGAAAATAAAACAAAAGTCATGATTAAAGTTTTTAAAAATTGATTAGAAAACATGTTTTAAGATTGGTACGATGTTACCACAATAATTGTAAAAATACTGGTAAAAAACAAACAATAATATATAGTTTAAATGAAGTTTAGTTTTACTTTTATAATAAATAATTTTAAGAAAAATTGAAATAAAATGAAGTTACAAAGTAAATGTGAAATTTAATTCAAGCAAAGTTATTATAACACATAAGAATTCGCATAAATGATAGGGGATAAAACACAGTTACTTTTTATGACTTTAAGAATTAAAAAATAGATAAAGTCTCTAAAGATTCGTTTTAAAGTGGCTATCAACAGGGGGATTAGTTTTCTGTTAAGGTACATACTATAATCAATCCCCCATTTTGGAAAAACTTGACCGGTTTCTTAAACAATTTAACAAAAATACACCTTTGTACGATATTGAGAACACTTTCTGATATATTATCTCTATTAAAATTAGAAATAATTTTGTTTTTATTTACTTCAATAAATTATAAAAAAAAAAAAAAAATAGATGGATATCGAATGCGTGATATTCTAATCACATGTTCAGCCCCCACTTTCGTTCTTTTCCTTCTTTCTCCATAACCACAGTTGTAATATCAGAAGTTGAGCCTTTGACATTAATTGTGATTATAAGACTTTATTAAACATTAAAATTGAATGTTTAGTAGCTAAACGATCGCTACTCAGTTGGATATTTCTATAGGTACTCACCCGTTCGTTCGACCTGAACGACACTGGGGACGTCCTCTTTCTCTTTGATGACGTTGCTAACTCAACTGAGTAGCGGCCATTAACACTACAGCATAGTGACGGTTAAAAAAAAGTAGTTCGTCAACCTACAAGAAATCAAATACAAGTCTAAAACCATCCCAAATCTAGATAGATGCAACATAAAACAAGCAGAGATATCAGAACCCCTAAATAAAACTTGAAATTGTTATTTTCTTTCGAAAAGAGAACGTGTTTGGTAAAACCATGTAATGATCAGCGAACGGCAGCGATGTATCATTACGCCTGTAATAGTTCCGGCGGTGAATGTCGTTGCTTGCTGAATGACTACTCCATAAAATATGGCTACCGTTAGTACAGATAATTCTAAGTAATACACCAAATGACTGGTACGGCATGCGAGTACATATAAGCTGAATATGTCTGAGGAAAGAGGCGGAGATAACAATATAACACAAGTAGAATTGGGTAAGGGTATTTTTAATCTGAGTAAGCGATTTAATATTATATTTTTGTGCCCCGGAAAAGCCATAGCACACACGCACACAGCATAGCACTTGTCTTTTCGAAAAACAAGCCTGTCTCTATTATTACTCTTATTATTATTTTTGTTGTAGTTAGAAATAACATGAGAGCGAACAACTTAAAAACCCTCTTTTTCTTTTTCAGAACTCTACTTTCTAATCGTAAAATTTTTGGAGTCCGGACCCTGCAGTCGGGCAGCTGAGGTCAGTAAAGATCCTGTAGTTCAATTTTAGCTGTCCGTTTCGACCTTAAATCTAAACGTAATTTTTGTTGTCTTGCAGGTGTTACGTGAAGAGATACAGCACCACAAGGTAGGAGGTCCTCTTCACCCGGCCATGCTCTTCTCTCTCTCTGCTCGCCTCTTCTGGTCTCGGGCCTAGACGCGCGCTTCTTTTCGCTGCTTAGTAACCACTGGACGCTCTTCTCTGGCAAAATCCTCAACTTCCATCATTTTTCAAACCCTTAATTTGATCTTAATTTACTCTTCTTTCTTTCTTTCTTTTTTTTTCCTTTCTTTTGCTTTCTCTCACCTCTTTTTACCATTTTTCTTCCTATTCTTCTGTTTTCTTCCTTTTTTATAATCCGAAATTATTTTTTTAATCTAATTTTGTCCCAAATTAATTTATTTTAAAATTTTTCTTTTTTTTTTTTTTTTTTCTTTTTTTTTTTTTTTTTTTTTTTGTAGCTTCTGCCCAAAAGGATAGATTGGAAAGGTGGAGAACATTTGAGTACTTATGAAAACTTGGTAAGTTTTTTTTTTATTTTTTTTTTTTTTTTTTAATAAAAGTTTTATTTTATTTTTAAATTTTTTTTTTTATTTTTTTAAGTATACTGAAAAAATTTTATTTTTAATTTCATTTAATTCACCAAAGCACAATTAATTAGGTGGGGGGTCCATTGTTGGAAATTAAAGAATCTGGAGAAAGTGAGTGAAAAGAACTGGGTAAATTTGTTTGTGTACATGATATCAAATATGCATTGAAGGTATGGATGATGTCACAGGCGACTGTTTAGTGAGGGCCAATCACAGTCAGCCTACTATCGACCAGCCGGGGGACTTCCTTGCAAGGCAAAGAAGTTGGCCGAAGCTAGAAACAATAAACACCATCATTGGACAATTCAGACATGGCATAGGGCAACGTAGGATTTTTCCCTAGTTCTTTCTCCCATTAAACTGGGTTCAATTTTTTTTACCCTTAAATAAATTAAATATACACTACAGTATTTTTTTAAACAGGTAAAAATCTATTTAAAGTTTACATTACCATCTCATTAAACAATTCATAAATAATTTGGCCCATAATTTTGAAATTATTTTTTTGCTAAGGAAAAATGAAAACTAAAAAAAAAAAAAAAAATAAATAAATAGTTAATGAATTTGTTTGTAAATAAAAAAAAAAAAAAAAACCCGATATATATACATATATACACACACACACACACACACATATATATATATATATATATATATATATATATATAGACACCTTGCAATTAACTATTTCTTGTCAGTGTTTGTGTTTAAAATACATTATTGCATAGTCTGTTTATTTTGCGTATTTCACCACGAGGTTGTGAGAGATCAAGTCGTCAATAGTCAGCAATGTTTTTTTGTTTCTTATTTCTGATGAAAATGGCCTCACCCCAAAAGCAAATTTCCATTTTTTTTATTTTTTATTTTTTTATCAATATAGTTCAAATCTGTATTCACTTCATGACTTTATCGTTAATAATTTCTTCCAAAATAATAATTTTGTAATTGTAATACTTAACTACGCTGATCGTTCATAGCTGATGACTTTTTTTTTTTTGTCTTAAGATTTTTTTTAATTGAGAACCGAAAGTGTCATTATCGTAAACTTTTAAATTTGCTTTTATTTACCTACATATTTTAATTTTATGTTATTTTTGGGATTTCTGATAATTTTTAAGATTCGATTGTTTATAACAGATTGCCTGCTTTGCTGTTGCCACTACTACTGGCACTCTTTCTTTATGATATCCATCAGGGTGATCACATAGTCGTAAGATAAAGCCTTCAGTATTATCAGTTTTAAAACTACGTATTTTGCGAGAAAAATCTCATTCTTGCTTATTTTTAAAATGTTATAAATATGTTATTGTTATCCATGTAATTTTTTGTAAAAATTACTAATATTTCATGATTGTCGTTCGTCGGCTTCTCCATTTTTCTGTCTATCACGCACTATTTAACTAACAACTAAGTACACCCCTTCTCCATCTTATTTCTTTCTACTATTCTTTTGAAGCTAAACGTCTTTCACTTTTATTGATTTTATTTTCTTTTCTTTTAACTATTTATGTTTAAATATTTGTACTATGACAGCGATCAGATGATTACCAATCTGTTAGTTTCTCTCATTGTCTCCATTTCTAGTAGGATAATGACGAACGAAGCCCAATGTTTTGACCTAGATATTTTAAAATCCTTTATTTCGTTCGCTGTTTTCTATGATATTTGTTATTTAGTTTCTGGGATTACAGCTTTCATTTCTGAAGTGCACATGCATTAGGAATTTCGTTTTTTTTTTTTTTGTTTTGTTTTTTTTTTTTCGTGCGTTTTTCGAAGATTTGATTAAAGTCTCAACACTATCACTATTGTTTTCTTTGATAATCACAAAAAATCTGTATGCGAATGAGTCAGTTCTATTGACACACATCATCCTTTAAGAATATGATTAAATGAAATGATCTCTAAAGATTTAAAAATACGAAACCTGTATTCTATCAAATACATCCGTTGATATTGCTATCCTGCGCAGGTGCTTGTAATAAACACAACTTTTTAGGAGAATGTATTTGGTCCAAAGTAAACCTAACTCATTGCTGTAGTTAGTGCCTGCTTGCTACTACTTAAACACTTGGCTGCCAATAGCAGTAGTGATGATGATAATAAAGCATTCTTAACTATGAATATTTGGCAAGCATTCTTTGAGTTATGAATAATAGCACTTGACCATTGCAATTTACAAAAACCTATACGCATGCATTCAAAAAAGATTATCTACTATACTACTGATTTTGAAAACCCATCATTAAAAACAAATTGAAAAAAAAACAATGATCTCTTTAATTAAAAAATTGTGATTGCTTTGTAAAATTTAACCTTTTTTTTATGCTGCTTAATTTTTTTTTATCATAAACTGATTCTTTAAAAATTGACAGGTTGTTTATTTCGACTTTAAGATGAGCATCAAATGACCAATGTTGAAGATTATATATAGAAAAAAATAACTTTGTTGTAAAACAAAAAAAAAAAAAAATAATCTGACAACTGGAAATACGTTTTTATTTTACATTTACTTCACCATTGTTCGATTTACAGTTTTACAGATTCTCTTTATTGAAGTTTTGTATTTTTTAAGTGAAGAATTTTCCATAGTTGTCAGATTAAAAATAAATTTCAAACTTAAAACAAAATTAATTTTTAAGTTCTCTAGCTTCAAGATTTTTCTTTTTCATATAATTAATCTTTAGTTTAAGCAAAATGTCAGAAATTAAGAATTTCTAACTACTTTTCTCCCTCCCCCTTTCCAATAGGGAATATACAATTTTTAAATTGATATTCAACCTATGTGCACTTGTATTGTATTGTATCAAAGTTCCATATGGCAACTTAAAATGATCAGTATTAATAAGAATTATAGAAAATAGTTGAGATATATAAATTTGCATTCAAGACGGCTATGACTTTAAATATTCACTATTTCTATGGAAAGAAAACATTTTAAGGACATTGTGTACTTCTGCAGAAAACCCAACACCTAAGGTTTAAAATGATTTTTTTTTTTTTAAAAAATGAAAACTTTCTTGAAGCTTTGATTAGTTTTAATTTTAAGCTGATAGATAAATTTAATATTTCCAATAAGCAAAATATTTCACTACATTTCAAACTAATTTAAATTGACTGTAAGGAGTTTTCATTTTGAAATTGCTAAAATTGCTGATTTTTAGCAATCCATAACAATGTAATTCTCTTTAGTAAAAAACAAAAATCTTTCAAAAATAAAATATACTTTTCTGAAACTTCATTTGAAGAATATTAGCTAATTTAAAGTTTATTATCAGATTTGAAACAAATATTAGTTACTTTAAGTTTAAAATATCACAAAAATGCATTTTTAACAAAGAAGTAGCCGTTTAAGTTGTTGATGGCTTGACTGACAGAAGTTTATCTAATTGTAAAAAGTCATTCATCAGGAATTTTTTTTTTTTCTTAAGACAATAATGTTCATAATAATCTTATTCATAAAAGTAATAGATTTTCAGTAACTGAGGGTCCTGTTTTACAAAAGGAAATTGATTTAAATTCACCAAGGGGTTCTGTTTTTAACTAATATAAACATTAAAAAGGACAATTTAATTTTTTGAAATTTCATAAAATTAAATAATTGGAAAGTAAGATGTTTAAAAAAAAAATATTTCTAAAATAATTTGTTTATAAGTTCTGAAAGTTTCACTAAAATTTGAGACTGATTTTTTTTTTTTTTTTTTTTTTTCCCGTGTGTGAATTTTTAAATTTTTGTGTTTTTCACCACAAAAAGGATAAAATTTCTTATATTATTCTTTGGCCCCTCTCTTCCTGGTGTGAAAAAAACAGGATTCTTAATAAAAAAAATTTTGAACAAAATCAAAGTTTAATTTAATAATCAAGATCGGTCTTTCCTCTTAATAATAAGAATTTTGGCAATAAAACTTTGATTTTAAGTTTGAGGCATTTTTTCATCATGATATGCTAATCTTTTTAGCAAATCAGTGGAGGTTTTTAAACTGATTATTATAAACTTTTTTTTTTTTTCCTTTCTTCATTGATAATTAGGAAATGAAATTTCATAAATTTTAATGAATTTAAGATATTTTCTCTTTGATGCCTGCAACAAAGACATAATGTAGTCTTTTTTTTTTTTTTTTTTTTTCCTCTTGTTGTCAATGTTCTAATTAGTATTCAGATTTGTAAGTAGTATAAGGTTCCAAAAATAGGGCATGGATATTAATTTGTGACTTCAGTATTTCTAATACAATTAAAAATGACTATTAAATCATATTGTTCATTCTTTTTGGCAGATTTTTCAAGTTTTCTCTTTTACTTTTTTTTTTTTTTTTTTTTTTTTTTTTTTTAATTGAATAAAGGAAGTTGTCTCTATTAATCATTCTCATTTTACAATATCACATTTGAATTTTATGCTGACCCATTTCAAATGATTGTTTTGTCTTAAATCTGAATACTTGACTAATAGATTATTAAACTAATTTAACTTTTTTTTTTTTTTTTTTTTTTTTTTGCCAATATAATGAATTTTTTTGAAAGACAAATGTTAAGTGTAAGTAATGCTATCAAATTTAGTGAAAGACAGCCTAACAGATAATTGCCAAAATGAATAAGTATGAACTTTGCTTTAATTTCAATGAAAGAGCTGACTGTTTAAGATAATTTTATTTTTCTTGAACTTAAAATGTTTTAACGGTACAGTTTCTTAAATTTAGGATTTCATTTGTTCTAGTTTGCCTGACGATTATTAATCTAATTTTTATATATATATATATATATATATATATATATATAATTTTAAAAAATGATTCCTTTGCTACATAACAGTTCTCATATTTCAAAAACAAGAGCTAAAAACCTCAATATAATTATTAAAATTAAAGTATCAAGCCCTGTTTCATCCTCAAGTGAAAATTTAGGAATAACTCATCTTGAAATTTACACATCTTTATAAGCATGTTCATTTGCAAAATTAATTATTATGGAAACGGCTGAAGCTACCATTTTGATAAGGGGCATAAGAGTTAACAATTTGTAACCGCATATCGGTCACCTTCGGAAAGAGGTCAAGCTGAGGCAGGGCTGGGGTGTCCATTTCAAAGCAAATGGTGGCATTCATGTACGCACATCATCTGGTCAGTCACAGCGACAGATAGCTGTTGGCACCATAATACATTGTTAAATGTCTAAAGAATTTTATTTATTTTTTCCCTAAAGGGCCGTTTCGTACATAAACATGTCACACTGGACTACATTTTGTTTTTGTTTTTTATGGCTTCATAAAGGGTTTTTCAATCTTATGATTGGGTTAAGCTTTTAAACCTTTTATTAGACTATGAAATTTTTTTTTTTTTTTTTTTAAGATCTCGCTAAGCCTGCTATTAGTAGGAAAGTGTTTTTTAATTAAAGCTAGGAACTTATGTCCTAGTTTAATACTAACCATTTTTTTTCCTGTTTTTCTTCTGGTTGATACTACTGTTTCTATAATTTATGTTAGTGTTTTTGTATCTGCTATTTTTTTAGGGCTGTGTTATAAAAATTACTGTGTTGTTGGAATATTTCCTTATTAACAGAGTTCATGCGGATTCTTTTCTCTATTGAAGTGGGTATATGCTTAATTATAGATGGAGGGTGGTTTGACTTAGGGTGTACATACAAGGGGTTAGCGTTAGGTTTTCTGTAAGAAATAGGTATATGTTGTTCATTAAGTCTAGAGTTACATTGGGGAAGTTTACCCTTTTTAATTTAGTATTGACTGTAGTTTTTAAATTTAGTTTTCTGAATTCACTATATATTGTCTTTCTAATTTCATCTATTTCAAAATTTGTGGAGCTCCTCACTACCATGAGCCCATCATCCAGCTATAGCCTGATGTCCTTCATGTCTAATTCACAGTGTGCAGTTAGATTGTATAAATAGACCAACAAGGTTAGAAGACTCTGCAGAGTCTAAAGATCCCATGGTGATGTCAAAATTGTCATTGGTGTTGTTAATCCACTGGTCCCCATTATGAATGTGGACAGATTTTTTTTGCATTAAGAATTATGTTCATTTCTTCCTTAGTTAAGTAAGAATATACAGTAGCAAACTCCAGGGCAGTTGTGAATAGATCTCTTGATATTGACTGGTAATAATTTACAATATCAAACTGTATTGGGGTGCAAGCAGGCTTATTGTTGATGTTGGTAAACCAATTGATGACTTCTTTGGTATTAATCCAGAGTGTTAATCCAAAATATATATATATATATATATATATATAGTAAAAAAAAAAAAAAAAATGAAAAATTCATTACTTATAGTAACTTTAAATTACAAAGTTTCCCAAGAATTAAAAATATACCCCCACCACCAAAAAAAAATCTATTAAGATCATTTTAAAAAATAACTTCATTTTGGTGACAATTACTGCTGTTAGATACATGTTCTCATTTACATTTACTGAATGTATATGTACATAATGTGATTGTTTTATACTTTCTTTTAGAGATATAAGCTATTATTATTATTAAACCAATATGTGACAATGTTTGGAATGCATTTGTCTTTGTGGGCAATTTCAGGTCTTGTCATTTTTTGGTCATCCATACTTCATCTATTATAAGGCACTTGCAAATTTAAGTGGTCTTTCATCACATTTGAGTAAGGGAATCTAAAAACATAGCCTTAAAAAGCAGTGAACAATGGGCTGTATGTGTTTGGGTTTTTTTGTTTTTTTTTTTTTTTTTTTAAGGTTGAATCATTAAGTCACTGTCAAAAACAAATTATAAGAGGTAACTTTGCTGGAGAAAAGCTCTTCTGCTCAAAATGAAAAATTCACTATTAGGATTTAGAATTAAGATGGAGTGCCAAAAAACTGAAAATGTAGCTTCTTCCTTTATCCGAATAATAGCAATTACACATAACCTATCCAGGGCTGTCCATGACCGAGTTGTTTCATAGGTGTGACTGAAGGAAATTTAGTGAACACTGCAGTATATCATGTATGCAATCAATGACATAGTTGAGATCTTTTGAGCATAGATACTAATGGCGTATTTAGAATAAGCCAGCTATTCCTGGAAACACTTTTGTGTGTTGCCTACTAACAATAGGAGCATTGTGCTGTGTAAGATTTATTACTGATATAAGGCTGGAAAAAAGGGGAAGACTGTTCAAAGATATATACAAACACCAATAGCCAAGAGCGCTCAATTCATGACTGAAGAGTGATGCATGGAGCAGCCACTATTTTTAAATTACCCTTTCTTTATATTGCTTAATCAGCAAACAATAGTGCATATATATATATATATATATAATGGTGGGTGGGGGTTGGATGACCCAGAAAAGCTTTGTGCTATCGTGAAAGAACAAACCATCAGCACTAGGATATATGGTAAACATAAAGACCTGAAACAAGATTTGTGTCTGTCTCACCTGTCAAGACAAACTCCAATAGAACACCTCGCATCATTACAGAACCATGAGTTTACACAATATTTTGCTCACAGTTTGGAAGTTTCTCCACTTTATTTTTTTCCACATACAGACTCTATTGTCTAACTGAAAGAGCAAGAAACTGGACTCTCTTGAACAGGTAAAAATGGCACCAATTTTACACAGTCCAATGGTGAGATTCACTGACCCAGATGCTGTAGTGTGCATGCTGACTAAGTTCAGTAGCACCTGAAATTGAATGTGATATAATGTAATGTTTGTTGGAGAGGTGGGAGGTACCATCCTTGTCAGTTATTAATGGCTCTATTCTTGCAACCTCTGTGAATGCCTTCATGACATGTCTAGAATTCACATGTTCCTAGTATACTCTTGCCTGTGGAAAACTTTAAATATTTGCTACTCCATCTTTCTGGCCCCGACAATCATTTAACAATTAAATTCTGTTTCATGTCTGCCACAGCTACATTATCTCTTTAACTATTACACGTGTCATCCAGCTGAGTTCATTTATTGATTTGGGACCAGGTGAAAGAAACTATGTAGTGACTTCTGTCTCAATTTTTATGTCTCTTCTATTAATGATTTATTTAATCTTTTCTGCTGCAATTTACAAAATTTGACTGTGTACTATGAATTCCCAATAATTATAACCACTATAATCTATGGCAATTACACGTTTTTCACCAAATATTACATAATTGTTTTATTGCTACAGATTGCACATAGATCCACTACCAAATTTAAATTAAAATGAGGAAATTATAAAAATAAAAACTGGAACTACAGACCAATTTTTCTCCATAGCAGTATCAATTGGTATATAAGGTAGAATTTTATTTTATCATGTTCAAATGATTTAGGCAAGATACTCTTCCTTAATTTAAATTTCCAATTTATATTCCATTTATTTTCTTAATTTTTACCATTTACATGTAAAATAATGTTAGGAATATTATAATGTCCTGTTGATGTGACATTAGAAGAGCTAATTAAAGCATAAGATACAAGAACAAAAGGACAACAAAACTAGATTCTATGGGCTAAATGTTGAAAAAAACAATCAAATAGTGTCATTGATCATTGGTTTTCAGAACCAATATTTAGTTTGTATTTTTTTTATTATTAAGAATAATAGTATAAAATGAACAAACCTTAACTGAAAGGTACATTTTCCTCAAAACTGTAATGCAGAAGCTAGTAGATGTAAATTTACACTGTTTAAAAAAAACAAAAATAACAGTATCACTAATATATATATATATATATATATATATATATATATATATATATATATATATATATATATATATATATATATAAAATCTTTAGTAATTGTAAGAGTAAAAGTGCTAAGCTTTATTCAACTAAATGAAAGTCAGCTACAAAAGGAAAATAGGAGTTACAAGTTTAATAACCAAGTCCATTACTTGTACGTGGTGAACATAGGATACTACTACCACATTCTTCATTCCTAGAAAAATATAGCATTACCATCAATAACAATCTGGGGGGTCTTGTTGTCTATTTGGATCTCCTGACCTGTTGGACCCCAGCATCATCTCTGTTATGGGGGGGGGACTCAAGGGTTAACTCCACTTCCAGGCAGGGTGCTAAATCAGAAACAGATACAGTAGACTCCCTTCTATCTGGATACTTTATGTTGGCATAAGCCTGATTACTTTCTAAGAGTTTGACTTGATCTACATAAGGGTCGGTTTTACTATTTCTTTTGAACCTCCTTAATAATATGGGATCTGGTAACATTAGCCAGGATGGGAGAGAACTCCTGTGTGATGAATGATGAGGGAATGCAAAGAAATGCTTGTAAGGGGTTGCATTTGTGGAAGTATATAGCAATGATCTTACAGTGTGTAGCACTTTGGGAAGCACCAATTCCCAGTACTTTTCAGCTAACTGAATCGCCTTCCATATAGTGCCGTTAAATCATTCAACCTGTGTATTCTCAGTTGGATGATATGGAGTGACCCCTTTTTGGGAGATGTAGTCTCTCAATTCCTTAGACATGAAACGTGCACCTCTGCCAGAGTGTATGTAGCCGGGCATCACAGCTAAGCTGAACAAAATATTTAAGGATTTGATTACTGAGGTAATGTGCATGTTTGGAGTTTGAACATGGGAAGACAAATGGAAACTCTGAGTATTTGTCAATTACTACTAGTAAACGTGTTGCACTTGGCAGAAGGCACGGGTCCCTTAAAGTCAATACTTAGTTGTTCCATGGGTCTGGTCACCTTGAAAAGAGCGTTTTCTGACAAGTTATAGAAACAAGGTTTAAGTACACACCTTTTTTACCTCCTCTATAGAAAAAGGAAGATTTTTTCCTCTATTGAAATGTAAGAGTTTAGTAACTCTTGGGTGGTATAGCCCATTGTGGATGTCGGTAAAGGCAGAACTGGTAATGGTTGAACAAGCGTAAACTCTACTAAGTGCATCAGGAACTATGTTAGAGCAGTATTTTATCATGTAGTCAAAGGCTAAAAGTTCTAACCACCATTCTTGAATCTTGGCATTCTTAATTTTAGCATGCTTTTCATTGGTAAACATGAAGGCCACCGATCTCTGATCAGTAATTAGGGTAAAATGTTGCCATGAGAAATAGTGACTCCACTTCTGAACTGCCTCATGGCCTCCTTCTCTATTATATGATACTTTGATTCACTTCCTTGTAGTGTTTTTGACATGAACACTACTGGGCATCCACTTCAGCTAAGGGCTGCTGAAATATTAGGTTGGTGCAAAAATAATGACGTAATAATGTTGTTTTTTGACGTATTTTTTAACGTCAAAAAACTACATTATTACGTCATTATTTTTGCACCAACCTAATAACTATGTCTGATGTATCACATTCCACGTCTAAGGGCAAACTTTCGTCTATTGGTTTTAGTGCAGCCTCCATTGGTTCTTGTTTTAATTGATCAAACACTTCAAGTGCCTTTTCTCAAGTGGGATTTTTTTATTTTTTACTGAAGGTTGAATTTTATAAGAAAAATTGTATCCATTTTTGCATATGTGAACATGCCCAGCGCTTTTTTTACTGATTTTGAGTTTTCTGGAGGTGGTAGGTCTTTTAAGAGGCAAAGTCTTCCTGGGTCAGGATTAATGATTTCACTGCCAACATGGTATCCTAAAACATTGATGGAAGATACCAGAGTCAGATTTTGATTTATTGAAGGTAATTTTGGCTTTCGCCATTGCCTCCAGGAACCTTTTCACATTTTGGTCATGTTCTATTTGTGTGTGTCCTCATGTTCTATTTGTGTGTGTAAGGGAAAGTACTGCATAGATTTTTTTTTTTTTTTTTTCTTTATTTTGTCTATAGATCTCTGGAATGAAGAAGCCCCGTTTTTGACCCCAAATAGAATTCTGCAGAACTGGAACAAGCAACCATTCACCTCAAAAGCAGTGTATTTTCTATCCAATACTTTAAGTAGTAGCTGATGGTAGGAATGTAGAATGTAGGTTGAATGTAGAAAAACACTGTATCTAGCAAGGTCATTGATCATTTTATCAATTCTTGGTAGAGGATAAGCGTCCAGTTCTGTATACAGATTTATCACTTGCCAGTAATCTATGCACATTCATCTTTTATGACAGTGAGTGGGGTCTTTTACCACTACCAGCTGGGTTCACCATAGAGAAACACTTTCTTCATTTATGCCTTCAGAAAGCAGGTTCCGAATTTCTTTATTGATGAAAGACTCTTTGTTAAAGTGCCTCGACTTGACAGCAAGTTTGACTGTAAGTTTGGTGATAAATTGGGAAATAGTGAAGGGTTTTCTACCTCCAATGCGTTTAATGCACAAACCTGATGATTACTGTCCACAGTTAATTCAAGCAGGGCCCACCATATTTGAACATTGTTTTCTGATGATGACACAGAAAATCCTGACCAAGTATCATGTCGGAACAAATCTTTCAAAACTACTAAACAGATGGGCACATGACTGATCGTTAAGGAAAAGGGTTAGATTCATAACTACATAACCCCTTGAGTTAATGTTTAAAGTTTTCTGGACCATGGTGATAACCTTACTGGACAGGTGGACTTCAAGTTCAGTTCTCGCATGGCTCTTTCACTGATATAATTATCAGTGCTACAGGTATCAAGTAAAGCACTTAGTTTTTTTTTTTTTGTTTACCACAATATGCATTGCAGCAGGATAGTGTACATTAGCAGTATGTGTGGACCAACGAGTGTTGCTAACAAAGATTTGGACCGACATACATGAGTATAAAGTCCTTCCTTTGAGCATTTTTTACAAGTAATTTTACAAGCAGGACAGCATTCCTACAAATGGTAGGCAAAAGCCACAAAGAAAAGTATTTGTTTGGCGTGAAAAATCATAGCTACTACTAGTTCAACTGGAAATTCATCAAATACCTTTAGGGGGTCAGTCGGCTATCACTGCCATTTGCGCTTCTGGGACAGTATGTCATTATTTCTTTGTGCTAAGTCCAGTGCAGATGCTTGAGTGTAAGCTGTTTGTAGATCTAGAGTTTTATTTTCTAAGAGACATTGCAGTATGGAATTTGAACTTAAGCCTGAAATGAAGGTGTCTCTCATGGTTTCATTATTGCATTCTTCAGCAAAATGATCTTTGAAATTGCAGTTTCTTTTCAGCTTTCTAGTTCTCTGAAAAATTTGTCTAGAAATTCTCCTGGCTTCTGTTGTCTTGTGGCCAACAGTTGGGCATTTTAATAAATAAAGCATCCAATTTTCTTATAACCATGTCAAAGTCTGCACATCCTTCAATACACTCAAATACACTGGGACTTATACAACTCAAGTGAGCCTAGTATATGTTTGGTATTCTTTCCTGGTAATCATCTATATAGTTGGATAGTTCACCAATGGTGGTAGTCTCTGGCAGCTGCTGGTGAACAAGGTTCAACATCCAAGCATATTGGCTTCCATACTGTTTCCATGCTAGATTTTATCTACACATTTAGTTGAATAAATTGTAATTGTAAGAGTAAACAGAGCTCAGGACGACAGTAAAAGTACTAAGCTTTATTAAACTAAATGAAACTCAGCTACAAAAGGAAAATAGGAATTGCAAGTTAAATAACTAACTAGGGCAAGTCCATTGCTTGTACATGATGAACATAGGATACTACTACTACCACAACATCAAAAGTAATTATATATCATTCATAAATTAACACTTGCATATATAGTTTGCTCTGAAATAGTTATATAATTGCCAGAGGTCAGTGTTTAAGCTTTAGTAAAAGCTAGCGTTTTGAAAGCTTATTTTTAAGGCAAATTAGTACAATACAATCTTAACTCTAATTTCATATCTAAATTTAGTCTCAACTAAAGACTGAGCAGAATTTAGTAAATAAATATTAAGACCTTTCTCTGGGTTTTGTATGTTTACTATTCTAATGTTCTTATTTAATTACTCTTTAGGTGTCTTGCAACAATCACATCACTGCTGATCATCTCTTGAAGATCTGCCAGCGAATTAGTCCTTTGTTAGAAAAAGAAATAAAACCCAGTGTCCCTGGAATTGTTACGTTATTAGGAGCTGGAAGTCATTCTCTTTTGCGGAGACATCAAGGTAAGAATATTAATCTGACTTCAGTGTTACTTTTGAACTGTTAAAGCAGATTGTATATAGAAGATAGAAAATTAGTGCTAAAATGTCTTCATTTATGCTTCTCTCCCCCCCCCCAAAAAAAAAACTATGCATGACAAGTTTTATATGAATAAATATGCTTTATTGGTATTTCTTTATCTTCATAGTAAAATGAAATTATTATAAAAATATATTTCTGTGGTTCCTAATAACAGTTAATAAATTCAAAACTATAAAAATTCACACTCTGTAAATATTTTTAAATTCAAAAGCACAAAATAACAGTAAGTGGCTAACTCTGAATATGAGATTCTGTGTATGCCATATATGGTCAGTAAAGCATAAGTGGTGATCCTATTACCGAAAATGGTAATTAATAAAACCCCAAATCCTATTCAAAATTTTTGTTATGTTAAAGCCAAGATCTTGTAATTAATAAATTTAATCTTTTGTATTTATTTTTATATTTTTGTGTTAGATATCCAGGTAACAAGATGGAAACTTCAACATCATGTAGCTACAGTGCACAAAGCAGCATTATTGCCACCAAGAAATACAGTCACACCAAATTACAGTAAGTCCAATCTTCATAGCATTAATTTTTCATCAGATATGAGCATCAAACAATCTTTTTGGCTTTTATTTAACAAAACTAAAACGAAAAATTGGTTAGGTAGTCAAAATCTGCTTATGATTACCATATTTTCTTTGAAAATATTTATATTATTTCTGTATGAGATTTTACAAGCGTATAAATGATTGTTAAAGATATAGGTTACCTTTTTAATTTTTTTTAGTCTGTGCTTTCTGTGAATTCCTCAATAGGTGTGTATATGATTTTCATGTTTCTTACTATTGAAAATAGGACACTTCTAAAATAGTCTGAGGTATTAGAATCTCTAGTTGAAGATTTTAATAGCTTTTCTTTAATTTCTTTTATTTATTCTTGTCAATATGCAATGCACAGTGTAATTGGATAACAGTTGCCAGGTGTGCCAACATAACAAACACAACATCAAGAAGCACATTATCCTAGAACTAATCAATCAAATAAGTGATACTTAGGATGCATGCTGTCTTCCATTGTTTTCTACTCTGCTGTGACAGCAAGAATGAGGAATGTCCTCTAAGGAGGGCAGCAAGTAACTGATTATTTTTCTAGGCAACATCTATAACCATTTGTGTGAGCCTTCCAATCCACTACTAAACAACTGGTTTAACAGTGATACCATATGCCAGCTCACTCAATAGAGCAGTGGTAGGTCATCAGCTGCTCCTTTATTTTTGCTGAAAATTCTCAATAAATAGTCACTGCTGTGTTTTCCTGACTATTATTGCAGTAATATTGTTAGTCCAGGAGAGATCTTCTTCAATGTATGTGTTCATAAACCTAATTTCCTCCACAGAGATCATGCTGATAGTCAAAGAGACAGGTACTATGGCATTTCTCTGAAAAACCTAGCCACCTTGTTTTTAAGGTGAGATTATTCTCAGTTCCATGTAGCCGATCTTTTTATTTCACTCCTGTGGTTCACCTCCTCAATAGTGTTGTCTGCAAACTTAATGATTGTGTTGATAGGGGGTGCAATCACAAGTGTAGATAGTGTACAGAATAGGTTTTAATACACATTCATACTGGGCATAAGTGGAGAAGAGGTGCAGGCCTACTCTGATATAGTTTGTTGATGATTTGTCTTAAGCCCAGTGACAAATGGGCTAAAATAGTCCTAGTCATGTGATCAGTTTCTTTGTGATGATTGTGTTAAAAGCAAAGCTGCAGTAAAAAAAAAAAAAAAGCATTATCACAAACTCCCCTTTTTCTCTAGGTAGGTCAATGCAATATGGAGAGCAGTAGCATCTTCTGTCCATCTATTTACTCTGTATGCCAACTGGTATTGATCAAAAGTAGACAACAGACTTGCCTTGATATGCTGCTGAATCAATCTCTCTCTGACAGGTTGATAATTGCTGGGGCCATGAATAACTTTCTTTTCTGCAAGGGGATAATAATGGCTAACTTCAGGCAGAATGGTTACATATTTTTATAATGATCAAAGAGTTGGTTAGCACATTCTTTCAGGATCCTTTCTGTTTACCTGTCAGGCTCAACAGTTTTCTTTGGATTCACCCCTCTAAACATACGCTTCACATCATGCTCATGAATTGTGAAGTTCTCTTTGTGGTTGGTGGGGTTCTTATGTCTGACTCTGTTGATTCTACCTCAAAACAAGCAAAGAAACAATGAACTTCCTCTGCCAGTGAAGCATTTTTGCAGTTCCTAGATTTACTGTTAATGTTAAATACCCTGCAACACCACCATGACATTGTTATTGAAGTGGTTCTCTAACTTTTTTTTTTTTTTTTTTTTTTTTTTTTTTGTATGTTTCTTCTCTAATGCCTCCTCTTCAGGTTAGACCCAACAGCCCTGTATAAGGCTGCACTACCAAACCTGAAGACAGTATTTCAGTCCTGATGAAGAGATTGGACTTACTTCATTATCCATGGTTTCTTGTTAGGATATATCCAGACATGTTTATCAATGCTGGCAGAGTGTCAACACATTACATTATATAACTTAAAGTAAAGCTGAGGTAAATGTTTCCAAGTTTGGTTTATCAAAAATGTCTCTATTGGTCCTTCCAAAGTAATCCTGCAGATGCACAGGAGTTCCTTCTGGCCACACCTTGACACTTTGACAGTCCTGATTGTCAGTTGACTTTTTCTCTTGAGTGGGTATATGTTGGATACATGGTCTGACTGGTCGAAGTGTGGCAGTGGTGTTGATTTAAATCCTAATTTAATATTTGAATAGACCTTGTCCAAAATATTTCCGCACCATGTAAATTTTGTTATTTGAATTTTGGCAGAACAACTTGATTAAAATTGCCAGCTCTAATATAAACAGCTTGGGGATAGTTGTTCTGCAATGGCACTGTCTGAAAGTAGTATTAACATTTGCATCCAGTCGTATATAAACAGGTGTGATTATTATGATGGAAAACTCCTAAGGAAGATAAAAAGGCTGCATTTAGGTACACACAATGATTATCCAGTATGTCTCTTTCATCACACCAGTTATGTACATAAAAACATAGAAAACCCAAACACGGCTCTACTCTTGCTAGAAGCTTTGTTTCTGTACCAACAAAATGCTGTGCATTCTGCCAGTTCAATCAATTTATCTAGGGAAGATTAATGCAACCATGTTTCCATGAATGCAACAACCTTGTTTGTTTTTGTTTTGTTTTTTTTATCAGTAAATCCAACTCATTTCACTTGTTGATAGATCTTAAATTTGTGATAAACATACTTGGAATTGGTGGTTTGTGTGACTGTTTCTTTAGCTCAGGAAGAACCACAGGCTGGTGATTATTTTTGTTTTCTGAGTTTTCTTTATTTTTTATTCTTGCCAAAGTCATGAAAAACTATCTATGGAAAACCAAATGTCTTAGCATTTTTATCCGGTATGTTGTTTACATGCATAAGATCCCTTGTAATTGCATGTTTACAAGGAATTCCAACAGACAGAATTGCTGGCTGTAGGTATGTCTTTACATCATCAAACTGATATACCAACAAAAACACACAAAATGGGAGACCTGCTCTCAGCTACTGCTTCTGTACATTAATATTTCAATACTTTTATTTGTTATACCTCCAAAATTTTCTTCAATAATTTTATTTTTTATTCCAGAACTCATATTGCATTCACGAGAACTAAATGGCACAAGTCACAGACCTCATCTCATTCCAGCCCACATCTATACACGAATGGGTATGCATGCCCGCAAGTTGGGACACTTATCAGCTGTCTATTGCTTGACCTTTGATCGAACAGGAGAATACATTATAACGGTATGCTTCTAAACCTAAATAATAATAGTAAAAATAACAATGCAGAGCTTTTTTTTTTTTTCTTCTTCTCTTTCACTTGTGTGTGTGTGTGTGTGTGTGTGTATATATATATATATATATATATATATATATATTAGCAAGCATGTCTCTTAGAACCTTTTTGGTTTTAACTTGTAAATTTGTTCATAGGTATCAGATTAAGCTTAGTTATACAATAGTAATAGACTCTTCAAAAGATCAGCTATACAAAAATTACCATATCTGCTGGTTATTTATAATTTGTTTTTTGATCTGAAATTTATTGGATATAATATATGTTAAATAAATTTAATGAGCACATCACTGGCATAGTAATCAAAATATATTAAAAAAAAAAAAATGAGGACTCTAGTCTGAATAAGTCAGAAAATACTTTATGTAAAAAATTTAATAAAATGGATTGATGTTGGATACTATATACTGTTGAATTAACCAGAACATCATTCAGTTATTTTAAATGTCCAATAATTTCCCTTTAAACATAAATGGACTTACAGCCACATCATGTTTAAACACTTGTTTTTTGTATGATCACTGAAGTTAAGTAGCATTGTCAGTATCTAGATGGGTGATTGCTTGGGAATACCAGGTGCTATAAGCTTGGATGTGTGGATGGTGTAATGGATAATGGCTTGGAATTTTTAATTGGTGTACCAAGTTCCAATTACTGTTGAGTTTGATATATTCACTTCATTTATTTCACCCTTGAGAAAAGTATGAATTCACCTCTTCTCCCTTTAGCTATGGGTTAATTAGTAAGACTTGTATCACCAAACTCGTTATTATCCCTGCCTCAAATTCTTATAATCTAAAAATATTTTCTGGATTTAAATAACCTCCAAATGGTTGATAAGCCATAGAAAACGAATCGATCAATAAGCATAAATTATTATTAAATCATTCAATAAAGCAATGAATTGATTTACAAAAATACTGAAATAAATATGAATAATTTTCCAATTTACTTTTTTAGTTGAGAAATTAAAAGAAAAATTACTTTTCATCTTGTAGGGAGCTGATGATCACTTAGTAAAAATCTGGAGTACCGCAGATGGACGCTTGTTGGCTACTTTACGTGGCCACTCTGCTGAGATTACTGACATGGCAGTTAACTATGAGAACACACTAATTGCTGCAGGCAGCTGTGATAAGATCATTCGTGTATGGTGCTTAAGATCCAAAGCACCAGTAGCTATTCTCCAAGGACATACTGGCATGATTACATCTTTGCAGGTAAGACTCTTTTCTACATTTCACTAGTTGCCTTTCATTTTTTCTTTACAGTGTTTACTACACATGTCATAGCTATTCAATATATGGAGAAGCAGTAAACCTCAGTAGTTCTTAGGACCTGCTTTGCTGCATAAAGAGAAAAAAAATATATAGTTCAACATTTGTGAATTTTATTATTAAAATTAGGTTAGGCTAGTGGACTGATGGCAAAAAAGATGTAAATTCTATTTAAGGATGCATTGTGATAAATTCATTTGGATTTTTAGATTTTCTTTTCACTGGTAACTTTCCTTTTATTGTTTAATCAAGATCAGTAGATTTTTTACGAGTTCCAAAAGTACTTAATCTATTGTATCTAGAGAGAATAGTTTCACTGGATTAATTCTATTGTGCATCAGACTTTATAAGTATAAAATTAGGGAAGGATAAATTTATTAAGTAAATACCTTAGAATAATTCAATAAATGTCTTTTTCTTTTATCCATCTGTCTGTCAATGTATAGCTCAAGGGCAATTAAATCTATGGCCATCAGATATGAAATTTTGTATGCTTACTAATTGAGCCCTGGAGTACACTTAGCATATTTAGTTTACAAAAATTCCAAAACTTCTTCAGGGTTCAATTTACTATCAAAGATTAATGCTAAACTGGGCCCTTATATTATCTCCATCAGGTTAGTGTAAGTTCTATGCTAACAGTTTCTTCTCTCTCACTTCTTGCTTATGGAACTCTCTTTCAGCTTCTTGCTTCCCAGACAACTTTGTTCTTCAGAAATTTAAATGCAATGTCAATCATTATCTTCTGTCTTCTTAATTCCTTTTCTTTTATTGTTTTCTCTCCTTAATAGTTTTTTTCCTCATTCTCTCACACTCAGTAACCTTGTTTGGGGGTGAAGTGATTAAAACAAATCAAATCTTTATCTTGTTGCATATCTTAAATGTATAAGGTAAACATCTAGCTGGAAACCCAAGTTATGATCTCTTGGTGATTAGTTTTTCCTATTACTTTCTAGTCAATAGAAAAAAAAAAATTAAAAAATATGTTGTTTACATTTGTAGTGCAGGAAATAACCATTCAGCAATGTTTGATAACTTGTAAGTACTCACAGAAACTATGTTTGCATATCTGTTTATTTCTACTATAAAATGTGGGAAAGAGGCATTTAGGATAAAAAAATGTGTACTTGAAATCTTTTGTTTAATCCTTTGATATTTAAATGTTATCAAAGAGTCCATGATAGTAATGCTTTTTCAATGCAATACATAGTTCTAATTCATTATCTTTTATTGAGACCTAAACATCCCATTTAAGCCTTCTGCAAGAATTAGTTTAAAATCCTACTCTTATAGCATGTTTTCAATAGTAATAAACTTTAGAATTATGAACTTCTTTCTTTACTTTATATAGATAATGCTGATTGACTTATGATTTTAGATATTTTTACTGGTCTAAAAGATGAAGATTTTTTTTAATCAATATCATTAAGCAACTAAATCATTGATGTCCTAAAGCAATCATACATTATACAATAGAATAATTGATTCCTTGCAGCATTGCTCTAAAAGAAACACTTCCTATTTATTGCCATGAAAACTGCAACAAATATAAAGAGCATAATGTCATGGTTACATAGAGCAAGTTTTCAGCTACAAAAAACTATTTTTCCATGTAGTCACCAACATTGGCTGTGCATTATTGCCAGCAATGAAAAAGCTGTGCAGAACTGCCTGGAATGTGCCGTCACTTGTTTAGACACATTACCCACAACTTTGACTGTTCTCGCATACATTATGACTAACAACCTGTAGCAAAAACATTAACTACTGTCTCATAACAACTGCATGTTTTAGAGATATATAAGTAGATTTCATGTGTTTAAATACCACTTGCAAAAGATAGATTTGGGTGACTTTAATAAAGGCCAAATTATTATATGAAAACTAGAACATTTCTGGATTGGAATAGCTTTTTGGATGCTCATCTTCAGTTATGGCATTATTTATCAGTAGTGTCTTCTGGCTAGCCATTCAACAGCCAAGATTTATTGAAGCAAGAAGGGGACAGAGGCTTTCTTTCTGAGTATAAGCCAACAGAAATTGAAGATAACTTTAATGAAGATGAAAGTATTTCATAAGAAACTTTAATAAAGATATCTGGTTTTAATCATTGGAAACAAATCTGAACAATTTAAAATAAAAATTTACTTAAAACTTTTTGAAAGTCATAGCATTTAACACAGAATACAGAAATTATTTTTATTTTGAAATGATTACAAAAGAAATTAAAATTGTAACCCTTATCTTTTTACTTTTTCATTATTTTCTCTTCAATCAGCATAGATTAATATTAACAACACAAAGTAAAAAAAAACATTTCAATAAATGCTTTCAGGACATACAAATTTTGAATCTTTAATGAATCTGTTATTAATAATGTTACCTGTGAAACTATACATATAACTGGTACCTACAAACAAGTATATTAAGATTTAGTAGTAAAACTTTTTATGACAGAAAATTCTTCTTGCTTTGTAACTGGAGATGAAGGTACACTCATCCTGAAAAAGTGATTTGCCAATTAGCAAAACATTTTTTCTTTTCAATGAGTGTTGGATAGGTTAGGAACTCTACAAATATAAATGTACATTTGCTCTGATAAAGAACAACTGTGAGACATATCAATTTTCCTTTCATGAACTATGAATATTTAATATCTAGTTTTGTCAAAAGCAATGATAAATTTAGATCAATGTTCTTAGTCTAAATAAAAACTGAATTACCTTTCATTGTGAAACAGCTATAAAATGTTTTTGAGTTTTCCAATTATCCTTTAAGAACTTACATTATTAGTAACAGTTCTGTATAATAATGCAATAATTAAAAAGAATCTGAATATGTAAGGAAACCTTTAAAATCTTAATATAAGTTTTAACCTTTTAAGGTCAGAAACACTTATTATGCATCTGCAAGTTTCACATGCTTTCCATCTAAGAGTGCCTGGATATATATGCAATCAGGTAGCAATGTATTTCAATACACAGCATGAACACCAATTACATGATCAACCAGAGGTATTAGACTTCTACAACTTTTATAAAGTTGTAGATTTCCAAAATCATATCTTATAACCAGTAATATGAAGGAGGCTAAATTTGAAAAGGAAATCACTTTACTCTCATATAAAATCAACTTATAATACTTCATTTTCAACAGTTTCTAATTTATATTATAATTGCACTAACATCACATTCAGATTTTTCAGTAATTTAATTAGGACTCCTGGGATTTAAAAATTTGAAATCTATTAAGAGATCATAAGTTTAATCAACAGTAATATCATGTTTAGATAATAGGAAATGATGTCTGGTTAAAAATAAAAAAAAAACATTAATTTCTTATATATGTGTGTGTGTGTGTGTGTAATATATATAATTATGCATTCTATATTTTCTTAAGTTTTCACACTTTCTCCTTAACCTTGCATAGGCATGTGCAAGAATAAATCTTGCTCTAGCTGCAAATTTAAATCAGCTAAATAATATTTTTTGTCTGCACTCTTTTTTTGTCCTAAACAACAAAAATTGAGTTTGATTAGGATTTTGGTTCATTGTGTCCTAATTATTTGTTCAAAACTCATACTAAATATTGTGCTAAAATTGCTCAATTTAATAAGCCCAAATAATATGATCCGGAAAAGTACCCTGTCTATTTGCGATTACCTTGGATTAGTGAGGCTTGCACAGCATTTGAGACAAATCTGTTAAAGTATGCTGCTTTCTTACTTTTCTTCCAGTCCACAGCTTTTTTTTTTTTTTTTTTTTAAACTTCCTAACCGATGTTGGAATCCATTTGTAAGGATATTTTGCTCCCAACTCATTTTCAAGTACTTGAGGCCATGTATATTAAATCCAGCAACCTTCCGTCTGTAAGCAGAAGAAACAGTTGCTGGATCTTAATGTACTCTGTAATCCATAGTGCTAACTCCCTGACAATATACAGCTCTTTTCTTTCTTTTTTTTTTTTTTTTCTGCTGTTTACTCCTCTATATATATGTATATCTATGCCTTTATATATGCTGTCTCTATGTGTTGTCAATAACTATACTATTTTGTTTTAAGTCCAACTTCATTATATTTTTCATTGAGAAAAAAAACACAGGGATGTCTAAAAATTCTAATTTTTAATATTTACTAACTTAAAGGTAGTTTTTCCACTTCACCCCTATATATATATATATATATATATATTATTTTTATTTATTTATTTATTTTTTTTTCTCTTGGGTAGGTGGTAAAACTGGACATTTCTTTATTTCTGAATGTCCAGGTTAAAAAAAAAAAAAATGTGCTTTTTAGTATAATGACTTTATTTTTCTCTTTGGTTTCTTTTTCTGAGCAAAGTGTTGGCTTATAATGCTGGATGTTCACCAAAATTGCATATTACAAGTATAATATACCATCAATATGCCAAAGTTATTGGCAATAAAATCTTGTGATTTTTTTTTTTTTTTTTTTTTTTTTTTTTTCAAAGATCCATTAACTTTTGAATTATACTTATGTCCTACTTAATACATAGTTAAACCTTTTTGTTTCACTATTGGGAAGTTTAACATGGAGTTGATAATGACTGATTTTTGCATTTGTTGATAACCTGCAGTAACTAGCTTCATCTGTAATGATCAATTTGATTGGTCTTTCAGAGCAAAGTTTAATATAATAGAAAGATCACCCTTTTTTAAAATTTGCTAAACTATTGCAGAAATTTATAGTGACTGTATACAAAAATATTTTTCATTATCTGTGATAAATTACGGAAATTCATACAACATGCATTAACACTTTTGTCTCCTATGGGACTAAATATTATAAACCATAAATGACAACAAAACAGGTGTGAAACTAAATCTGTCAGGTAGATCTGCAAAATCTGTAACTTGTTTATACAGCAACTATGGCTATTGAATATTTTAAGAGATTACAGTAATAGACTTAACATTTTTCCCCACATACGAATTGTTTTTTTTTTTTTTTTTTTTACTCAATCTTGTCAATACTAATTTCTAAAGGTTTTCTAATTTACATTTTTGTTAGCAATTTGCATAGACTTCATATGTCTATGCAGAATGTGTTCTGTGATATATAATATATAAAAGCACACAATGGGGTCTCAGTACAATTAACAAACTCTACATATTGTGGTATTTTTCTTTTTGTTATTACTCTTTAACATGGTGTTAAAGAAAACTAATTTTTAGTGTTTTTCAAATGTTTTTTGAAAATCTGTTGTGAGCTTTCTTAATCCAGAAAACACCTATTCTTTAAGATCAATACTTAGTATTGTGGTTTTAAAAAGTACAACACTGTTGTATAGATTTAAAACTGTATTTTATTTTGCTTAGAGAAATTCTTTAGATGGCTAGCATCTCATGTTTTGTTATTTTGATGAATTTTTCTTTTATTCATAAAAGAAAAATTTTCAATTTCACACTCAGCAGTATCCTTTCTAAGTATAATTAATTAAAATTGAACAAATTGAATACTTTTCCATATTTTATAAGTATTTAAAAATTCTCAGTTACTAATATTTTCACTCGCACACACCCATTAAGAAGTTATACCTCATATTAGCTGAATTTTGATCTGGAATTTTCATTGGATAATGTTTACTCTATACTATCAGATTTTATTATGCAAGTCAATGTTTCTGAATAAAAATTGGTATAAACCAATTGAGGTTGCTTTCCATTTTAAAAAATATTAGTAATTTGGAGTGTGAAATTTTACTATGCAAAGTAACCAAGTACAACATGAATTTTACTTATAAATAAATTCAAAATATATAAGCCACAGAAACTTACCTGATAAACACAATTTCCCATAATCTTAAATGTTTTTTTTTATGTTAATATCTATTCCTTGACATTAACTTTTCTACCAATCCAGCTGTAACATTACTTGCAGCAGTTTTTATTGCTTCCCAAAGACCTTTACTTAAATATTGTTTCAATTCTCATGTACATCTCTTTAAATGATTGATAACGAATTTTCTATTGGAGTAATATTTGGAAAGATTCCAAGCTATTTTTTTTTTTTTTTTTTTTTTTTTTTTTTTGAAACTTTTATCCAAAGTGTACAATAGTTAGTTTACAGGATGCAAAGGGGCATTTTCTTATATGAATATATTCTTTAATTTAAAGCTTCTTGATTGTGACCTGTACTACTTAAAAAACATTTTGCTCAGATACTCACAATAACCCTCTGGGTTTTATGTTGATAGTCATCAATTTTACTGTCTATAATACTAAGCTAAATCAATACTCATACCACAAATAAGTTATTGTAATTATTTCTAATAAAGATATGTGATTTAAATTTAGATTGTTTAATCATCATATCAAAATATAAGTATATCCTGAAGATTTTACCAATATTAATGGTTACTATTGATTTTATTGTGAAACCATTGACTTGTATAATAAAATCTGAAGTAGTATATGAGGTTAATATTTACCATTTGAATTAAATGCATTAACAATAAAGGAGTGTCATAGGAATAATATGTTATGTAAAATAAATGTTGTTTTCATCATTTGGTTGCAGACTTATATATTTATTTCTTTAACCCTCAAGAGTTATTATTATTATTATATGACATTCTTCCCTTAACACTGCTAATTACCATATGCTCCTTTGGTAATTTTCCTTGTTTTAAAAAGCAATTTTTAGAGTTTTAATAAAACTATAAAATTTGAAACTAAATTTTTTTTCTCAGGAATTGTTACACCTTTATTATTCAATTGTTTATTTACAAGATTATAAAGGAAAAATTTGAGAACAATTTATTTTACAAGAGTATTGAATTTAATATGTGAACTTATTTATTGTTATAAAGGAAATTATTTAATATAAAAATATTCTTATAATTTGCTATAAGAATAATTTTGTATTTACAAGATTATAAAAAATATGTGAACTGTAATGGGATATTTATCATTTACCATATTATAAAGAAATAACTATGAAAATATTTTATTCATAAAATTATAAAAATGTTTGTATTATAAAACTAGAACATTTAAATAAACACATAATCACGAGTAACTGTAATTATAAAGTTTTAAAATGTGCATCTTCCCAACATTTCTTTCAATTTCTCTTGCTACATAAATTCATTAAAATAGGTTGAGAGTCTCTCTTCCATTGAACTAAATATGCTTTTTATTTTAGTTGAGACCATAAAGATTCTATATTTTATGTGTATCTCCCTATTTATTCAGTGAACAATGTTTAATTTTTACTGGGTATTTGTGGTATGTCACTTTATGAAAACCAACCATATGAAATTAGTTCTTGGTAAAATAAATTTTCTAAAAATCATTTTAATTTTCTGAATGTTCGATTTTAAGATTTTGAAAATTTAATTGTCCATTTTTACAATGAACTTATAATAGTGAACTGAATCCCCTTTAGAAAATTAAAACAAGTAATTTGAGGTTAATTATAGCAAGAAAAAAATCTATAAATCTAGTTTCATATATTGTGGTTTTATTAAAATTCCCAAAATAACTTTGTAAAACCATGAATATTACAAAAGGAATAGCTGTGTCAAGAGATATACACCCTTTACACAAACCGTTTTTTTTTTCTTTCTCTGCCCCTATGTTAAAATTTACCAAAAGTTTTGAGATATTCAAGTATTGCTTGTATAGTTGCATGTCAATTATAGAAACTTGTAAACTCTGAACTTGCTATCTAAATTTTTTTTTTTTTTTTTTTTTTCAAAAAGTGAATTTAACTATTAGCAGGCAAATAAATTTACTAGGTAAGATGAAGTAAACTGTTATACATAGTATAATTTAGATTTGCAGATCTATCCCCCTCCCAACAAACCTCCTATAGTAACAAGAAATAATATTGGTTGTTCAAGTGATGTGAGATCTCTTGATTTAAAAAGTTCCCAGAGAAATCTTTAAAATTTCTCAAGTTTTCTTAGGTCTCCATTACTTGTGTAATTGGTCAATCTTACTATATCATTTACAAGTCTTCAGAAGCTATCAAAATGGGTTCCATGTGAACTTATTGGAATATCAATGAGTTTTTTTTTTTTTTTTTGTAAAAATCTAAAATAAAGAAAACTGTAGATCCAAGACATTTCAACACCTCACTCTAAACAAAATCTACTAATTGTTTAGTTGGATTCAAGGTGAAGTTTTTATAATGGATTACTGGAACCTGGACAAATTTGCTGTGTAGTATTACAGTGAGCAATTGGATGGTTTGAATGATACATTGAAATGGATAAATTGTTTCTCTAATGCTTTAGTTGCATGATAATGTCTGTCTTCATGCTGTAAAAACAATGCAACAATCAATCATGGAATTAGCATGCTCCTCCAGCCAGTCATCTTCAAACTATCAATTTTTAACTTTCTTTGTCTGGCCAATGATTCTAAGATATTGAAGAATTCTTTGAAGAATTTGTTAAATCAAAACTAAAATATTCTTTTATGACAATTTAGTGAGTATTTATCAGAAGAAAAATACTTTGATGACAGAATATACTATGAATTTAAATGTATAAAATATTTTGATAAAAATTTTAGGAGCAACCTAATATTACCATTTTATGAAGTACTTACTTTTATAAAAGAACACTTTTATAACAGATATGTTTAACTTAATCCTGATATCTAAGCTTTCTATTAAATACAAGTACATTATGAATAGCCATTTCCATGAATTGATATGAGAAAGAATTCTTTGGCAAGTTTTAATGAGCAATATATATTTTCAGTAAGCAAATCACTACTGGAAAATACTCCATTCTAAATCACTGTACAGCTGAAAGGTTTTTGAAAGATTCATATGCCATTTATCTAAAATATTCAAATAAAATTGCTCATTGTTGGCTTCTTTAATAAATTTGTGTGTAGATTACAACTTTATCAATAATTACATATTTGCAATACCACTAAATATTAATATGGCTTGATTACTGAAAGAGCTCTTTTATTTTGATATTGATCGCTTCCTTGTGCAATTATGGTAACCCTTTTTTTTCTTTTTTCTTTTTTTTATATAACTGCATAAGGATTAATTGCATATAGACTTTTTTCTTTTTTTAATGGGGCTTAAATAACTTAAGATAATTTATTATTTTTAGTTTTCTCCTCAAACTCGAGGAGATGTCCGTTACTTGTCATCGACTGGTGGAGATGGCTGTGTGTGTTTCTGGGAATGGAAAGCTTCTACTAATGTTTTCAAGTAAGTCACTTTAATTTCTTTAATATCTCCTTGATTATCTACAACCTTTATTATTCTTCCTGATCATTTACAAGTTTATCTGTTTTTTTTATTCATTATATACACTAGATGATGTATCAGATATTAAAATACACAGTTGAAATACTCAATTTAGAAGAGAGAAAAAAAAAAAAAAAAAATTAGTGCCTTTTTATTTGTTTTACTAAACTAGCTTAAAAGCCACCCTATATGACAGCATTTAAGCTTGGTCCTGCAGAAGGCTCTTGACTGAGCCTTCATCACAATAGGTAAGGAGGAGTAGATTTGATAGGCAACAATAAACTACAGAAGAACTAAAAATTAATCACTGCATTTAATTAATATTTAAGCTTATCTTTTAAAAGTTCAATGATAATTCATCTGCCGCCACTTAATTTAAAGACAATATGATGTATGTAGGTTCTTACTTTTCATACAAACAATTCTTTTTATTTCATGGGTAACTTTCACTGAATTTTGCAATTAATTTTAATTATTCCCAAATTTATTTCTAAGTTATAAAAATTATCGTAAAAAAATTTTTTTTTCACAAATCATGTAAAAAATCACCAAAAATGATTGCAGTAATAAAAAAGGATTGCGGGCCCAAATCCAGTCCAGAATGTTTTAAATTTGCTCACAGAGTTGACCTGATTCCAAAATTGTATGATATTTTGGGCTACGGCCTCTAGGGGTAAAGTTGAAAAAGTGTGACACACTGACATTTACATTTATTATATAGAAGAGATAGATTACTTCATTGGTTTTGTTTTGTAATCTTTTTGACTTTGATATTTTCATTCTAAAGTACATCTTTGATTATAATTGCTTACTAAAATTAAGTGTATATAATACAAAAGGTTAACCTAAATTTCAATTCTTTATATCATAGCTAACCCCTGAGATTAAAATTATGCAAATGGTAATAAAGAAATTAATATTGCATTATTTTATGATACTTGTGTGTGCACATGTATAGCAGTAATTATGAAATTGTCTATATCATTTTACTCTTGATAAATTACTAAAATTGTTTTATTTGCATTTTACAGCATGAAGCCAACAAAATTCATTGAGAGATCTAGAGCTGGTGCCCAGATGCTATGTTCTTCTTTCAGTCCTGGTGGAATGTTTCTTGCTACTGGCAGCTCTGACCATGTTGTCAGAGTTTATTGTTTCATGTCCACTGTTCCAGAAAAGATTTGTGAATTAGAATCACATACTGTAAGTACTTTTTGAAGAAAATAAAAAAATGAATCTGAAAGTGTCTCATGGTTACAGTATCAAGTGTTGTAGATTAAATAATATATTTGCATCTAATATAAAAATAAAGTTACTTAACTTAGTGATCAGTCATACATAAAATTCATGGACCGATTCAGTTGTATGTTGTTTTGCTCACTTGTCTGGATTCTGATTAGCAAAACATTGCAAAATTTTAATAAGTAATTCTGAACATGTTTGTTTTTGGCAGTAATTATTGCTCTAGATATCTCTCAAATACTTTATCAAAATTCATATTCACCTTGACGTATGTAAAATTATAATATAATTTTACATATATCAATAGGTGTTATTGTTTCTAATAGGAAGTTGACTTTACTATATAAGCTTGCATATAGATTAGTATCATTTCATAAATGTTGTCTAACAGTGATTCCTGTTTGACATTATCAAATATTTATCATTTAACTATTAGGTTGGTGCAAAAATAATGACGTAATAATGTCATTTTTTGACGTCAAAAAACAACATTATTACGTCATTATTTTTGCACCAACCTAATAATATATTGTATGGCATTTATGGAATGGTTTATATTTTTTCAGTTTTTATATAAGACTTTTAATATATGTTTAAATGTATCATTTAATTACCAAGATGTGATGTATAATATTACAAGAAATATGATTTTTTTATGGTTTATTTACTAATATTGTTTGCTAAATAAAATGTATAATTGAAACTACAGTAGTAATTAAAAAAAAAAAAAAATCTTAGTGATTATACCATTGCTTTCTTCTTGTCTTAATTATAATTGTTATTAATTTCTGTCTTGAAGGATCGTGTGGATAGCATTCAGTACAGCAACAGTAGCATTCGCTTTGTTAGCGGCAGTCGGGATGGAACGGCCAGGATATGGCGCTACGAACGACAAGAATGGAGAGCCATTATACTTAACATGTCCACTAAACTGCCTAAGTAGGTTGCTTGATAAATTGTATTGGATCATTTGTTTTGCTTTTGTGATAATTCTCTTCTATTCATAAAATGAAGTTTTTTGTGTGTTTGTGTGAAAGTTGTTGTCTCTACTGACTTAGTGTATTTTGTTACATATTTGTCAAGCAAGCAAACCAATATGATTTTTATCATTGCAATTGTTTGTGTGTTTACATAACTCAATAAAAAGACATTAAATTTAGGAATTAAATTATTAAACAAAATATATTTTTACCTTTGTGTAGATGCATAGTATATTTGATAAATGTAGATATGAGAATTAATTCACTTAATAGTTATATTGTACAAGGAAAAATGTACAAATAATTAAAAAGTACATTAATAAACTATCATTCAGTTACATGCTACCAGTTAGGATTTTTATATATTTTTCTTTTCCCCTCTCAGTGCCAAGACTGGGAACAGTGAAGATGGCAAACCAATGAAATACAAAGTGACCATGGTTGGCTGGAATCTAGATGATTCTGTTGTAATTACTGCTGTTAATGATTATTCTCTCAAAGTTTGGGATTCATACACTGGGCAACTGCTGCATGTACTTGAGGTAAATTGGAATCTTAAAAATATCTTTTACTCTGGTTATTCACTAAATTATTTCTTTTCTCGAGTGAAAATGGATATATTCTTATAAAAACACTCATCTGTATTACATTTTACTTATTTGGCAAATGCCAAATAAGTAAAATTAATTTTAAGATTTGGGATTAATTTACTTAAGTTGAGTAAATTAATCTCAATTGATTATCTCTCCTCTTTCCTATTCTAAAAAAGTGTTCTTAAACGAAATTGAAAATCTTAATCTCTTAGTCAAAGTGAAAAATCCTTATGCCAAGTATGTAATAATAATGTTTTTTATTTTTGACATTTATTTTATCCTCATCATATTTACCATTTTGTTCTATATTCTACCATTTTTCAGGTAATTTTATGATTCCATTCTTCCAGAACTTTTCTATCTTTGAGCAAAGAATCACTCTAATTACTTTTTAGAGAATTATTTTTTGTTATCGGAATTCTTATAAGCCTTTCCATTTATACTAATGTACTTTTCTTGGTTGTTTTGGTCAAAATGTTTCAGCCATTTTACTTACCTATCTATTCAGTTGTCTGTTTGGTAACTTTCTTGTAATCTTGAAACAAACCCTTTATTCAATCCATGGGGTAGATGGTTTTCATTCTGCTTTTCATGGATATCTTTTGACTATCTGACCATAAAATATCATTTCTTGTATGAAAATTCAGTTTCTTGTATGAAAACCAATTTTGATAAGTTTAATACTTTACTGTAACTTCTCTTTAAACTGTACAAATCTTTTTTATATTTGCATTTCATTTTTCTATTTCTTAAAGCTCGTGCCAAAATGTTGGTCATTAAAGATATACCAATTTTGAAAATGTCCTTTTTGTTTTTTTATGCATCTTGATATGAGAGCTGTTCTAATATAACTCAATGTGATCTTTGTGAATCAGCTTTGTTAAAATCAATGAAATACAACAAAAACAAAACATGAATCTAGCAAAAAAAAACAAACCCTTTTTAAAAATTTCTTTTTTAATTTCAGGGCCATGAGGATGAAGTGTTTGTATTGGAACAGTGTCCTACAGATCCACGTTTGTCACTAAGTGCAGGCCATGATGGTAACATTATTCTGTGGAATCTAATTACTGGCAAAAAGATAAAGAGTTACTTTAATATGGTAAGAATGTATTGTTGCTTTTACTGTATAGGAAATTGCAAGTTTTTAAAAGCACTGTATAAGTAAAATCTATATTAACTATATTAATATTATACTATATTAACTATATTAATATTATACAAAATACTGAAATTTCAGTATTTTACATTATAGTCTTGGTTATGACCAGTTAAAGACTACTTGAAATTATTAGATAATCTTTTAGCTTTGATTTTTATCTGAATTGCATCATTGTTAAATGTTATTTATTTAAAAAGAAAAGAAAAAATGACTTCTAAGTATACTGGATAGATTACTTGGCTGATGAAAAACCTATTTTTTCATCAATTAAAAAAAAAAATTTGAAATTGCATGCACATGTGAGAGCACACACACACGATAGAACAAGTAGGAAACAGATCTCAATCTAACATGTTTCACTTTATTAAAGCTTTGTCAAAGATCATGCTAGAAATTATTTTTTATCATTAATAATAAAGTGAAACCCGTTAGATTAAGATCTTTTCCTACTTATTCTTTATCCTATCATTTTGTCAGATTCCTATCCATACTCAATCTAGATCTTCTTTATATATATATATATATATATAATTATTTATTTAAAAAAAAATTTATAACATAAATATGTTATAAAATCACTACAAAAATAGCCATTTTGTTTCAACACCCCCAGTGTCTTATCAAGTGATGATGTTGAATGTAAAATCAATGGTTTTAAGTTTCAAATTAATTAACAATCCTTTGCAAGGGGAAAACATTGTTACAAAAGTGAGATTGACCAATCAAAATACAAGTATAGGAAAATTCAAAAAACTTTACAACAAAATCATGTCATAATAGCTATTCAGATCTTTAAAATATTAAAAAAGAATTTATTCTAACCAATAATTACTAAATTATATGATAAAATTTAATATTAAAATTAAAAACTGCTAATTTAAAAATCTAAATTCAATCGCTATTAAGTTTACAACCATAAAATTACTGAGGAGACAAGAAGAAATACATATGTTATTCAATTTATTTCTTCATTGAAATTACGTTAGACGCTAATGTTATATCCGGTCCTCTGACAATATATATGTATACATTT
>OZ010591.1:53752833-53862833 GCA_963932145.1 Acanthosepion lycidas | reverse complement strand
CTACCTTAATTTTAGTGGAGTTTTTAACAACTAATAAGCCATCATCTCTATACAATTCTACACTATCAGAATCAAGACAATCAAAGGCACTTAAATTATACAAAAGAAATAATCCAACCAGGTCAGAAGCTTCAGCAGAATTATATCTGCTCTACTTTGTATTGAGCACTCTTTTAAGAATAGTAATTGTTGGTTATTAGAATTCATTCTGTATACACCAATCGTATACTTGGATATATATATATATATATATATATATATATATATATATAGTCAAACCTAGAGAGCCAGACAAACCTACCAAGGTTTCACCGAAGCGGATTGTCAGGGAAAGCTTTCTCTGATCTGCTTAGGTGAAACCTTGATAGGTTTGTCTAGCTCTCTAGGTTTGACTAGGTCTGATCTACTTTTTTAGTTAGTTGATTACTCGTATCGGGGTTTTTTTCTTTGTGCTTTGGACCTGTATGCTGTACGATTATCTTTGACAGACGTTCATGTTCCTAGCTCTTTCTCTTTTTAGAACCTTTTTTTTTTTTTTTTTTTTTTTTTTTTCTTCGAAATTGATTTGATGATTAGAATATCAAGAAACCAAAGATTTTCCGAGATGTGTAGTTACCTATATATATATATATATATATATATATATATATATATATATACACACACATACACACCTGTACAACCCAGTTTTCAACTCTGAGGTCTCATCAGGTACTTAGGCAAATTATATTCTTCCATGCACCCTAATTTTCTTCTTTAACCATCTTGTGATACAAGAACTGAGGAAGTGTAGGTGTGGCAAAATAAAAATTTCTTCACATTCAACCGGGCTCATAGAAGCCAAGAATGTACTTGTTAATGTGTATTTCGACATTATTTCTGATCGTTCACTTTACCAATCTGCACAATCCAAATGCATTACAATCGCCAACTTCTCTTCACAGCATAATTTACAATTACTGCTGCTAGTCCTACCAGATTTGACCCTTCTCAATATACTTCACTGTACACTTGGACTCTTCCTATTTTTTTCACTTAACTTCCAAACATAGTCCCCCAGCTTTGTACAATACCTGTGGTTTTGTATCCTAAATGAAGAAGCATGGTGTTACCAGCATTTTTTTGAAGGGGCCTTCAGTACATCCAATATAAACACTTTTTTTTTTTTTTTTTTTTGTCCACTATCATCTCTTATCTTCAACTTTGTAAATCACACCCTCTGTGCAACAGGCTCCATTCAAAAGGCATTTATTTTTATTTCTGCAAGTACAGAACTTGTTTTCACCTCTTTTTGTACCATCCTGGGTAAGACGATAAACTATGTCCGACAGCATAGGGTCCCACCTATGGGTTATATAGGCCCTTCTCCCTGTCTGCAGAGTGTCTGAATATGTCAACTGCCCACTGCAGAGTAAAAGCCTCTCAATGGGGTCACCTGTTGGCCATGCGTGGCAACCCAGGAAAAAGTGGCCATGGTACTGCAACACTTCACTTTGGCCCTTATCTGGGCTAGACGGTCGATCGGAGAGGCCTGATCTGTTCAATTGGCTAGTCCCGACATGCCCTAGCATATATATTTGTCTTTATTTTCTCCCAGTCATGTTATGCAATCTGCTTGTGTAGAACTATCGATCTACTCTTGCGGAACTATTCCCAACTTTCTATTATATATGCTAGAAGGTGGGGGCTGAGGGTCAATCGTGTCAAGAGATATGACCTTTGACCAACATTAGACTGTTGTGCATTTGATAGAGGTTCAGAATCATACTCTTGTCGTAAGTATACTGGTTTTGTATCCCCATCTCAGCCAAGGTGATTGGGTTTCCCCCTTGGACTCCACCCACCATGGAGTCCAAGGGGGAAACCCAATCACCTTGGCTGAGTGACCAGTGAAAAACATACAAACACTTATGGCTTCCTCTACAAATAAAAAACTTAATTCTTCAGATAATGAAGCGGACTCATCCTTTCCAAGATTTTTTATTATAGAGTCATGTAGCTCACTGATCACAAATTTATCTCCCTTTATAATAGAAACGGTGATATCAGGCAACTTAACACCTTTAACTGTCAAGAAATTGAAAAATGGGACACTGCTCGTCAAAGTGGAAAAGAAGAAACTTGCGGAATGAAAATGACTGTTCTACAACATTCCAGTAAAAACATACCCTCACAAATCCCTGAACACAAGTAAGGGGGTTGTGAGAAGCAAAGAACTCTCTTTATGTACAATAGAAGAAATTAAGAAAGAGTTGAAAAACAAGATGTCATGTTGTTAAACGAATTTCAATAAAAAAAAGAAGGTAAATCGATAGAAACAAACACCTATGTAATGACATTTAACTCATTGAAAATACCAGGGTAAATTAAAGTAGGCTATGAATGAATGTGAATTTCGCAATAAATGTGCTAACTGTGGTGGTGATGATCATCTGGTCTACACAAGATCTTGCGACAGTTGGAGAAAATTCTATCAATGAAGCACAAAAATAACATTCCTTACCAAGAAGCATGGAAGATGGTAGTAGGGTGAAACACTACCACATATTCCCAAGTAGTCCATCAGGAAAAAAAAAACAACAGAACAAATATGAAGAATTTGTCAAAACATTAATGCAGCTGGATCTGGATGACTGGGACAATTTTATTAATAAGATAAAAGCCTTGCTTGAACTTGACAAAAATAATACAATTACAGCTTCAGAAACACCAACTACTCAAAGTAATCCTGTGGACAAAAGAAAATCTTCCACTAAAACAACTACAAAAACAACAGTGCAGACACAAACTACTTCTCCTAAGAAACGAGTCGCAGAAATCATCAAGCGTCCTCCTACTTATAAAATTGACAACCTTGGGAAAAATCAAACATTAAACCCCGAACTAAACAATGATAAGACAGAACATTCCCCACAATGCATAATAGACAATGCTTCAACTTCATCCTCATGGGAACATGTAAAGTTGTCAAACTTAACAAGTCGATCTACAGAATTATCTACATCAAAGGTTGATACCAAAAATAGATTTAGCTTGATAAAAAGAATGGAGATGGAAGAGCCGAGCAATATAAACAAATTTATGAAAAACAAACCTAATTTAACATAACAAAACTGCAAAATAATTCAATCCTACAATGGAACTGCAGAGGAATTAGAGCCAACTATGAAGAACTTCTAATACTCCTCAATAAATATAACCCCAAAGTTGTATGCCTTCAAGAAACATTCTTCAAGGACACCAACCAGCTAAACATTAAAAATTACAATTCATACAATCACTTAACACAAAAATGGACACAGAGCTTTTGGAGGCGTATCAATCCTAATTTAGGAAAGACATACCTCAACACCAAATAACCATAGACAGTGAACTCCAAATAATCGCAAAAACAGTAAATACCTATATTCCACCACATGATCCTATTAATGATATTAAATTTAACAAGTTAATAAGACAAATTCCTAAACCTCACCTATTATTAGGTGACCTTAACAGTCATAGTACCATATGGGGATGCCTGAAAACTAACTGTAAGGGTAAGGATCTGGAAAAAATAATCAATAGCAATAACCTCTGTATCTTGAATGATAAATCTCCAACATATCTCAATCCATATACTGGCTCCTATTCTGCTATTGACATCACCCTATCAGATCCTTCAAGTTACATAGATTATATGTGGAATGTTCATGATGATCCTTGTGGCAGTGACCATTTCCCCATTATAATAGAAATTACTCAACCTATCAGGGATAATAACAGACCTCCCTACTGGAAAATAAATAAGGTTGACTGGCAACAATTTAAAACATTGTGCAATACAAGACTGGTCCAAAATCCAAAAAGTTTAGACCCATTAAAACACTTTACACAAACACTAATTGAAATAGCAAATGAAACTATACCAAAAACTTCTCCATCAAACAGACGCAACACACCCTGGTTTAATAATGAATGTAAAATATCAATCAGATTGCGAAATGCTGCCCTACGCAAATTCAATAAAGAACCCTCTACTAGTAAACTAAACTCATTCAAATTGCTCAGAGCAAAGACCCAGAAAACAAGCTGGCCAAAAAGACTAGTTGGCAAAACAATGTAAATCAAATTAATTCCTCTACCAAAACTACCACAGTATGGAAAATGATCCGGAAAATTACTGGGAAAAACCAACCCAACACTGATGCTAGAACAGAAATTCCAGTAGTTGACCAGTATGAATTCCTGCAAGTTATTTTTGACAAAAACTTTCATTCCACAATATCTGAAAGAGAAATGCAACAAAACCCTAAAACTACTTTGTGTAATAGCCCACAAAGATTAGGGTGCAGATCAGCAAACCCTATTAAAACTATATAGAACATTAATCCGATCAAAACTTGATTATGGCTGCTACATATATGGGGCAACCAGAAAATCCTACCTGAAAACACTAACTACAGTCCATCGTGAAGGATTAAGACTTGTTTTAGGGGCATTTCGCCCATCCCCAGTGGAGAGCCTTTATTCTGAATCCTATGAACCACCACTAAAACTTAGATTCCAAAAATTAGGTATGCAGTACTACAGTAAAATTAAATTGCAACCAACCAATTCAGCCTATAACTGCATTTTCAACACCAAAAACTATTTGATCAAAAAGTAAAGGCCATAAAACCTTTTGGTCTCCGTATGAAACTCATAGTGGAAGACATGTATATTCCAATCACAAACATCCATGATACCATTCAACTAAACTTACCAACCTGGTTACTTAAGCAGCCTGTGATTATTCTTGATTTAAACAAGCTCCCTAGAAATAAAACCTACCCATTAACCTACCAAGAAAAACTCATCAATATTCAGGGAAAATACCCAAACTACTTGCACATTTACACAGATGGCTCCAAACACAGCAATAGAACCGGATGTGGAGCAGTTTTTAATAAGGAAATGATGAAAAAATGCCTCCATATTTACTGCAGAAATCTATGCAATAAAATTAGCACTTAAGATTGTTTGTGCAAGCAACTTAAAAAAAATTCATCATCCATACTGACTCCATCTCTGTCCTACAATCTATAAAAAAATACAAAATTGAATAACCCTTTAATTGTCAAACTTTTAAACAAAATCAACTCCATAAGACATAAAAAGGTGATATTTTGTTGGATTCCAAGTCATATTGGAATTCAGGGAAATGAGAAAGCTGATGCCTTAGCAAAAGCTGCACTTAACATGACATCCAACCAGAACTCCAAAATCCCATATACGGACCTAAAACATAAAATCAAGAAAATAATGATTAAAAAATGGCAACAATTATGGGACAAAAGTACCCACAATAAGCTCTACCAAATAGAACCCACTTTAAAAGAAAGGAAACTGAATCTTAACAATACAAGAAGAGAAGAAACTACCCTTACTCTGCTACACATTGGACTCCTTCATACTAGAAGGGGAGCCTCCTCCTAAATGTCCCTGTCAAAACCAATACACAGTAAAACATACTGATAGAATGCACAAAAGAGTACAAAGGAACTATTTACAAAAATTGATCCAAGTCATATAATAAACTTCCTGAAAAGAATTGGTCTTTTATCAAAGATATAGTCTGATGTGTAATTAATATATGCTACCTTTTAACATTGTGCAAACAAATTGTCTATGCTAAATGAAAATCCTTGTCCTAGACAGTAATACCTGGAATTATTTTGTAGTGTGCAAGCAATCTCTATCCAACAAATTATTGGCATTAAATGACCTACAGTGGTTAATATGCCATAAAACCCAACCAACCACTTTTTGTGTATCAGTTTTCAAATTCCTTGCATTTTGCTTCATGTTGTCAGTGCAACTCTAATTCAATTTCACAGTATTGCTGTTAAGAATTCTGGACAATTCTGGGGATTTTGGGAAAGGCTTCCTTATTTAACCAAAGAATATTTTTCCTATTTTTGTTTTTTACCTGCAGATTAAAGGGAAGGTTGAACCAAATTACATTTCTTTTTCTTATTTTGTTATTCCTCAGTTGTTGATCAATGCAGGGTTTAATTATAAGGTTTATTTTTATGACCCTCCCCCCTCAATACTGCCATATAGTATTTCTTTTTTACATCAAATATTTCCTTTGTCAAGGAATTTCTTGACAATCTTAATTACACATGCTGGGTGGTTGGACTTCAAATTTACATATTTTAACAGTGTTAGGTACATGGGGAAAAGCATATCGGCCAATAGATTAAATTTAATATCAAAATATTGAACAATTTTCATGTTCATTTCCACAGTGGTTTCAAAATGTAAATCCTTAAAGAGTTTTTACCTGATGGCATCATTAGCTCTTTTATTATCAGGTACCATGATTAATCCATCATCTCTGTAAATATTGTGACTGTCAATGTGGACAGTTTTATTAATGTGACTTAATCTAAATATACACATCAGCTCAGAAATTTTGGGCCCTATTGAAAGATCCTTGGGGGAACATCAAAGTTTCCTTCTTTGGACTTCTTCACTCATGCTTCTCCATTATGGAATAAAACAGATTTTCAGCAATGCAATATTAACTCAATCTACTCTGATGTAATGTCAACAAAATTTTTTGCATAATATAATGCTTCCTTTCTTTGTGATGGAAGAATAGAAATTATATCATATTTGATAAATACCTGTTTTTTTTCTTATCAAACCAAAAGATGGATTCATTGGATTCCTTCCACTGATTTACCTGCATTGCTATTCTTAGTATTTCGCATATATTGTGTATAATTTACCGGATTATAATGCCCAATTCTGTGTTAGTTGCATTTATCAAGCTGAAAGATGGGCTGCTATAGATATGGTCCTTACGATCTTCAACTGTTAAGAAAGCCTGCTTTTTTCACATAGCTACTGGACTCTATCAGTAATGACGATTCTAGCTATGAGGTCTTTAGCTTCTTTGTTGATCTTTTCTACATAAGAAGCAGTTACCTTTTTAGAAAATCTAGTAACTTCATCAAATATTTTCTTTTTGTAAATTTTCAGGCTCATAGTATATATATATATATATATATATATATATATATTTATTTTTTATTTATTTATTTTTTTTTTTTTTTCCACACATTTCCACTGTTATGTTCCTTTGAAAATTGCTTTTATGTTTCTTGAACCTTATATTATCCTAAAGAGAATTACCTTGGAGGTCCAAGAGGGCTAGAGTAGCATAGCCTATATGTGCAAGCAAATTGCTAACGAGGCAGACTGTCTGAGCATCAGCACTTGAATGACAAGGTGCTTGCATCAGTGAGTCAGATCGAGGCTGGCAGCATACCCAATATGCACATTCTCTGGCTCAGCAAGAACATATAAAAAAAGTCGTTCTTTTTGAGTCGGCAGAATGAACTTGGATGTTCAGCATAGTTCACGCTGGTGCATACCAAACCAGAATTTGTTGCAAAGGTGTTTCCAGTGTCTGTGCTACAGAATCCTAGATTTCTTGCTACATATCCATAATACCAATTAAATACTTTTCAAAACCAGATAGTTCTTCCACTGCAGGGGGTACTTCCTGGTTCTAAAGTGTGCTTTTTCAGTATATTCATTGTTTGCATACTTTTGCAAAGCAAAGTTCTCCATCTCATTCTAGCTGTAGAATATTGCAAAAAGGTTTGTATTTTGTTTAACAAGGCTATCATATATTCATGCCTACTAGGTACTAGAAAGTGAATGCTGGATTTTAAATACTTGCATATTTGTGTGTGCCTGTGCAATGTTTGAAAAGATAATATATGCACACATGTTTGCGAATCAAATGCAGCTTTTATTTTAACATATCTGGAGTTTAATGTTTTTTAGATACAGCAGTATTGTCTTATCACTAGTGATTTATGTAAAGAACTTGTAGCTAGTTTACAAGAATTGACAATGTACTGTCTCTACTAAAAATTATGAAATTACCCCCATTTAGAGGATATTCTATCATTTTTAACTTAACTGCAAACAAATATGATATGACACAAGACAATGTTTAATAGCTGAATAGGTTTGCTTTATGAAATATACAGATTAGATTGAAAATTTTTTTTTTTTTTTTTTTTTTTTTTTTTTACTTGATCCTGAAAAAATCGTATTAATTTAAATTGGGCATGTCAAACATGCAGTCCTTTACAAGCAAAGCAGTTTTTATTATTTAGAAACTACAGTATTTAAGAAAATAAATCATGTTTTTTACATTTTAATTTATTTCAATAGTATACCAAATAATATCATTTACTGCATAAATTTATTTAAAATAATTTTAATGTTATCAACAAACTTCAAGTTCATACAATACTAACCTATTATTTTCAAAATTGTAGCAAATTTTCTATATTCTTGGTGGCTGAGAAAATAGTGCAGGAACAAATTCTCTCTAGTAGCCATGCCACCAGTCATTGCACCATGAAAACAATATGCCAGCTTGTAAATGGAAAACTTTCTTTTAAAATTTCAAAAGTTTTTGCTTTTAAAGGTGAAATGACAGCCAAAACACGTTTACAAAAGTTATCAAAATTGTTTTATCTCTTTTTACTGTTAGCTGTACCAATAAATTTTCAGATTCCAAGTCATCCATTTTGAAAATTATTTTTTTTTTTTTTTTTACTAAAATGGCTAGTGCTAAGAGAAAAAAGAAATTGAACAAAAAAGTGTTTCAAGAAAAGTCAGAATTACAGTATTTTTGCACAATGGTGAATGAAAAAAATACATAGTTTAATTTGCAACAACTCATCGCCACACCAAAAGAGTATAACCTTGAAAAGACATTATGAAATGAAACATGATTTTATCTTACAATAAATATGAAGGCCCAATGAACATTTCAAAACTCAAGGAACTGAAGTCTAACTTTACACAGCAACAGACTATTTTTACAAAAATTCAAAAACTGAATGTTGCTTCTGTTAATTTAAGCTATGAACTAAGATGAATGATGACCATGAGTGCGAAATTTTACAATAAAAGATTTCATAAAGCAATACCTTGTAAAAACAGCTAAAATTATCTGTCCAGAGAAAGCACACTTATTTGAAGACATTTCATTAACCAGGAACACTGTTGCTGAACAGATTGATGAAATCTAAGGTGATTTGAAACCACAGTTAAATGCTGTATCAACAAAGTTTAAACATTTTTCTGTTGCTATTGATGAGACTGTTGATACCACTGGAATAGCACGTCTTGCAATCTTTACCAGGGTATATGACAGTAAATTTAATATTTATGAAGAACTGATTGAACTGGTTCCCATGCATGACACTACAACAAGTCAGGAAAGTTGAGCAGGTTCTGCATGAGTATAGTTTTGATTTTAGTAAACTTACATGCTTATCTACCGATAGTGCTGCAAATATGGTTGGCAAACATAATGATGTTGCTGCCAAGTTACAAAGAAAACTAGAAAAGTCACATCCAGATTCATCGTTTGCACATTTTCATTATTCATCAGCTGAATTTGTGTTCAAAGATTTTAAAATTGGATCATGTACTTAGCTTGGTCACAAAAACTGAACTGTATTGGAGGTCATGCTCTCAACCACCATCACTCGGTTGATGGAGAATATGGATAATCAGTTCACTGACATTCCATTCTACACAGGTCTGCTGATTGTCATGTCACAAAGTGCTGAAAAGATTCTATTTGTTGAGACAAGAAATAATTGTTTTTAAAGATGAAAGATTAAAACATAGATGAATGTTGACTCCAAGATCTGGCTTTTGCTGTGGATATTACTGCACAATTAACTGATCTTGATTTAAAAACTAATTTATCACTCGGTTGTATGATGACATCAAGTGCTTCATTATAAAATTAAGCTTATGGAAGTCACAGTTGTCAAATGAAAATTTAGTTCATTTTCCTACATATAAAGAGATGAAAAACCTTGCCAATACTGAGACAGTACTTAGCTTTGCTAAGTATGACAGTCACTTGGAATTGTTGTCAAAGGAATTTCAGAAAAGATTTAGTGATTTCTCATCTTTTGAACATCAGTTTGCATTATTCTCAGCACCATTCACCTTTTGATGTTGCCAAGACAAAAGAAAGCCTGCAGATGGAACTATTAGAAATGCTTTTGGATTTTACACTCAGAGCAAAATATCTTAAAGTGGGAATACCTGTGTTCTTTTCATACCTTCCTGAAAAGTTCAGATAGTTTGCCACAAAGATTATGGAAATGTTTGGTTCTACCAATGTTTGGGAACAATTATTTTCCTTCATGAAATCAACAAAAATTTCTCGGAGAACAAGGCTAACTGATCAACATTTGTTATCTCCAATCAGTCAGAACTGTACAGACATTTCAACCAGACATACAAAACATTGTCAGCAAAAAGGTGTCAAGCCTTAGGACAAAAACTTAAATTGACTGAATAGTGGCAAATAAATGTTCAGTTTTGACCTGTTGTAATTTTTGTACAATGTATTAGGTTGGTGCAAAAATAATATCGTTTTCTCACATATGTTACTATGTGAGAAAACGATATTATTTTTGCACCAACCTAATATATGTTGTTGTTTAAAATTTTATTTTTTTATCAAACTATTTCATTACTTTGTATACGTGAAACCTGCTAAAACATTTGTATGCACATTGTGTGTTTCTAAATTTAAGTAACAAAAATATTCTGCAATAAATTTTATCAAATGACTTCCAATTAGTTGTAATGTGTACAGTTGCTTGTCGTATGTTGCCCTCATGACAGCACATATGTGATCATGTGTCTGTTTCACATGCCTGATTTAAATAATTTAAATTGTTTGCATGATGCCATAAAGTTTGTCTTTTAAACATTGTTTTGTGTCATGTTTATAATTTGCTGCAAAGCATTAAAAAAAAACTATTTAAGATGAACATTTTGGTAGTTTCTGACATATTATGAACTTTTCACAGAAGGCTATCTTGCTAGTGTTAGTTTTTTTTTTTTTTCTTTTTTTTCCTTTTTATCTAACAGGAAGCTAAATAGAAATCATTCAGTATCAGCACGTCTACTACAATATTGAGTGAAAGAGGAACTGTTGCACTGATAGAAGTGGAATTTTTCCAACATCAAAGATTCCTTGAAACATAACCTTTTGTATATTGTTTTAAAAATGTAAATTTTATAAAATGGATTCAATCAAAATCAGCAATTTTATGTTGACCCTTATTAATTCATTTTATTAATAGATTGAAGGCCAAGGACATGGAGCAGTGTTTGATACCAAATTTTCCCCTGATGGTCAAGTATTTGCTGCAACTGATTCACATGGCCATCTCTTGATATTTGGATTTGGATCTCATGACAGACACAAAAAAGTAAGTTAAATAACTTCTGAAAGTATCACTTAAAAAAAAAAATAAACACGGTATCAGTTATTTTTAAAATAGTAAATTTTAAGCATTTGTTTTTGTTTTTAAATTTATACTCCATTCTTTTGCAAACTTAGTAGTTGTGAACTAGTGATAAAAATGTTTTGCAATTCCTTGGCTGAAGGTTAGTTTTATTGGTCAACTTCTTTAGGCCAAGGTCTTTTCATGAGTTTTCAGTTCAGTATTTGCAAAATCCATGATACATATGCAGTGTAAATATCAATTTAGCATCAGTAAGGATTTTCATATTTATGCTATTAATTGAAATAAACTGATCAAAATACAAGTTTTTGTAATATTTTTCAACTACAAATTTTAAGAAAAACAACTAAAATTTAATTATAAACACTTGTTTTGTTGATGTAATTTGAAAGATAATGTGATTCTTTTCTTTCTGTTGTAGTTGTAAGAAAACTAAAGTTTTAAGCCCATTTTTCTTGATACTGGATGATTCATGAAAGTTTCACAAATCTTTTTTATTTCCTAAGGTACCTATGGAAGTGTTTTTCCATACGGATTATCGTCCTTTGATCCGAGATGCCAACAATTATGTTTTAGATGAACAGACACAACAACCTCCTCATCTAATGCCAGCCCCTTTCCTAGTTGACATAGACGGAAACCCCTATCCCCCTATCACACAGAGGCTGGTACCTGGCCGAGAGCACTGCAAAGATGAACAGTTAGTGCCTCAAGTGGCAGTCAATGAAGAAGGTAAATTGGACATTTTTCCTTTACTTCTTAGTTTTTGAAATGCTATGATTTTTTTTTTTTTTTTTTTTTTTTTTTTTTTTCTAAAACAATCTTGATAATTTAACCTACATTTTTATCAGTAAGTGCTGTTTCACAAACAAGTGCCCACAACTTGATGTAGTCTTAGCTGGATTTTGATCTGAAAATTTCACTATATAATTAATATTCCTCACTGAATTAAGTACACTGAAAAGAGAGGCAACTGTTAAGGAAAATATTTGTGTTTATAAAATAATTTTTTCTTTCTCTCACCTCAAGTTTAGTGTACTTATGTATATCTAAAATTAAATGTATTAGTTTCTGAAGAAAACATGATTTTTTTTTTCTCTCTCTCTCTCTCTCGTTTCATGTTTTCAGCTCTTATGGTTTTACTGTAAAGTGCTGCTCATATTTCCTTCGTTTTAATGGATTTTAAAAATTGCAAGTTTTATTCTTGACAAACAAAGAAATGAAAAGTGATTTCTTTTACATTTTAACTTAAAATTAAAAGAAACTTTAAATTTAAGTTTCTTTTTTTTTTGATGGGGGTTCTTTATAATAATCAAATTATATAATCTTTTTATTACATTACCAATATAAACTATTATATATTTTAAATTATTTTTGAAAATCTTAAAACTGATTGACAAATAACAAGCTGTCATTAAATAATCTTACTTTGTACTGGGATTTGCAGTCATGTATATATTGAGCAATACAAGGGAGATGTAATGTAATTATGAATTTTCTCTTCTCTGTTCTTATTTACTACTTTTTACATTTTGATTCAAGTTTAACATTTGAAATAGTATATGCCTGGTCAAAAATTAATAATCATTAAGATATTCCAGTAAATCTATAGCTACTTATATATTGGTTGATTTGTTTTTTATATGTATTTGTAAATATTACAAACTTTATTTTAAAAAGAGCAGTATATCATGCTCATTTTGAATATGAAATATTGTTAAAAGTATAAGTGAACCATTACTATTAATAGTATTTTGAATTTATTACAATAGTTTCACTTTTTTTTTTTTTTTTTTTTCTATTTTTTTTAAAGTTAATTTGTAACTCATTGAATATATTGGTCTTTTTATTTAAGGTGACCATGAGGTGATTGATCCATTACCAGCAAATGAGGGTGAAGATGGAGTTGATGGTAATGGTAGGGTTGAACGTGATTGGCCAAATTTGGACGCAATGATTGTGCGCCTGCAAAGAGAACAAGATCAGAGACTGGCTATTCAGGGTGGTGCCCCAGTCACATCTCCACAACCGGTTCCAAGACGTAAGTTTGTTGTTTTTTTTTTTTGTTTTTTTTTCTTTTTTGAGCAGCTATTAAAATAGCAGTTAACTTCCTTCTTTTTCTGATCTAATTTTTCCATCTTTTAATAGTGAACCCATCATTAATTCATATATTCTGTAGAAATATCAGTCATGCATTTTTCCATAATTTTAATGCTGGGCTGTCAAGTGAGGTTTTTGTATATTTTTGAGAAACAATTGGTCATATAAAAAACATAAAAATTTCTATGGGAAGTTGGTCATTATTTAAGGAAGATGTTATACCACCTTGTTGAGTATGATCATCACAAGATATTGTATGGCCTAGTTGTGATTTGAATGGATGTGACTCTTTAAACTGAACAAACTTTTAAAACCCATGCCATAAAGTTGGCAGACATGAAAAACATACATTTTGTTATCATTAGATCTAGTTTTGAAATTGCATGTCTTTTCCACCCATTGAAGTTTGCAAAGTTATCTGCAAAAGTGACATGTATTCTCAGGATTTATTGCTATTCTGGTTCAATGACTTAATTTTCTTTGCTTTACTCAGGCAAATCCTGCCACAAATATCACAAATGAGCTCATGTGTGTTGTCTATATGGTTTGGAAGTTTTACATCAAGACCATTTCAGTTTTTTGTGTTTTTTTTTTGTTTTTTTTTTGTTTTTTTTTTGTTTTTTTTTTGTTTTTTTTTATAGCTTTTCTTTCACAATCTGGAAAGCAATTTTTCATCATGAACCTTCTGCCAGGTGCTACAATCATTTGCATGAAACTCCCAGTTGTATATACTAATGTTGCAAAGTTCAGTTAACCTTTCAAGCCATCCTTGTAATGCTTCTTTGGCTTATGAGCTGGTCACTTTTCATTAGTTAGCTTCCCATACAAAATCTGCTTTGGAATCCTGTTGTCACTCATGCAAGCAACATGACCACTACAATGCAATTTATATTTCAGAATTGTTGCTTCAATACTGTTACTCTGATTCTCTCAAGCACTTCTACATCACTAATGTGCATTCTTTAGTTGATGCCAAATATTCAATGCAAGCATTGTTGATGAATGTACTCCTGAAGCTTCAAATGATTTCAATAAACAACCCACATTTCACATGAATACAATAATGACATTAAGGCACAAGTATGATACACCTTGATCTTAGTCACTTTCAAAATTCCATACTGAGATGTTCTCGTTGATTTTAGTAATAATACATTTACAATTTCTGTTTAAAAAAAAAAAAAAAAAAAAAAAACAACTAATAAAAACTCTTGCCATCTTAAATGCCCCCTTTAGATATTAAGTAGGTGTTATTAAAAATTTCCTCAAGAAAATGCACAAGAATTCATCCTCTCGCATGGTTTTCTTTAAAGAATTAAATAACATAAAAACAAACACTTATTAATGACAGATTTCCTAATCAATTGTTGGATTTCCTTATTAGGCTTTTTCTGTCTAAGGTAGCTAATAGCAACAACAAGAATAGAAACATAAACAATAACATCAATATTTTTTATAAAAATCAGATGAACGAAAATTACAAACAAGATGAAACTAGAATTAAGATCATTATAAAAAAAAAAGCACAACATCAGTTGACAATAGCAAAAAAATTATACTAGTTATTTATTACAAAAAATTTAAAACCACCAACCTTATAGCTAAAAATAATAATATACCTCTTAAAACTAAATTAAATAGAACAAACATTATTTACAAATTTAAATGTCCATTAAGGAATTGTATTCCTTATCAATCAAAATTTGTAAACAATTATATAGGCTACACTACAACATGTTTGACAAGACTCATACTACATAATATATTGGTTCAGAGCTTTTTGAGTTACTAAGGTTTATTTGATTTGCATAATAACTTCAGACATATCTATATATATATATATATATATATATATATTATTAAAATATTTAACTAAATTTTTGCCATTTTTAATGGTTAGTTTTTGAGATATTTAGAATCTACAAAAATGGACTGGCTGAAGTTTATGTGCAAATTAAACTAATAGTAGCTTCAGACCTGAAATCCAAGAAAAACTATTTTTTCTTTTTGTCCATAAACATGGGTAAAAGGAAGGATCTAACAACTGCTGAAAAACAGAAAATAAGTTGAGTAAGGGAATATCTACATTGGCGATATCAAAGGAGCTTTGTAGAGATCATTGAATGATAAAGAAGGCTGTTGAAAATATAAATAAGTTGAGAATTCAAAGCAAAGGAAATGGCTTTAAGAAACGCTTTATTGAGGTTAATGTAAACCAAAGTGAGTTATATTGAAACAACCACTTTTGACCAGTGCTCAGATCTTTTGGAAATGCTGGGGAATACTTTGAATTGGGATCAGTAAAAAAAATAAAATAAAAATCCTAGGCAAACTCCACACACTAAAGCAAATATTTTAAAAGCGTCAAAATTGGGCCAAAGAATACATGAAAATTGACTTTTCTAAAGTAATTTTCACATACGAATCTCAAGTGACATTTGATGGACCTGATGGCTGGGCCAAAGGATGGATTTTATCTAATTCAGACATGCCTGTGGCTAAAAGAAGGCAATATGGAGGTGGTAGTGTTGGGGGAATGTATAGTTTCACCCCACATGTAATAGTCAAAGATCTTTGGTCATCACAGCTGAGTGGGCAGGTACAGAGTCCCACTGAAACACATACAGCCTTCCATCACATACAATATCTATCTAGGGCTACTCAACAGTTTCCAGCACCTCAGTGTAGCTAGAAGCATTCAATCAAAGACCCTGTTGAAAGAAATGTAGATAGAAAAATTTGCTTTGCTGATAGAAAATTTTTCATTTGGAAAAAAAACAGTATGCCAGGTTTTCTAGATTTTTCAACTTGTCCAGTATTTGTTTTGCTCAGAGCAATCTTTATTATGTGTATGCCGACATGAACTGACTGGCCTTTCCTCATCACGTATTAGTTGTACTAAATGTTCTCATGCACCAAATTTCAGATTTTGCTTTTAGACACCTGGAGATTCACATTGATAATGCTCTGTACCCACTGTGTTGATTATGGTGTCCTGATACTATCTGAACACTGTGAATGCATTTTGCACTTCACTGCAGACAGCACATCCCCACTAGGGGCTTCCAACAACTTCCAAACTTTGCACAATTTGCCTGGTGACTTCCCAAAAATATACAATCTCTACATTGCTGTGCTCCACAAGTGTCACAACAATGTTGTTTTTTTGTTTTTTTTTCTCATGCGTTAACTGATAGTTTGCCATTGACGTTTTTAAAAGATAGAAGCTCACTAATTGATTATCATATAACTGAGGGGTGCACAATCACATTTCATAAAAAATATCTTTATTTATATATATATATATATATATATATACACTCACTGATAGCACAACTCTGGTGCTGATCGAAAACTTGAGTTTTCAATCTTCACCTGATGATTGTATCATGCATGAAACTAAAGAGTTGTGCTATTGGTGAGGTACAAAATATATATATATATATATATATTATTAATATAAATTCTATCTTGGTTATTAAACATCGAGCACTGTTTTATTAGCACCACCACTCAACATGTGTGTATTTAATATACTCTGTGTGATAGATGGCTGTTAATCTTGTAAGAAAATTCATTTCCCCTTTGAAAGATCTTGTTTTTAATTTCTCCTTGTCAGAAAAGCCTGGTAAGCCACTGATGGCCTAATCGTACAGCAGGTAGTATTGTATTACATAGTACCTAGTGATCTGCCACATGAATAAACCTTGAGTGGTCAGTGGTTAAAGAAATAAACCCTGAGCAACAATCTGTAAATAGACCTCCAGCAGTTCCTTATTCCTACTGGAAAAATCTTGTGGGTGGGGAGATAGTGAGAATGAGGACCCTGCATGCACTCTACTTTTTAAACAGTGCTTTGCATGAGCTCTTGGCTTTAACTGGAGTTAGCATCATCAATGTATGCAACAGACAGCTGAAATCTGAACAAATGTTTTATTTATATGTAAATATAATAGACATTGAGGTCAGCATCTGGCATCGATAATTGTTTCCTGCCTAAACATGATAGACCATTTATTTAATATATATATATATATATATATATAAAGAACGGGTAAATATAGCTAGGTATTAGGTTGGTGCAAAAATAATGACGTAATAATGTCGTTTTTGACATAAAAAAATACGTAAAAAAAAAACAACATTGTTACGTCATTATTTTTGCACCAACCTAATATGAGTGAGCAGATACAAATCCATATAAATACTCTGTTGTAAGAAAAAAAACAGTGCTCAATGTTAAATAACTGCTATTATATATGTGTGTATATATATATATATATATATATAGTATTATGGCAATAACTATGAAATTTCCATTTGATCAATTTGCAACATTATTTTTCATATTGTAGGTGTTCATCACTTGATTGGTATGCGGCGAAATGGTGAAACAATTGGTGTGCGCCAATCTTTAGAAAACATTTCTCAGGTTGCAACTCGTAGTGAGATTATGGCACTTAGTCGAAGAGTTGTGGTTCATGCCATGGATCCTTATGTGTCAAAGTAAGTTGTATGTTCTACAACAACATAGGGACAAGAGGACATCTCTGCATTTACACAGGCATTCAGTTTGCGCTGTACCAAAAGATATACTGAGTATGATATGACCGTGTGAGAAAATTGGACCTGATTAGTTAGAATCTATTCCTGCACAGTTTACAGGAACAAAAGAAGTTTGCTGTTTATGTTTACAGAAAATACGATTCAAGATGAAGAGAAATTGTGCTTGATAATTGTCAAGTACACATTTTGAAATTGTATAAAAGTTCTTGCTATTTAATAATTTTGTTATTCGTATTCAATAATTGGATATAGTGTCATATTCTTAAACAAATTTTGCTATTTCAAATTTGTTGTTCATTAAAATGTCAATTTGATTGTACTCAATATGGTTGAACTGGTATGTAAATGAGGTTGAATCTAACTGCCAAACTTATTCCATATTTTCTAAAACTACTGTTGCTTTGCAGCAACACATTAATAAAATATAGTGAAAATTACAAATGCGCCTTTCAAACAAACCTGGTACAGTGTACTCTGCTGATGAATTTGATTTATTTTTAAATTTTCTTTTATGATTTTTAATATACATTATCATTGTATATTTCTAATATATTCACTTATTTTATTAATACCAACAATTAATGCACAATATATTTAAAATTTCTTGAAGATCATCAAATGATCTTTGGTTTAAGTGTAATAGATTATAGACTTTATATACACATACATTTGTTCAATGACAACATTGTTTACTTCCACTTTAAGTTTCAAGATCATACTAAAGGGTGCCCCTCAAAAACCGGGAAATTTGATACAGTTTATTTAATTGTTGGAATTTTTGTTACAGTTATTTGAAACAAAAGCAAAGGATAGAAATTTAATCACTTAAAACAGAACAAAAACACAAATTTTAGATGTGTTCAAACTAAAGAACTCTGGCAAAATTTCTTGGCATTTTTTCAGTCCCCAAGTTGGATGTTCTTTCTTAAAGAGAACAATCACCTTACATTGAAAATTTGATAACTCTGGCATCCTGGACTCTCCACCATGCCACACAAACAAGAGAACCCAATCATGGCTGTCAGACAATTTCTGCAACCACATCACCTCTTACTTTTGTCCACTTGACTCCCCAGACTGCAACCGCCTTGATTATTATGCATGGGGCACAGTTGAGCAAGAGACCAACAAAACTCCTTTTTACACCAAAGATGAACTGAGGGCAAGGATTATGGCAGCATTCACCAACGTAAACAAGAACATCCAGAAGAGTTGCAAGAGATTCCAAAGTTGTCTGGAGGTCGTGGTTGAAGCCAATGGTGATTTTATTCAGTAAATTTACTCTTTAGCATTTCAAGATATTTTTGTGTAATTTTGAGAACTATATCTGTTAAAAAGAGATGTCAGTGTTATTTTCACTTTTGTCTAATTTAGACAATTTATCCATCGCACCCTGTATAACCAAAATTATTTAGTTTGAAATATATTAAACTCACACCATCTATAAAGGACCTTATACTTTGTAAATCTCTGAATTATTCTTTATTTCAGGAGAAGTGAAGAAATTCGAACAGCTTACACTGAGGAAGAAATGAAACGATTTGTAGTTGAAAGGAAAAAGAAACCTCTGCATTCTGTAAGAACATTCTTTTATCATTTAACATTCTCTGTTACTTTTTTGTGGTGAGGGTAAAGTAAGTAAAAACTTCAAAAGTCAGGTGACACATACTTGAAATATAAAAAGATTGAAAATCAATTGTAAACCATTTCTTCTGAGTTGAAAAGAAGTTAACATTGTAAGATTGTTAATTATGTGTTTTGGGAGGAAATATTTCTTGGGTAATTCATTATTGTAACTCCATATTATTTATAACTGGTTAACCATATATTGGGATATGTTAATCACCTGTTTTGTGATAGCATTTGAAATTGGTTTACAATCATTAGCCTTTGTTTTATTCATGCACATAATTTTTTACTGATGTCAGTGTGCTACACATTATGCTCTTGGAAGTACCATCTCTGTCATCTCCATACTGGTAAATTTTTATCTTAGCATTTTAAAAAGAAATATACATATTTTTATTTTAACTATTTTGTCCTTTTTATGATACCTTCTATTTAAAAAATTTTTATTTCCAGACTGATACAACCAATGTCAACAATTATATGAATACACGTCGAACAACTAATTATAGCTATCGCACACGTTCTAATAATAATGAGGAAACAACTTGTAATCGACTTGCAGCTAGAGCTTTGTATGACACAGAAGAAGTAAGTGAATGTAACATCTACTTTTATTTAATGTCATTTCAAAATAAATATTTCAGAAAATATTTATAAGCAGCTCAACAGAAAAAAATCAACTTGAAAATAAAAATTCATCTGCATTTTCAAATTTGATCATTAACAAGATTCCAGGATGTGTTTTTCTTTTATAAGTTTGAATATGAGCACTGAACTTCAAGTGATATTGTCTCAACCATAGAATAGTGTGAATATTTAAAGTTTGAGATTTACTAATCAAAAGAAAAATAAAAAAACACTTGATATGGATTACTCTCCAAGATTTTTTATATAAGCATGTCAATAATTTGTCTAGTTCCATGTCAATAAATAAGTTTATTCTGGACTCGTGTCTACCACTGATTTATATCAATAGGGGTTGGTCTTGATAGTATTTTTCTTTTTTACAAGTACACCTTTCCAAATCTTGACTATATAAAGTTTTTTGCATTATCCCAAACTAATGAAAATAATCTTACTAGAGTTCTGAGTGTAAGGTCATCTTTACAGGTTAGATTAAAATCACACTAAAGTTTCTGAAATATGTGGTTTTAGGGTGTTTCACTGTGACAATCTCTCTACAATCAAATTTCTTCTATACTAAATATACCATGTACCCCTACCTTACTAATATTGTTTAGATCTTAATGTGTATCTTTAGATCAAATGGACAAGGTACAAACTGCATAGATATTTTACAGAATAAAATGAAAAACAAAGTGCACTTAAATTTGTGAGGTTTACAACTTTTAAACTGACATAAATTAAATTGCTTTCTTTATTTTAATTTAAAATCTGTAAAATGATTATAAATGTTTTTATTCATTATGAGAATGTTTACTAAAAGTTTTTTTTTTTTTTTCTTTTTTTCAAAAGAATCCAGAGCATGATGTCTTGTATATCTGTGTTATAATTTATCAACTGATTAGATAAATGTGACAACAGAATACAGTACCATAAAAATAAAATTCTTCAGATGTTTATTTAAAAGATTTTAAATATATTCCTCCCCCAAAATTATCACTGTAATTATAGTATTTGATTCAGGATAAATTAAATGTAAGTTTTTAGATTCTAACTATAGATTTTCTGATAAGAGAGTGAATGATTCAGTTAAAGACTTTCTCTACTAAATCTTTAGAGTATAAAGATATTCTTGTTCTTATAGATGGGTAGTTGTATGTTTGTGTGTATGGATGGTGGAATTTCTTACAAAATGTTACTTTATCTTTTTGTTTTAATTAAGTTAAAACAGTTTAAATATTTAATAATCAGGAAAAATTAACTGATTAAACCTTGAATTTGAGTTAATTTTTGCGCTATCTACTAAAAATAAAGCACACAAAAAGTTTTGGGGGAGTCTTTTTTTTTTTTTTTTTTTTTTTTTCATCCATTAATGTCCCATGTTTTGTTTTGACCTTGTCCCTTCTCTCCTTGTGTTTATTCACCCTTGCTTTTTTTGTTTTGTTTTTTTTCCATAGATTTTCAAATCCTATCTGTTTGATGTAAGTTAAAATTTTTCCCTGTTGAGTTTTAGCTCCGATCAATTCTTTCCCTTCCTTTCCTCTCATTCTCTCTCTCTCTCTCTCTCTCTCTTTGACTGTAGCTTTTGTTGTTGTTGTCATTGTTTTTAATTTTATCATCAGTCATTGATTTCTCCTTTTAACTATTCATTTTACAATTGAACTGATATTGTAACCTCTACCTTCTCCATGAAGCATCCTAGCATTTTGTTCCTAGAATTCTCAGTTTTGTGAAACTAACCAAGAGTCAATTCTTCATTACCCAAATGCCCTATTCCACCCTATGTGTTGTTACTAGGCAATTCTTTCTCTCTCTACAATTTCAAAAATAACTGCACATTTGTTTTATCATGAAAAATAAAAATAGGCTGATAGCTATGAATTAGAAGTTGATTTGAGGTGATATTTTGACTGCCAAATAATTGATCTTAATATATTCAGTTTTATCTACTAATATATATATATATCCTATTATTAATTGTTAATCAAACAATACTTTTTTCTCTTTCATTTATTTTGACATTTAAATTCATTATTCAGTTTATATCATAAAAATATCTTTCATTACATTCTTAAAAAAAAAAAAAAATATTTAGAAAAGACAATGAATTTGTCATTTAAGTTTATAAATTTCTAAAACTAATGAAACAGTTTAGGACAATGCACAATGAAATTGAAAGATAGGTTTATTTGTGTTCTGTGTTTGATATGTGTATGCATGTGCACACCAAATGTTGTTTTTGCAACACTTGAATTTATTCACTAAATTTTTAAAGTGTTTACAGTATACCATTTAGGTATATGAATGGAAAGATCAAAAGAACCTGATTTGGTACAGCTATATTTTTTTTAAAAATGACAAAAAAAAAATATAAACATTTTAAGCTTTAAAATATTGATTTTTGAACTATTGTATTTTAATTTTTTTCCTAAAGTAAATTGATATTAAGTTATTTTTCATATCCATTTTTATAATAACTCTAAAATGATGTGACATTAAAGTTAATACTTTTTTATTCTTTGATATCATGTTTTGTACTTTACATTTTTTATTCTTGGTAGAAACTTTAAAATAATTCATTTAAATGATTATATTTGCCAAGGAAGAATTGTTTTGAGTTTCCTAATCACTCTAAGAAGTATTTATAATACAGGAAATGCTAAACTTAAGATAACATAAAAATATTTCAATTTTCTCCACTTTCTATTTTAAACAGGAGGATGGCAGCAGTTCAGGGACTGAATTATGGGATGACAGTAACAGGTATATTTACTTTATATATTTTTCTTTTAATTACTTAGATTATCTTCAGGTTTAATAAATTGTTTTAAACTGAAAAAAATAAATATTACTGCTAATTATGATGAGAATGATCATAAAGAAAAATTTTAATTTTGTTGCTTTTGACTCAATCCTTCTTAGATTTTTAATCTTTTATAAATTAGTGTAAGGTTAAATTTTGTATGTCCCCTACCTTACATGAGTAGAACAAAATAGCCAACATTATTAAAACACAATCCTTACAGTAACAGCCTTTTCTATGAGAAACCTTGTTAAAATTCAGTCAACAAAAGTTTAGCAAAAAATATCAGTTTATGTAATCTTAGCTAATTAATTTATTTTTTTATTTTATTTTTTTCAATGAGTGGACATAATTTTAAATATAAAAATTTTATATAATTCTAAAATTTAAGACCCAGTAATATTAATTGATCTTACATTGTTGCTGTGTGCCCTTCTATATTACTATAAATTAGTCAAGCAAAGCTGAAAAATATTATACAGAACTCTCTAAATATGTCAAAATAATTTGTTTAATTAGGTTTTCTTAAAACTACTGAATTATTTAACCAAGTGAAAGATAGTAAGTTTTTCTAGATTCATTTTATTATTATTGACAATACATAAAACATTAAAAAATTATAGTAAAACTACATCATCTGTTGAAGTATTAAGACTATTGCAGAATTATTTAAATATAACATTTTAATTTCATTTTAATTTGAAAAAGATATAAATAAAAGAAATAACTTTCATATTTACTTGAAGAAAGGATTAAATAAGTGAAAACAATTTGTTATTGAATTAATTTTTATTAATAAAAAAATCATTTCACAATTATTTAAATATGCAAGAATTTAATTGGGAAAGATGTAAGTAAATAATTTTTTGTATTTAATTGAAGAAAAAACTTTTAAAAATGGCTCCACCCAGACTGTCTCAAAGAAGGTACATCTATCATTCTCCTTAAAAATTTTAATTTGGATAATGGCTATTGTAATGGGACAAGATATCTTATTAAATGCTTCAACAGTACAGTTATTTCTGTTGTTTCTTGAACCTTCATAAAGAACAACTTTATTTATCCAAAGAATACACATGTCTCCAAATGTAGAGGTGCCAAATGATTCTTTGGTCTTACAATTCATTTTAAAGCCCAAGGCCAAACTCTTTCACTGGTTGGTATCTACTGCAAGAAAACAAATATTTCTCTCCAGCTTTTTTATGTAGCTTTGTCCAGAGAAGGAAATTCAATTGGACTAAGCATAATGACAAAAGGAATTTTAGAAAATAGATGTCCTGTTGAAAATGTTATTTATACAGATATTTTATATTTCTATTACAACTTCTATTACAAGTGGGATGAGTATTCAGTATAAATTTAGTGATCAGTTTGAAAGTGGAAATCCCTCCCCCTTCACCTTAACATATAGCAGTACCAGTCTGTATGTTTTTTTTCTTTTATGTTCAAGAAAGAATCACTCCTATATTTTTTTTGTTTTACACTTGATTGAAGAATTCTTCCACTCTCATCTGCCATTGCTGTACAAATGGCACCAAAAAAGATAAGATAGAAAATGAGAAATTACTGGAAACTGTTCATTATCAATAGTGAAGAGTTCTAAGCAAGCAAAGAATCATATCATTTCCTTTGTGACTATAATTGTAAACATAAAGGATATTTCAACTCAAGAAATTCATTACTGGGACTGTTCACACTGATATTGTTAAAATTGTACTGAAAAGCAAATAATATATCTTCATATAAATGTGTTCAACAATTGTGATAAGTTTGTGAGAACTGTACATAAGGTAAGATAATCTTATATTATCTATTTTAATAAATTTGTTGTGATCACTGTTCTGTACTGAGCATATTTAAAGCACTGAGGACCAAGAACTGACCAAAGAGAGCAAATTTATTACCATTAACTCAGCATTGAATAAGTTTGCTTATAAAAATAGTTTTGCATGTGTGCTTTTGTATGATTTTCTTCATGAGCTGATGAAAATGATTGTTTTACAGGAATACAATAATTAACCTTCAAATTACCTCTTTGAAGAACTCTTTTGAAAGTTTTCAGCTATGATTATTCATTATGTCACAATCATAATGCAATAAGAAATAACAGGAATAATGATATAGCTGTAATAGTTAACTTTTTAAAATTGTAATCATGTAAATGGTTTTGAAAAGGTAAATTCTATCACTTTAAAACCATTTGCAATGAATATGATACACATTTGAATTTATATTATTTTTATACACAATTAGCATTATATTACAATAGTTAATAAACTAAGGTAGACTATTTTATGTTTTCTCAGTTTTAGTAACATTGCTAGAATCTTGATAATCTGATGTTATTACACTGAAGAATTTTTCCTCTATTTATAGCTATATAGTGGTTAAATCTTTGAACATTATAAATTCTCATAATAAATGTTCTCTGCCAGTTACTCTAAATATTTCATTTAGGCATTCTAGTTACCAGACATAGCTATGGTTTTACATAAGAATTTTCTAATTTATTTTTTTATTTTTTTTTTTAGTGAATCTAGTGAGTATTCAGATTGGATGGGTGACCAAGGGATTAATTTGCAGCCTCCAAAGCGATCCCAGCGAAAAACAAAAAAGAAAAGATTAACCACTTCTTCAGAGGATGATGATGGCAGTGATCTGGTTAAGGAGTACACCAAACCAAAGAGAAAACCCGCTCAAAAAAAGAAAGGCAAAGGGAAAAAGGTTAGCTTTAACAATTTATCTGGTTCTGATTCTAACAGAATTTTTTTTTTCTCTAAAGATTCTTGCTTGATTTAAGTTTGATAAAATAATTTTTTAGTCATTTCAAAAAATTTATATCCTAGTTATTTATTCATATTGAATTTTGACCAAGCAAAAATTGCTTTACCAAAATTATATTTGATGTTTCAAACTATTTACAAGAATTTTAAAATCATTTAAAAGCTTTGAATTTGGCTGTATATTAAATATGGTTCAGCTGTCATTATCTCATTTGAATGAATTAATGTATTGTAATAAAAGAAGGCACTGAAAAATTTGTGTAATTGTTCTGATGAACTTTCCTCTATGGTACCTAGACTTAATGAATTTAAGCGCAGCACTAGATTGACAGCAAAGTTCCATCATTTTACAGTTGAAATTGGTAGATATAACTAAGTTCTATGCTAACAGTTTCTTTTATCGCACTTCGCACTTGTGGCACTCTCTTCTGGATTCTTACTTCGCAATCAACTTTGATCTTCAAATTTTTAAATGCAATGTCAACTGTTATCTGGTCTTAATTCTTATTCTTTTATTGTTTGTTCTCTTTCCTTAATAGTTTTGTCATATTTTCTCCTACTCAGTAATCACTTGCGTCTTAGTGGCTTTATTGACTTGATTGGAGTAAAATGATTTTAAAAAAATGCTGCTAGTGTAAACAAAACCATATAGTGTGGAAATCTATACAGTTATTTTTTGAATGGCTCCCTACTGGTTAACTTTTCGTAGCTTAATCTATAAGACACTCCTCGGGTATGACATGTTTCCAAGAATAAGAGATGCAAGTTCAAATATCATCAGCTCTTTTTTTATGCAATTTACTTAGCATTCATAGAATAAATATGAAAACTATTTGATTGTTGCAATAAAGAACAACAAAATAGGATAAAGGAAAAAATAATTAAGTTAGTGGTATGGACATTTTTATTTTCTAGAGGAGACAAAATTACAATCTTGTTTTGTAGTATATTTGTTATTGTTTGCTATAAGTGCTTATATACTAATTTATTTGTGTGAAGCTGTTTACAAAATGCCATCAAAAATATGGCAAGAGGTGTTGATTTCATGAAGTCATTGATTAGCAGGACATGTATTCAAAATAAAAACTTACTTTTATTTAGTGTCTATCTCCTCTATTAAAGAAACACTTTCACTGATTCATTTCTCCTTCAGAAGAGGACTGAGAAGAACAGTAGTGATGATGATGAGGAAAATGATGAAGATGACAATGATGAAATTCCTGAAGATTTCTTCCCTCCAAAGTGGCTGACTGATGTTTACCCACGTAAAGCCCCATATGTACCCCAGATGGGTGATGAAGTCATTTACTTCCGCCAAGGACATGAGCAGTATGTGCATGCTGTCAAAAAGAACAATGTTTATAATGTTAATCCTTACAAAAATCAACCATGGCATAAAATTCCTAATCTCAGGGTGAGCAATTTTTTATGATGCATGTTCAGATATAATATTGCTAGCAGTATTAGCAATTTGAACTGTACCAGATGTTTTTATTTTGAAGTTAAAATATGATTTCTGTAGTTTTTTCTTTATGGCTACTTGCTACCTTATCTATTATTATTAAGTCAAATTTGACCAGAGACTCAATTTACACCTTTTTGCTATTAAAATTCTCTATAGTTCAGTTAAACTAAAATAATTTACTTGTGAAAACCTAGATAGCAATACATTTTGAAAATTTTATATTAATAAATCATTAAATATCTTTTTAATGAATGTGAAGAAACTCTTATGTTTACTACAAATGCTAGCCATTTAATTTCATTATTGTCATATTTCCTTATTAATGCAGTCTATTATTAAAGTCTGTAAATGACTTTCTCCCTTCCTTTTAGGAGCAAGAACTAATGAAGATTGTTGGCATTAAGTATGAAATCCGCCCACCTCGATTGTGTTGCCTGAAACTTGCATTTATTGACCCAGAAACTGGACGTGCTAATGGAGGCTCTTTCAGTATCAAGTGAGATTGGCTTCTGAATATTTTGTTGATCATGATTGTATCAAACTTAGGAGCTTGAATTTACTGTTCATAAAATTCCAGCTGTCTTTAAACCATTTATTTATAAATTGTGATATTTTGGTAGGTAATCTATTCTCTTGTTAACAGTGTTTGTTTTTTGACCGGAAGTCACTAGTGAAAAAACATAATGTTAAGTAGACTAATATCTTTTCTTATAAAAAAAAAAAAAAAATTATATACTTGCCACTCATCTAATGCACTAGTATTATAGATGGAGAGGAAGCCATCAAGAAGTTGCCAAATGTGCATCATGTAGACTGACAAATATAGTATTCTTTAATATTTAAAATTTATCACTTAAAGTAATAAACATTTAACTTTTTAATATAAAAAAAAAATTCCTAAGGTACAAATAACTAGTTTATTTTTAAAGTTTTTAACCTAGTAAAGTCTGATAGCTAATTTGGAAAAATCCTTAGGATAAAATGAACATTTGATCTCTTTCAGTTCTGTTATAGACTGTGAAATTATAAATTCTTTATAGTTAGGCTTTGATACAACCATTATCAATGTATTTAAAGTTATTAAAACTATTTTATTTGGCTCACATATTATAGCATTGTACCTATACTAGTAATACCTGATAGTGAATTTTAGTTTGCTCAATTATGTTAACATATACCCACTTAATTTTCTTTCTAAATTATTTTCCTAGTAAAATCCCCAATACTTACTATATTTTGTTTAATGTTTAAAATATCTAGAATTATCTCCAGATTTCTTTTTCAAGACATATATTAGTCATCTTTCTCGTATTTAATTTTTGCAGGTACCATGACATGCCAGATGTTATAGATTTTCTGGTTCTCAAGCAGACCTATGACAATGCCATGAAACATAAATGGAAATCAGGTAATTATTCTCTTTTGTAATGTATAAAGTTCATAACTAGTAGTTTGAAATATTTGTCTCTCCATATTGTATATACATTAATGTATGTAAAATATTGGTATTTTGTTATTGAAGTAATAAAAATGAATTATTTCAATATCTCTGAAAGGTTTTTCTACTGAATTATGCTTATACCAACAGAGCTTTTGATTCTTTTTTACTTTTCATCCCCATATGAATATTTTTTTTGCTTGTGAATTAGATAACATGAAATTGCTTTCCAAATGAAAATAGCAAAAACTATTTCTATTTAGGTAGGTACCTCCACGAAATTGCTAAAAAACAAGACCATATCTTGATGAAAAAGACACCAACCTTGCTGAAAACAATTTTATCGTCTAAATGCTTATGTTATTATTAAGAGGAAAGACCAAAGTTTTTTTTAATTATTTTTTAAAATTTTTCCTTCTTTTTAGAACATTCTAAATTTTGAATAAAAAATATCCTTGTTTCTCTTTGTATCAACAGAACTAGTAAAATAACAGACAATTTTTTGGCATGACACATATTAATTTGGAAAATCTTGCAAAAATAAAAAATAATTGTTGGATGTTAATGAAACTTTCAGGAACTATGATTGAAATTATTATAAATATTTTTTTTTTTTTTTTTTTTATTTTTTTTTTTTTATTAAAGTCATGGCAGAAATATTTTTTATATTTATCCCCAACCCCAACTAATTTTATGAAAACTAGAAATTTGATTGCATCGGGTTTAGGGATTACAAGGCTTTGAGGAATGCAAATCTTTTTTTTTTAATTGGACCAACCTGAAAATCAGCTCTGAATTGTAACACAAAACTCAATAAAACAAAGATATTATTTAATTTCAAATGGACAATATTTCCTGAAAGCAAAATATTTTTTCGATGAAAAATGAATTTTTAATGCAATTATTTGTTATTTCTTAATTAGAATAGATTTTTACATTTAAGTTGTTAAAATATTATAAAATTAGTAAAAAGCCGCATCGGGTTTCCTAAGTATCCTTATGAGATAGATCTTTTTTTTAGCCTGTTGTAAATTGTATCATTTTGACTAATCAGAAGATCCACAGTAAGTAAGAAATGTAATTTTGTGTTTATAATCGGGCTGTAATTATAAAGTATGGAAGACCAACCAGAATACAATTAAGTTGTGTTATTTGAGTTAAGCATTGTTCTCTGCTGTTAAGGCCTTTACTTTTGTGAAACACGTGTGAAGTTAATTTGATTTTTTTTCAATTTCAACTGAGAAGGGTACCTACAAGTATCAGTATCATCTTATGAAATTTATATGATCTTATTTTTATATTAATCTCAGTTATGACATTTTTCCATAAATGAAATATCAAAATTAATAATAAAATGAATGGAAATACAAATAACATAATATAAATGTACATAAAATTATAGTATTTTATGTACACTTCTGATAAAATTTCATAAGAATGGTACCTATAAATTAATTAGATACCTTTCTTATGAAATATGAAATTTAATCTCACTCTTAAGTCTTATTTTAATTTCTTTATAATATATTTTCCATAAAGCATCGTAAAGGTGAAAGCTAAGTACAAAAAAAAAATTAGAGCTTTGAAAGTTTTCTTTAATAAAAACGAGGTAAATAATTTGTTCACTTAAATGTAAATTATTTCACTTTTCTCCTGTAGAACAAATTATCCTCACAGAATTCGTCAATATGTCATTCATCACCTGTCAAGTGATGCGAAAGTTTGACCTGCTTTGTTTTATTTTCAAATTACATTTTTTCAGCGCAGAAGCTAAGCTAAGCTTGGTTCAAAATATTTTAAATAAACATAATTTCTGATTTTCTTAAAATAAGTTTTGAAAAAATGATAATTGATACTTAAAATAATTTCAAAGTGAGATTTCCAGTTTTTTTTATAAAATGTAAAAAAATGGTCAATTTTGCTGACTCAAAAAAAAAAAAGTTTTAACAAAAATTTCGGACGTGCTAGGAATGATTAAAAAATGTAAAAAAAAAAAAAAATCCCCCCAAAATACTTTGATCTTTCCTCTTAATAATAACATAAACATTTAGATGATAAAATTTTGTTTTTGTCAAGTTTGGCATCTTTTTCATCATGCTATACTCTTTTTTTTTTTTTTTTTTTTTTTTTTTTTTTTTAGCAATCTCGTGGAGGTACCTATATGAAATGTAAATGTTAAGTTTTGCAAAATAATTATATGAACACAATTTTGATATTGCTCTAGTACAAAAAATATAAAATATAACTTATTCCTTTAATGTTCAACTATATCATAAAATACAATTTTGTAGAGTTTTTTTTAAAATCCTAAAGCATAAAATCACAATAAATCCTGATTTTAACACACAATAACATTTAAATGTTTCAAATCTAGACTTACATTATCTTTATTTTTAAATATAATTTGTTTTTGAAGTTGAGTCTCTCCAATCTAAATATATATTCTAAAGCTGATTTATGCTTGTTTGAATTTCACTTTAAACTGATTCAATTAAATATTACTTCTTTAAAATGGTTACTAATTTTCTTTGACTGTTATTAATATTATGCAAAATATTTTGGAAGGCTTGTGTAATTTCTTCCTTACATTTTAGGACACAAGTTCCGCTCAATGATAGATGATATGTGGTGGATGGGATGCATTGAATCTCAGGAACCATTCCAACCAGAGTTTCCCGATAGCATGTACCAGTGCTTCAATGTTCAGTATGTATTTTTAATTTTTTTTTTTTTTTTTTTTTTTTTTTTCTCACAAAGATATTTAGTTTCAAAGTTAGGATGCTTGTCTCCGTTGGTAGTGGCATGATTAATAGAAAAACTTGTAATTCCAATGAATGATTTATTTTTTATGGAAATATTTCGGCTAGCAGTTGCTAGTTTTGGTCACTCCATAATTTGTGTAAAACAATGCAAAGAAGTTCGAAACACTTGAGAATTTAAATCAAGGAAAACAAACGGAGTTGATGACGTTTTTTTTTATGCCTTGACTTGCATTGTAAATGTCATCAACTCTGTTTTCCTTTATTTAAATTCTTTAAAACATCTTTGTACTGTTTTACTTAATTTAAGGAGTGACCAAGACTAGCAATTGCTAGTTGAAATATTTCCATAAAAAATAAATCATTCGTTGGAATTACAAGTTTTTTCTTTTAATTATATTATTTAGTTTGAAAGATTTTCTAAATTGCTTATTTCTTCTGGAATTCAAACAAGAACTGGCCTAAATTATACCATTTTTAACATTTACTATACAAGATTTATCTTGTATAATTTTCACGTAGTTAACAAATTTTCTCGAGCCAAAAAGTTATATTTAATTTTTACTATTATTATTGTGATATGCTTAATATTTGGTTACTTGTAATGGGTAAGCATAGATTGTTAAATTTAGGGGGACACAAGGATTTAAAGGTGTTTTAAAGTTTTTCAAGTTTTGTTTTATTTTTTTTTAGCCAACAACACTGAAGTAACAATTTAATTCGTATAAAATGTAAAAGAAAGTTACAAATAATTGGTATATATTTTTTTTTTTTTTATTTTTTTATTTTATTTTTTATTTTTTTTTTTTTTTAAATTAGTTCATTATGTGTATATTTTCTTCTTTCCCTAGCTGGGATAATGGTGAAACGGAAAAATTGAGTCCTTGGGATATGGAACCAATAGATGAGAGTCGTAAGTATTTTGTTTCCTAATCACTTCAACACTTTTAAGGTTGGTTTAGAAATTCATTTTTTAAATTGAATATAAGTATTACTCTATATGTGGTTACAGTACCCAAATATTTAAATCATAGTTTTTCCTATTGTAAAGCAATTTACCATTTATTCTATCAGTAACTATCCTCTTATTTTTTGGTATGATTCCTGCAAGTATTTGAAGCAAATATGCTTCTGCCTCATTTTGATTGCAAAATTACATTAACTCTTTCCAAATCAAAACTAGTGAAAGTGCTAGCAAACAATAGCTATATACATGTTAATCACTAATCTATGATACTTTTAGGTGCTTCAGTATAGTTATCAGCTTCCAATTGTTCATGACTGGAAAATCAACATATATCTACTTTAAGTTTTTGTTTAGTGCAACAGTAAGATATGTTAAGATAAAAATTCTCTACTTCCTAATACATGACAGCCTCCGTTTTCACTGTTTTCATTAAATATCCTTTTTTATGTATAAGAAGCACTTATTCACTGATTTATTTTGTATATTTATAAATATGATTCTGCTATTCCCTTTTTTCCCTCTCTCCCTTTTGCAGGTGTTCCAACAGAGGTTGGAGGTGGAGTGGAAGTAACTGCAGAGGAAAGGAAATCTCATTATATTCCCAAGAATGGTGAATGGCCAAAGAATGGCCGTGACAGTGAGTGTGACCGCATAATTAAAGGGCTGGAGTACTTAATGGCTCACTCCATTGCAGAACCTTTCCTGACCCCAGTAGATCTGAAAGCTTTTCCACTGTATGCTAAAGTCATAGAATATCCTATTGATTTGACTACTATCAAGGAGAGATTAGAACATAGGTTCTACAGGTAAGATATTTAAATTTTTCAAGTTTGTGGTGGTTTAATGCCAATATATAAATCAAGTGTATACTTATTATTAAAGTAACATATTTTAAATAACTTTATTTGTTATAATTTTGTAGTTGTTTCTATATCAATTCTACTCCTATTTCAATTGTTTTGTTATTTAATATATACTGGGGAAAAAAAATGTCTTATGACATTGTTGAATAATGAATAAATCTATTGCATTATGAATTTTGTCAGTACTTTAGCAGTTGGGGGGATTTAAGTCATTTAAAATAAGACATTATCATTCACTGATTGGTATATCCATCATTAATAGTATTTGTATTTTCAAGGAAATTCTTAAATAAAATAAGATATATTAATTTTTAGTTTAAGTAGCTTAAAAATAAATTCTATTCACTTAGAATGAAAGTACTCGATTATTGCTAGATTATATTTAACTATAATAAACAATCAAAAAACAAATTGATTTTTGCATTTGCTGGTTTTATTGAGTTATATTTATCAGCCTTATCTTTTTATTTTTGTAGAAATACGAGGGTCAGCTGGAAAGTTCATAGGCTGACCAAGATATAAATGTAAGCAGACACACCAGTTGGTAGATTAAAAGATATGCAAGTGTACTACAATACAGCAGCTTGCCAACCAGTTTTTGTATTCTGGTATGGTGTGTCTGCTTACATTTATATCTTGGTCAGCCTAGGAGTTTACCAGCTGATCTTCATAAAGAGTAAACTTTGTTGCATAAATATCATTCACTTTTGTAAATTTTTTTTATTGCACAAGCCACAAATAACCAGAATGCTATATATATATATATATATATCTCCAAGTACAAGATGAAATGTAAACTAAAATTTTTATTTGAAAGATAAAAGAAGAAATCATATTCCTTGTCTGTACACAGTTTTAATACTTTGATCTGCTATTTCCTTAAAATAAATGTAAAAATTATCTGAGAATTTTGATAAAAATAGGAACAAAAATAAAATGAAAGAAATACTAGTAAAAAAATTAATGAGTGTTTCTAAGAAATTCAGATAATTCAATTATGAAACTGAAAATTTGTAAACCTTAAAAAAAAATCAGTATATTTATATCCTAATAAATTCTATCTCTGTATTGTAAACATTTAAATTTTAAATGTCAAACATAATTAAAATTGACAGACATAATTCTTCTTGTTCCTTAGCAAGCACATATTATGCCCTGCCAATACCTCAAATAATGGACTATACGATTTTGAAAAGTCACATCAGAGACATTTGGTTTCAGTGAGAAAAAGGGAAGATAGGATGCAATAACTTTCATTTGATTAATATCTGCTTCTGTGAATTTGAAAAAATTTGTCAATTTCAATTTTTTTTTTTATTTGTACCTTCTTACTTCTTTAAATAATGACTTGCATTCTTATTCATTGTCATTGCAATATTTTGTTAAATTTAAGCTCAAATATTTAACAATAAAATAGAATTTCCATGGGTACTTGCAAGAAGCTTATTCAACCAAACTTAAGAATTAAGATTCATCAAAGAATTGAAATAGGAAAACCATGAAAATTTCACAGGTATTTCTAGCAAATGTAAGAAAGTGTTAACATCTAATTACTAAAATTCAAAATCTAGACGTGCATTACAAATATACCAATTTATAGAACATTTTAAGAATATTTCTACAAATGATATCAAAAGAACTGTATTTCAGAAATATGCAATCTTACTTAAATTATAAAAAAAAGATTAGGTTTAGAATTTTGTACTTTGAATTTAATTAGTTTTATATAACGCATCACAATTTAAATCAGTATTTATATTATTACCGATACTAATTCCTAAAGATTATTCATTTTGCTTGACCAAACTCCTTCCTTTTATGAAATTTATAATTTTCATAAAAGGAATTTTTTTTTTTTTTTTTTTAAATCAATGAAATTAAACTGTATTTTAGTTTAATTTTATGCTATTTAAACAGAAGGTATATTATATAAACCATGAACATTGTGATAACAAGCCAAAATAAGGTGAAGGAAAACTTTTGAAAAACTAATAATAATATTATTTAATTTCCAAATTTAAATAACTTATGACTAAAACTAAAATAGTATGTGCAAGTTTTTATAATACTGTGTTAAGAGTATGACTTGTTTCACAGCTAAATAATTAGTTATTTGAAAGAAGTATTAGTAATATTTTACATATAACAAAGATGTTTTTTTATTACTGTTATTGACATTTTAACATTTTCAGGCGAGTCAATTCGATCCAGTTTGATGTACGGTATGTAGAAACCAATGCGGAGAGGTTCAATGAACCCAAGTCACAAATTGTCCGTTCCGCCAAAATTCTCACCGAAACTCTACTCAGGTATATCAGGTAAGTAAAGTCTTCTATTGGGCACTTTATAAGTTTTGTTAAAGCTTTAATTAGCTTAGTGCTAATCTTGGTTGACTTATGGGCCAATGACTGTTATATACGTTTACTACTCAATCCATCATTTTGTATTCATTACTTACAACTTTATACTTATTTCTGTCAAAACTCTGGTTGACCTGGGTTTGTGAGTAGCTGATACTTAAGAATATTTTATCTTGCCAAATTTTCTCCCACTCCCAATTTAAAAACATCATTAAACAAACTGCTAACAAAATTTATTTGTGTTATAAAATATTTAAGTCACCTTCTTAATATTTTTTTTTTTTCATTTCACACAGTTCATTTCACTTTAATAATATAAACAAATGAATGGTTTTCTTCTGTTTCTACAGCGATACAGATTGTTATGACCCCCGACCCCTTCTGGCAGAACTCTGGGGTGAAGATGACCAAGTCAGTGAAAGTGAGGATGATGAAAGTAGCAGGGATTCTACTAGCCGTAAACGTAAACAGGTATTAAACTTTTATTTTCTTTATATTTAATAAAATGATTTGATACATAGTTAATATTAACTAGAAATTACTTTTTAACAACTTCTGTTTACAATTTCATTTATTTTTTACAGTTTCACTAACTGATATTACAAATTGTGTGTTTTTGTTTTATTATATAAGTCACTCTATTTCTCAATGGGTTGAAGACCAGAATGTATACCTCCCATTTTTTTTTTTTTTTTTTTTTTTTTTTTTTTTTTTTGGAGAGCTATGAATTTATGCCAAAAAAAAAAAAAAAAAAAATAATTGATGTTACTCGGTTCATATAGATGTGTAGCATGAAAATGTTTTATCTTTCTATTTATATGTGAAAATTTATAGATATTCTATGTATAGAAATTTAACCTACTTGTCTTTTGTCATCTTGTTTTCCAGCGAGCAAATACAGCTTCCAATAAAAGACGCCGTGCTGAAAGTCAGCCAACAGACCCAAATGCATGGAAGGAGCAAACTAGGGATTTATTAGAAAGGATTTTTGAATGCGATGATTCTGAACCATTCCGAACTCCTGTAGATCCAGAAGAGTATCCTGTAAGTAATTTTCTATTCTAGAATTAAAAAATATGCCTTCTAATATACTCTAAAATTAATTTGTATTTTTTTAATTTCGTGTGTTAATAGTTTTCTTACTTTGTAAAGGATGACCTAACTCCAACTCTGTGTGTTGCAGCAAAAATAACTTCTTTTTTTTTTTTTTTTAACTTTTATTGAACAAAATAAATTATAAGTATTGTCACATCAAAACATGATTTATGATTAACTATTTAAGAGGTTCAAAATGTTCCTCTTCATGTTCAATACAATGCTGAGCCCTGCTGAATTTTTCTTGATACAAATACTTAAGTAAATGCTCTGTTTATAATAAACAGCATTAACAACATTTACCAGCCTGAATGTCTGAGAAATTTCATAGAAAATATGTCATCTGACAGGAATCAAACCTGTATCCTCATGGGAAATTTGTAGTTTAAAAGCAGTAATTCAATCTTGCTAAGTAGACGCTTCCTCTGTAGGTAAATGGTATAGCACATCAGGCTATATGATGGTTTTATGTAGGATACAGGTTCAGTTCCTGTCAGAAGACACATATTTTCTATGAAATTTCTCAGACATGCAGGCAGGTAAATGTTGTTAATACTGTTTATTATAAATAGAACATTTACTTATATTTGAATCTATAAAAATAATGTATAAACAAAATATATATATATATATATATATATATATATATACACATACATGTTTCATTAAATAATATAGGCAAGTGTTGTCTATTTATTTTATGTAAATTTTTTTCGTAACTTCTGATAAGTTTAATAACATTATCGTTGAAAGAAGAAAGAAATTCACAATAGTGATCCATATTTTTTTTAATACAATCTAAGCTTTCAGCTTACTTAAGCCATTATCAAAGATGTCAATTACAACATATTAAACAATATACGGACAAGACAGTGATGATAGTCTGTCAATGTTTACATAGATTTCTAAGCAACGATAAACACGCGTATATAAGATGCTAGAAGCGAAAATCGCACCGCATCTCATGACGTCACACATGACCAATTTCCATGAGTCTATGGGTAATTTCCTCCAGTTGGTCCGGGGTAGTTATATCCTGTAGTTTATCGTAAATGTCCTGTTTGTTGCTGTTAAGGTTGTTCAATTTTTCTTTTGTTATTTCAATTTGCCTTTTCACAAGGCTACATTTGTAATTCCAAGTATTGATAGTATTGTGGGCTGCTGGATCATGTAATTTAAATTGTGTGTATTTAGGCAGCATCTTTTCATTCATACACGTTTCATTAAATAATATAGACAAGTGTTGTCTATTTATTTTATGTAAATTTTTTTCGTAACTTCTGACAAGTTTAATAACATTAACACTTGTCTATATTATTTAATGAAACGTGTATGAATGAAAAGATGCTGCCTAAATACACACAATATATATATATATATATATATATATATATATATACACACACACACACACACACACACATAATATGATTACTCTTGTCTAAGAAACAAAGATACCATAATACTGAAATGGTTTAATAGTTAAGTAACATTTAATATTGCTTAAATTAATAAAATTTATTTATGCAATTGTACGCTCATATTTTACACTAGCATTTTTTCCTCTTGTAATGGAGTCAAGTAACTATTAAAAAGATAATGTAAGATATTTAAATCTTCTGTTTCAACTTAATTTTCAGGATTATTTTGAAATTGTGGAAACACCCCTGGACTTTGGAACAGTGAAGACGCGCCTACAGAATGGGGAATATGACACACCCCTTGATCTCAGTAAAGATGTACGGCTCATCTTCCAGAATTCTAAAGCTTACAACACAAATAAAAGATCTAGAGTAAGTGATATTTTTATTGTTCCAACTCTTTTCATAAATTACATTTCAAATTCACAAGTTATTTTATGATGCAACAGGTTTATAGACATTTTTATATGAATAAAATACAATCTATTGTACATATGGAACATATGTACTTGTCACATGTTCAGTAACAAATGCATATTCTTGTTGCATTCATTTATTGTTCTTTGTCCCAATTTTCACACTAACATCAGAATGTGTGCTTTCCAGAAACACAATCTACATCAATTTATATATTTTTTTTTTTTTTTTTTTTTAAATAAATGATATATTTTAAGGATATTAAATTATATTTTACTATATACTAATGTTAATGAATATTTTAATAAGTCTTGTGTTTCTTTGTAGATATATGCAATGACTTTGAGATTATCAGCTATGTTTGACGAACAAATTAGAGAAATTATTAGTGACTGGAAAGCAGCACTAAAAAATAGCAGGTCTTCAACAAATTCTAGTCAGAAAAAGTAAGTACTAATTAAAAGCTTTGTTTTTTTTTTTTTTTTTTTTGTATTTATTGAAGTACTACATTCTTGTTCTCTTTTAATGTAAAAACCATTTTTTTAGAATTATTGCATCAGCAAAAATCACTCAAGACTTTGTGAAATCAATTTTTTAAATATATATTACATGCAACTTATATTTCATATTATAAAAATTATAGCATATTAAAAAGGATAGAAGGAAAATGTTTTTGTTTTTAAAAAAATAACTTGCTAGGTTAATGATGCACTGAGTTACAATACTGACTTTTCCCAAAACACCATTGTACTTGATGCAACTGTAAAAGATGCAAACTGGAAAAGTTTTCATATATACACTAATAGATAATAACACAAGTCTTATTATTAACAGCAAATAGACTATCACTTCTTATTGATTTTAAAAACAGTACCATTGCCATTTTAGCATTGGGGGGGACATCCAGCATATAGAAAAATCTTAGATTGGATTTTAAGACATTGATATGAACAAGTCTATGAGGATTTAGTCTATATATATATATATATATATATATATATATATTATAGCTGGCCACTTGTATTTGAGGATACCTGTCTACTAGGGTGGATAGCCAATCCCTGTTGCAGACGCTTGCTCAGGCACATTTTGTGTTTATTCAACACCCATAGATCCCACCACAGTTTATACTAGGTCAAGTGCCCTAATGGGTAGTTAACAACAGTTTAATGCCTACACTTGGGAAATGATTTTTTGTTTTGTTTAAATCAGTAGTCTGTCTTGATAGCATAATCTTAACAATACCTTCTAGATCCAACTTTTCTTAATATTTTCCATATTAGTTCTGGAGTATTCTTGCTCTTGTCTTTCAGCGCCCACAAAAACATAGAATTTATTGTATTATTGTCATATTGCCTTCTTGCTCTTCAGAAACCTCTAGTTTATACAATTGCCTAGAAGACTATATTGGTAGTTAAATATTTTCCCACCAAGTGGCAGCTATCTTTATTTCTGCAGTTAAACAAGGAGATTGGGTTAATATCAAGTGTTCACAATGCTTTCATGTTATGTTGCTTTAAAATTATATTGTCCATGTTCAATTGTTCTGAATATCTTAATGGAACTTGTAGCAAGGAGGTGTTTATCTATAAACTTTAAAGAAAACATACTTCTCACTTACATCATCACAGATTTGTTGTATTGGGGGACTGAAGCAGTTGATTTTTTTCCTCCAATCCTGGTTATACCACTGTTGAAATCTAAGTTACTCTATATATGGTTTTCCTTAATGCCATTTCATATTCTGGTTTTACATGGTCAAAAGCCCTTTTATTACTAGAATCTGCAGACAGTCTGTCACATGCAGACTTTGGGATCTGTTTGAAAATATTCAGTAGGTGGTCTGATGTATTGATATAAGAGTACTAGCTTTCTGTAAGGTGGTGTACACTTTTACAAAGATCACATGTGGCATCATGGAATTTTTTCTTGTTTCATGTTAGTCTTATTTTTGAATGTTTTGAAAATATTAAAAGCTATTTGCATATAAAGATCTGGAAAACTGGAATTACTTTTCAAGTGTAGACATAAGAATAAGTACTTCTTGTGCTACCTATCCCCCTACCTGAATAAATAATCATGAACTTGTCCATATATTTATGTTGCAAAAATTCACCCTGTCTTTTTACTACATACTTGATGTTCACCTAAGCATGGAAATGGAAGTTGAAACTTAATTCATTTTTACTATATATATAAGTTAATGGTTAGAGTTGGATTATACCAGAAAACAGCATTAAAAAATGCTCAATATACCTGTGAAAAAAACAAAAGTAAAAATAACATGTAGAGTTTTTTAACTTCAAAAATCAGATCAGTTGAATCCGCAACCTTGATTTCAACCTTACGGCATCCTCAGGCAAATTTTATCAAATAACCACCTAACGCTTTTTTATTTTTAAAAAATAAATAAACAAATGCATGACGTTGGGTGTAATAGAAAGGGATGGGGAAGATGTAAAGGATTGGGGAAGAGAAGAAAAGCAAGTGTATTGTAAATTTATTGGTGTGTTTAGATTTTTTTTTTTTTTTTTTTTTTTTAATCCAGCCTCATATACACTGAAGAAAAATTTTCCAATATGTAAGCAAGGACTTAAGACTTTGGATTATTGATTTAAATGGTTCTTTGGATCTGGAAAAGTCATAATCAGTAATTTTTTCCTGTTAGCAGAGGTTGCAAATATTGTGATTGTTATATATATATATATATATATATAAAAATTGTACTACTGATTGAATTTTTAAAGAAATTAATGTTGATCAAGAAAATTGTTTCTGCTAAATTTGAGAACTCTTTACAAAAATCTTATAAAATAATTTTAATGTTTCTTATGCCAGGCTGTGTATGATATCATAAAACTTCATGATAAGTTTAGCCTAATGCTAAATAGACTTGTTCAGTGCCTGTCAAAACAATTGACCATAAAAATAATCACTTTAATTTACATTCTTTATCTGCTAATTTTACAATGTTCTTTTGAAATTCTTGGAAAACATTCAAACATTTTGACAGATATTTTGTACATAACTTTATTGTAAAATCACAATATAATATTAATTTGAGATTATCTAATTCAAGATGTCACATTTCAAAGGAATATTGGTGAAATCTGCAAGATTTAAAATTATAATGAAATAGTCTTTTAGAAGAAAAAAATGGATTTGATAGATAAAGAAATAAGTAGATAAATTCATTTTCTATGGGCATTTTTTTAATATTGAAAAGTAAAACCTTGAGGTAGAATGTCTTTTTTTTTTTTCTTATCAACAGGGGATTCCTAATAACTAAAGTCTAAAATGTTTTCGTAAAATTATTCAAAATCAATGTAATTTATTGTATATGATTTTGCGAAGAGTTAACATTCCAAATTTTGTTGTTTCAATTGTACAAACAAAATTTGAAATATAACTTGTTATTCTCAACACAATTGTTGACTTTTCTTGGTATACTTCTATTGATTCATAAAAAGGATTTTTGTCAAGTTGTTTTTAATTTAAAAAAAAAAAAAAAAAGTATCTTCAAGGTTAAACAAATTTAAATTGCCTAATTTTTGCTGTATTTGCTATTTAGAATAATATTGGTAATAGCAATTTTATAAACTAGTAAGTAAAACTAGTGGAAATTATTTACATTTTAGGAATACCAAACAAAGTATGCTTCAAGAACTTTACAAAAGGTAATATTCCTTATGGAAAATATTTCTCTTTTTCTCTATTTTATTATTTTTAGTCTTAAATTTGATAACATCCCAACCATGAGGGAAAGACTAAATTGTGATTGTCAAATATATTCCAATTTTTCCAAGGGTTTATTTTTGGGGCCTTATTTGTTATTATTTTGTCATAGCTTTTTCACTCTTAGTAGAATTCAGATTTTTTTTTTTTTTTTTTTTTTTTTTTTTTTTTTAAGCATTCAATAGTTTTTAATCCAACATTATCTCTTAAGTTTAATGGGTCCATGCAGTAAAAGCACACTAGGCTAAAAAGTGGTTTCCCAGATGTAAATGGAATTCAGAAAATGTAAAGAAATTGCCAAGAGGAAAATTTTTACTTAAGGCTTTCTATGATTGAGGCTGGTAGACCTTAATTTTTACTTTATATATATATATATATATATATATATAAAACAGGGATATCCACTAAAATAAGGTTTATACTAATAGGAAATAGTATGGTTTGTAGTGGCACCTGTCTACCTTGAATTTCCTATGATGGTGATTCCCTCATGGAAATAATGAAAGCATTATACACACCATAACAATTTACAAGAATGGATAATGAGAATGTATTGGGATAGGGAGCTTTACACTGGGTTAGATTAATACAAACAGTTAATACTAGATACTAACAGCAACATCACTGAGATAGACAACCTGATTGATTAAATGTGATGTCTCCACAAGCCAAAGCAAAGCTGCTGAAAATGAATGATTGCAGACCTTTAAGTATAGAATACTTTTAAATTAAAATTTAAAAAAAAAAAATTTGAATTTCATCTTAGAACTTTGTTCAATATTAACTTATAGAAATAAAGAAAAAACAAGCAAACGATATTAAAAAAAAAATTTGCTCACCTGTCACTTCATCCCAGTTAGTTTGTAAATTCTTCAAATCAATATTTTGGTCATTAAGTGGCAGGCTCAATTTTAAAACTGACATTGTTTTTTTTGCTTTTTGTCTCTCCCCCCCCCCACATTCAAACACTCAATGTATAGATATTATATTGATTGCCACCAAGTTGCCAGTGCTTGCCAAATCTATCCTCAAGGTGACCTGTTTGAAATTTACCAGCTAATACATACATCATTTTCAATTCTTCTGTGCAATATTTGGTCAAATTGCATTTGGTCTAGAATTGCATGCATAGTATGATACAAAGCTGTGAAGGTTTCATTTGTTAGCTTCCCATTATTTTCAGGAATGCTAATCCAGTTGCAGAATACATTGAGGAATATATAACTGTCATCATCAGTGGATTAGCATATTTATTAAGTCACCAACCTTTTATATAGTGTTTTTACATTCAATATTGTCCAAGTATAAAATGTTTATGCATTCTGTAACTTCTGCAAAATTAGGCAAACATGTCTGTCTCCCTGAGGTCAGCAATCCCTGAATAGTGAATATGTTAAAAATTTGCAAAACTAATGAAACATTTTACCTTTCCAAACTAGTGGGAGGAAGTCTCAGGAAAATTTACAAAAATATTTCAAAATTGATTCCAGGACATGAAGCTTCTGTAAAGTACAAAATGCGGCATTTTGGATATTTATCTAAATCATCATTTCCATTATGACAAAATTTTGGGAACATCATTTATTATGTATCATTTTAACCAAACCAGTTGTTTCTAATGCATTTTAGTATATGAATTGAATTAAATATGAAGAAAAAAGGTCTAGATTTCATAACTGGATGTGGACATAAATAGAATTGAAAGTTTTGCAGGACTATAAAAGATATGAATTTCTTATTTATTGCATTATCTTTGACTGATATTACTCTAAAGCTTATCTCTTCTAGATTAATTATTACACATTTAACTATGTCAAATAAATTCTCAGCCTTAAGACATTTAGTTGGCATAATATGTGCAACATCTTTGTATCGTGTGAATACAATGCTTAGCATAAAAGCAAAAGCACTTATTGCAGACTCGTTGGCTAAGCCAACAACATTACCACCTTTTTATAATCAAAAAATAAGGTTTTAAGTGAATTTTATCTACAAGTAAAGATACTGTAATGTCTTTTTCCTCTAGTAACTTATTTTTAATATACATAAGAAAATTATCATGTTGCTCAACTATAGTATTCATATAAGTTGGTAAGGTTGGTCTTCTGACAACAGAATAACTAGGTAAAATTATATTTTGGTGTCTATTAACAGCCTCTAGGGGAGCTGTTTTATAACAATGAAGAAAAACATGATTTCTGCTGAATAATCACTTATTCTGTCATTAATTTTAGCTGCTCATATATAAATTTAACTGCATAAAAATATTTAAATGACTCCTCTTGCACTAATAACACAAAGAACATTACCAAATGTAATACAGCAATCACACTGAGGTTTGGTTGACATTCTTTTCTGTCCTTTTTTTTCACGTTTTTGATAATTTCCAAAGTTTTTGTATCACTTACATGATCAGGAATCTGATACTCAACTATAGTATTAATTTCCACATCACAGAACATATAACTTGATTTTGCAGTACATAACAGATTGACTGATTTTGGGATATGGAGACTTGAATGTAATGCTGCCCCTCTATACTCCAGTAATTTCTATGAAGAAAATTTAATTTTTCCTCTATCATTAATGCTGTTTGTATTCCAAGTCATCAGCAATACTTTGGTCTAAAGCTCTTTTAAGGACAGAATTCTTTAGTTGCATTTTTCTGGACTCTGATGATTCTCTGGAGATGGTTAGTGAAAGAAAAATATGAGGGACAGTTTGGCAAAATTCTAGGGATTGCATTTACTTTAAGAATTTTTTTTTTTTTTTTTTTTTTAAGGCTAATGCTAATTGTGGTACCAGTTTTCTTATGGAATGCTGAACTAATAAATCCTTCTCGTTTGGAAATGAAAATACATTCACTTTATAGCTTTTTTTTTTTTTTTTTTTTTTTTGTAAATTATTCCAGTGAAAATATTTTTAGAATCTTTAGAAAACAAATAAGAAATCAAGCCTATAAAACATTAAACAGTAAAAACTAATGAAAGTACATATAGTGACATCAACATGTAAGCTCTGCCTATTGAACAGGCCTTCTATCTAGGTGGTGTTGCTGATAGTGTATTCAGGGGACATAACTTTTATAATAAAATTCTGTGAAAGTCCTTTTTATAATTAGGGGATTCAAAATAACATTACCAAAATTCTGGTGTGTGTAAAAAAAAAAAAAAAAATCTTTTTTTGAAATACTTCTTCAGAAAGTATTTGGCTAACAAGATAAATCTACTTAATGAATCATTTAGAAAATATAGAATTTAATCTCAACATCTTACAAGACTGAAATGCTATCATTGCAGTATAAGCAGGTGCTTTTGATTTGTTGAATTACTAAATTTTAATCAGGAGTACACTTATTACTAAACCTTTTATTTTGAATAATTGTAAATGAATCTTCCTGTTTTGTTCTGGTTTTAATTTTTATAAGCAACATTTTTAATACCTTCCTAAAGATTTTGAAGTAATTAAGTGAATCTTTTTGAGTGTCAATAAAGTAGTTGATATGTTTTGAACTCTCAAGTCGGACAACATCTTCACTCCATTTATTAAACAGTTGAATCAAATTTTTTAGTTTCAAAGAATTTTTTTACTCCTCTTACATTTAAAGTTTTGAACATTACAGCATAATCCAAAACAGTATGATTTATTATTTTAGATATTTATTTGTTAATATGAAAGTTTATATTTTCTGAAAGTAAAAAATATTACAATTCATTGTATATAGTTATCTTTTCTTTATGGAAATTGTTTTAAATAATAATGAAAAGTTACCCAAAAGTTATTAAAAACAGCATTTTCAATGAATTGATCAAATGATGAGATAATTACAAAAATACTTGTTTATATTGCTTTGTAAATACATATAGTGAACTTGTATAACTTCTGAGATAAAAATATTTGTGAAACCAACATAGTTACTATAGAAAAATAGATACACAGAAAACCATTACTAAATTTTTTTAATTTATTTTCAGAAAAAAGACCACCAAAGGTCCTGTAAAATCTGAGGCTGGTCCTTCATGTAGAGGTCGAAATGCTGCTAGTAGTAGCAATTCAAATGGCCCCTCAACTTCTGGCTATCAGGCGCCGTCCAGTTCAGGATCGTCCTCCTCAATTTCCACTAGTAGAAGTGGACGTAGCTCGGCAACACCGTCCAGCAGTGGCGGCAGCAGCAGTAGTACCATTGGCAGCAGCAGACTGAACGGTCTGTCCTCATCAGCTGGGTCGGCACTCAGAAACAGTGTCGTGTCATCGTCATCTTCTTCCTCCTGTTCTTCTTCCTCTTTCTCCTCTTCAGGCAGCAGTTCCAAAGGTAGTAACACCAAGTTAAACCAAAAGGCCGCTGCAGTTGCAGCGGCAGCAGCCATGTCCCAGCAAGGTTAGCCATCATGAGGTTTTCACTTTTAATATATCTTTTTTTTTTTTTTTTTTTTTTTAATATATTCTCATATTAAAAAGGAATTCTGTTGTGATACAAAATACATTTGACATTTTAATTAGTCTGATACATGTACTTGCTCTGGTTTCTTTGTAAACATTTTTGGTCTGAAATATTTACACTCTTTTAAAACACCAGTGACTTCTTTTGCGGAAGTCTATTTTGGTTCTTATTCACTTATCTGATATGACTGATTTCTTTTTCCTGACCATATGCTTCCTCTCTAAAGTCTGCCTGAATAAACTATAAACCCTTTCTACTTACTTCACATTTTTTGTCATTCAATCATGACTTAATTTTATTTTTGAAAATTATAATCACTAAGTGAAGCAAGTTATTTTTATTTAATGGACCAAATTCATTTCTTGTAATAGTCTACCATTAGTACACAATTAAGAATAATTGAAACTTTGGAACTGATAAGTAAATAACACTTTGTATCTAACTTTATCTTCAAGTATACATATTGAGCAGAAGTAATTCTGCTGAAGTACTTAAAAATCAAATTCCCTGTTTAATTCATTGGTAATAATAGCAAGATTAGTAATACATGCAACTGTGAAGTAGTGTAATCGTTATATGTTGAACATAGTCTGAGGCTTGTTATGTTCATTTTGTTTTAATCTCCTGAAGGAGTGGGGGTGGCTATCTCCACTTCTCTCTGCATTTTCTATCACATTGGTTTGGTCACAATATGTAGCAATCTCTTTACTGGCATACCATCATGGTTAACAGGAAGGAGTTGATATTTGCTCTCCCATAATTACATTACCACTCAAAGTTTACAGTAAAAAGCTGTTACACCTATTGTTGACTCTAACAAGTGATAATCAGTAATGCATGTAGCTTTATTAAATGGTTCATTCAAATAATTATTTATGGAGGATTAGTAGTGAAATAGAATGCTTATTTGTGAATGTTTGTTTAGGGATAACAGCTAAATTTTATACTTCTGAGATGTTAACAAACCAAACTTGAATATGTTCTCTTGTATGAATTCTTTGGGAAATTAAAATGTATCTAAACAACTTAGTTTTGAAATTTCATATTTTAATTGATCACATTCTCATTTACTTTAGTTTAATTTTTATAACACATCCATCCAACCAAACAAGTTGACTGGGATATGGTTATAATACCAATTTTCAAAGTTACATTTTATTTGAACTATTTTTCTCAATTCATCAGGTTTCATTAATTGTAAGAATTCATTTTGCTTTTTGATAAAAGCAGACATGTTCTATTTCTACTTGTCTGTTAAAGTCTTATGATTCTGTTATTCACGTAGGTGTAAGTTCAAACACAAAAAGGAAACCTGATGTAATGTAAACTTAAGCATGTTTGATAATCATTGCAATCATTATCCTGGTTTCTACCATCAAAAATTCTAAGATTTCTTGACACTGTAAAGTATCAAATGTCTTTTTCTTAATTTCTTGTTTATCAATCCAAAATGAATATTTGAGAATATAAAAGTAAAATGATCTATGGCATATGATCTGATAAGTATGTATTGGCTAGAAAATCTTGTTAACAATCAAGTAGGAATTTTCTGCATATTTGAATGGTCCCCATTACCAATTTTGTTAGTTTGAGCAAATGTTTATTACAAGTTTCCAACTGTGAATTACTTAAATTGTTGCCTATCATCCTTCAGCTCCTCATGCTCGACACATACCTGAAATCATCTTAATATATGTTGTTGTTGTAAGCACTTTGTATGTTGCAAAGGCATTTAAAATTCATTTACCTTTCATGTCAAGTATGTTAAGAATTTGCATATTTTAGATATTCCCTTAAGATTTATATATGAATTTTTTTACAGTTGATTGTTAAAATTTAAAACAATCTGCACAGAGGTTACTCAATATAAGGACATAATTTAAGAAAAGCTGCCAATTACCCATAAATATCAAGTTGGTTTGTATTATTACAAATGATTTTTTATATTTTAATTCTGCCGCCTTTACAGACATCTGCATTACATCAAGTGGCAGAGTTGTGAAAAAGAAAACTGTGATTGAACCCTCAAGTGATGAGAGTGATGTGGATGATGTACACAGAGTGAGATCACATACAACAGCATCCTCCAGAACTTCAGCAGCATCTAAGAGGCGTCGAAAAGAACTTGATGATGATGATGATGATGATGATGATGATATTGTATCAGAGATGGAGAGGGAAATAAAAAAAAAGAAAACCAAACATAAAAAAGAGCCTTCCAAAAAGAAATCTAAGAAGAAGAAGAAGAAGAAGAATAAAAAGTCAGGTAATGTCTACTCAAAATACAGAAATTGTTGAACAATCCTATTTGATCCTTATATATGCATATTCTTATAACAAAATCTTACTTCAAGTAGAAAGTTTATTTTTAAAAAAATGGTTCAGTTATTTTAAGATTAAGTTTCTACTGAATTTCATTTCAATTTTAATAAAGGAATTCTAAAATTGTAGAAATCTTTTTTTCTGTTTTATTTCTTTTGGTTAGTAAATGGATTATACAGTATCATAAAAAGACCTTTCCAAAAGTGAAAAGTATAAAATGTTGAAATAATAAATAAGTGCAAATGTTCTGAACAAGTAAAAAGAGGAAAGGATAAAACTTCTGATCACAGTTGAGGAAAATGTATCCCTTTAGTTTTTCTTCTTTCCCTCCTCCCCAATCTTAAAATTTCCAAAAGGCATCTACATGATATGTACAATCCAAATATTAATCTTCTTTTTTTATTTTTATTTTTATTTTTTGTATCTCAACTGATTTAATATTTGATAGCATTAATGTCTTCAAGTGGATGAAAGCAAATATTCATAAAAGTAAAAGTGAAAATCTACTTTGAAAATAAGAGTGGAGCTTTTCATACTTGTCTTCAATATATTATGATTAATGACCCCCTGCATATTTAATATTTTCTCAAGTAAATTTATTTTCAATTCTTTTAAAAGTATTAATTTGTTTTACTTTTTTGGAAAAATTGTTAATTAAAAATGTTTACAATATTGGTAAATCTACTTTTTATATTAAGTTACCTTTAAATTTACATACCATTATTTCACAGCTTTAGACATAAAGGCAAATTAATTCCTTCTAATGTTTTTATGATTCTGTTAAAAATTTCAATTTTAGGTATTTTTACATTTGGATCATTTTATTATCTAAGTGTCTTACATTTTTCTGGATTGTAGAAAAATAAAGTAAAGCACATTTTATAATAGAAAACTTAATGAAAAGGGAGTAAAAACAATTAAGTCTGTAGAAAGAGTACACATTATTCATGTGATTATTTTATAATAAAACAAACATAAAGGAAGCAAACTAATCCTTTCTAACTTCATCTATATTCAAATTTGAATGTTTTTTTATTTGTTTTCTATAATTAATGCTGTCAAATTTTAAATGTTATTAACTATGGCTAAAAAACAACTGATAACCTTATTTGCTTAATTTGAAATACTCCAGGAAATTCAAGTGATAACTTTCCTAACATTAACTAAGGCTAGAAATTCTCTGAGGAATTTCAAATATTGAAAATTTAGCCATTTAGTATATAATCTATTAATTTACAAACCATTTCTAACTTTAAGTTTGTAAATTGAAGAATTACAACTTTTAAAATTACATCAGTGTAAGAGTTGTAATACTTGTGCATGAAAATTTAATAGTGCTATAAATATTCTACATATACATTTTTTTTTTTTTTTTTGTGTGTGTGTGTGTATATATATATATATATATATATATATATATATATATATATAATCAATTTTCACTACTTTTAATAAAGCAAAACATCTTAGATTTATAAATGTTTCCGGTTTGTTCTTTATTTTATAATTCTGTCAGATTTCAATCCATATTTGATCTGTATTTAATCCCAATTCACACACACGCACACTATATATATATATATATATATATATATATACATATATACATACATACATGTTTTTTTTATAAATTAGTAATAAGATTAATTTTATGCATTGAAGGCCAAAAATTGTGTAAACTTTACAAATTATTTGTTTGCATTTATTTAAAATAATTATTGGTATTAAGTTCATGGTTAGTTCAGAGGATTGAATTAACTTATCTTTTTTATAGCTTTTATGTTACTTGAATATTATCAGGAGTGACATATACTGATATTTGCAGGACCATTATTCAAACAAAGTTTGAATAATGGTCCTGCAAATATCAGTATATTTCTTTTTCTAAATTTGGTTTCCATTTTGATCCTTGATATTTTATTTTTTAGACTTTTAAATAGGCTTTCAGCATCTGTTTAAATTTATATAAATTTTAAATTTAATAGACACAAAAAGTGAATAGTGACTTGTTCAATTATAAAATGCCCAATTAAAAAAGAAAATTGAATGTTTGTTTCAGTTACTGAGAAATACAACCATTTTACTTTAAAATACAATTTGAAAAAATTCTCAGGCACTATAAAATAATTTCTGCAGTCAGGAGTTATATTTGAAGATTAGTAGAGCAGCTTTACATTAGCATTCAAAATAATTTGTTTACTGGTTATATCACATTAGATTATAAACATGTTAATAATTCACTCAGTGTTATCAAATTAATATTTGGCAAGAAAAAAAAAACATTTTTGAAGTTTTTTTTGTTTTTATATTCAGTTTATTCTCTCTATCTATATTTCTTCTTCATAGAAAATGACTCCTTTCAAACATGTTTGATTTGTTCACACACTATTCCACTGAAATTAACAGAATTCTCTGTTCTTCAAGCATGGATATCTATATTTAACTTGATATTTGAAGAATTTTATAAATAAACCGATCATTATTATGATATAAGGACTTCCTTTGATATTTTAATAGCTTCTAAGAAAGTAGACCTTGAAAACACATTACCAAGAAAAATTCGGAAATCATAATTTTTAGTCAAATTTCATAAAACCAGTTTTCCCTATGATTCTATAAATATAATTTTTAGTATTTGTTTAACAATAAAAACAAATGTTTAAAAAAAAAAAATTTGAAATTTTTCTAAAAAAAAAAAAAAAAATGAGCAATCAATAAAATTTACTAAATTATATTTGAACAATGTCATTAATTACAACTTTTATGCCACTTGAATATTTTTATAGCTTTTGTTACGTGAATATTATCAGGAGTGATTTTGTTTAAATGATGGGACTGCAAATGTCAGTACAGTCTTTTTTTTTTTTTTTTTTTTTTTCTCTCCAAAGTTAGTTTCTATTTTGATAAAGAATCCTCTATAAATTTTATTTTCCCTGTTTTTAAGTAGGTAAACAAATGCTGAAACCCTATTTTGAAATTTATACTCCAGAATATTTAATAGAAGGTAAAAATTGATGAATGTTTGCCATTGAAGACTTTTAGATTCTGAGAGTATTCTTTTCTCTTTTTTTTTTCTTTTTTCTTTTCTCTTTTAGACAATCATCCACCCCTGACAAATGGTCATGCCAAACCATATCGAACACGAGCATCTACTGGATCTCTAAAACCTCGCAAGTATGACAAAGAGGATGATTTTCCTTCTCAACGTCACAAATCACGGGTTCGTCAACTTGCCCTGTCCCCATCTTCAAATTCATCATCAAATTCCAAGAAGAGCAGCACCTCCAGATCAGTTTGCACAACCTCATCATTGGCATCGACCACCTCCAGTACTTCATCAACGAGTGGCAGCTTGGAATCGTCCACTCTTTCAACCACTTCTTCCTCTACCACCTCGTCCACATCTTCCAATTCCTCCTCATCCTCCTCTGGCTCTGACTCGGAGAACAGTGGTTCTGCTACAGATAATGATCATAGGCTCCGGCGATCCAAACGTGCTGCAACTCAGCGCAGCACTAGAGCCACCCAGAACTTCTATGATACCCCAACTCCTGAACGCCGACCAAACAGACGGCTTCGGAAAGAGGAGGACGATAGCCGTTTTGATGGGGAAAGCAGCCGGCAGTCGTCTTCCCAGTCACCAGTTATGATGACGCGCAACCAAGGTAGACGAACTGTACGTTATCGAGAGGATAGTGATTTTGAATACGGTGATGGTAGTGATGACTCTAACACCTCCAATCTGTCAGAGAGCGGGGTTATATCTCACAGTCGAAAGGGACGGTTAAGACGTATGGCTAAACGGAACAGACACAATTTAGTCGGAGATTAAATTCAGGAATGAATAACATACTTTAAAAAAAAAAGACAAAAAAACACACACAAACTCTTCCCCTCCCCTTCATTTAAAATTTTTTTTAATTAAATATGGCTTGAAATTTGTTCATATTTTTCCTTTTTTTTTTTTTTTTTTTTTTTTTAATTTATTTTTATTATTTTTTTTTTTTATTTTTTTTTTTACACTAATGTCCTTAATACGGGCTGAAGAAAAAAAACTACAAAATGGTGCCAGTTGTTGCTATTGTGTAACAACTGAAGCTAATGAAATCCAAGTGTCATAATAAATGTGCACCAAAACATTTTGGGATGCAAGCAATTGTCTCAGCATCCTTACCTCATGCCTTTCATTTTTTTTTTTTTTAACTTCTTTTATTTTCTGTTTTTTCTTTCATATTTTTTTTTCCGATCTAATGAAATTTCTAGAAATCTGAAAAATTTTCTTTTGTCACCCAACTATTGAAAGAAAAACAAAAACAGAAAAAAAAGCAGTATCCTCGTTTTTGTTTTTTGTTTTATTTTTTTTACATCTCCATTCTCTAACTCCTGTGTTTTCCTTAGTAAAGTGATGCTACTATGTAGGCATCTTCTCCTGCCTCTTCCCCATCCTTCAGATTTAACATTTAAAAAAAAAGTTTGCACTCAAAAATAACTTGAAAATGTTTCTGATAAAGGATTCATTTAGAACTGCTGAAACGATGAATGTAATTAAGTTCCTTTTGTATATTTTGCAACCAATTAAAAATACCCAAAACAAATGATTTTTTTCTATTCTGGTATAAGTCCATATATTAGATTATAAATGCAAAAAGTAGACATAACCTTTACTGTCAAGCAAATTTTACCTGGGCATTTTAAAATATTTGATCAAGTGATGATAGAAAGTATAAAAATAATTGGTTTTACAATTTGATTGTTTCAGTGATGCACTTATGCACAAAACATAAACCAACACAAAATAGCATTTTACGAATTTTCATTATTTTGTGTGGGTTGTGCATGTTTTTTTGTGATCATTCTTTATTCTTGTGTATGATTTCAGTATTAGAATTACTTGGGCAGAAAATCATAAAAATGATCAATGGTGTACACCATCTTATGCTTAAGTTAATATTTAATGGGACTAACTTGAATCTCATTCAGTTACAAACATTTTAGTACATAGGAATAACAGCTATTTGCACCACATTTGATCATCCATATTACATTGTTTCTCTCACCCCCTCACATAACCTTTTTCTTCTTATATTCTCTATGTATATGAATGTGCATCATTGATATGATTAAATTGTAACAAAACTGTTTTCAGGTTTTGTATAGCTTATGAATTTTATATTATAATGCAATGTTGTCTATTCATTGCAACAATTTATGGCTGTGACTTTAAAGATTTTTTTTTTTTTTTTTTTTTTTTTAAGAAACAAACATATTTAAAATCATTTTTGGATATGGTACTGAAAACACTGCAATAACTCATAAAACATGATGAGTGGTAAATTTGAAATGATTTGTCCCAAATCCAGATATACAGTTTATATCGTTTTGAGATAATTGTTAACATTAGAAATTTTTCTTGTTTCTCTATCAAATAGTTGTAGATATACTGTTTTTTTTTTTTTTTTTTTGTTTTTTTTTTTTTTGTTTTGTTTTGTTTTTCCTCCATCTATTTTACTTGATTCAAAGATGTAATTTGTTGACTTCCCCTTGTAAAGGAATTAAAATAAAACTCTTATCTATGGCTAGGGCCTGTATGTAGTGCAGTAATAAAATGTTTTTTGGATGGGTAAAAAAATAACTGCAGTCTATAAATTTCCTTATTTTCATATATTTTGAGTAAAAAAAAAAAAAACAAAAAAAAACTGCTTTGTCAACTTTTGAAAAGAAAAGCTTATTATAAATAAGCTGCTTTTATTTACCTGTCCGCATACTTTTATTCATATCTTTTTAAAGTGTGCATGTGTATATCTACCACACACAATCACATTGGGAAATTTAATAAAATTTATCAGCAGGAAATTATCTTTTAGAGAAAAATTTTTTTAATTTTCTTGTTACTATCTATAATCCTTAATGCTTTTACACGTATGTCACACTTGATCTCCTCAAGGATTGTCAAATGAGATTGATATGTTTGAAAAAGTCACTAAAATAGGTATAGCATTAAAAAAATATTGCATTCTTAATTATTCTGATTTCTGTTTATTTTATAACAGTTTTATCTGGAAAAAAATTCAGGTAAATTTCAATATCAAATCAAGATTTAAATAACACTCAAAAAATTATATAATCAGTTTTCATATTTCAATTTTTTTTCTTATTTTCAATGTTTCAATATACCATAATTAAATTGTGTGCCAGATGTATACTGCTGCAAAACTTAATATTTTTTTGGTAGGGGTACTGATAGCTGCTAGAATTTTTTTCTGTTTGAAGGTCAGATTGTTTTAAGCTTGTTTAGTTGATTGTCTAAAAGAAACATTACTCTCTTTGGCTTACAAAGGAGACCAATATTTTAACACATTCTATAAATGAAGAAAAACTTTGTCAACTGTAGTTGTTCCTTCATCAATATCTTAAATCTTTTAAAGTATTTTTACTTTGCTTACCTCACTAAAATTATTTTAAAGATGTTATGTATGTTTCTTGGTTTATCAGAAACAAATATAAAATCATCTATGCTTTAAGGATTGAATCGGTGTAAGTCATAAAAAGCATCTAGCAGTCAATTTAAAAGTTTTTATTTCAGTTAAATTTCTGATACTTACTTTTAGTTATAGTTTTAGAAAGAAATATGATTTTATTTCCCATACTTGCCACCATCACTTGATCAAAATATCTCTTACTTTTAGCTAAGTTGAAAGCTTACAAGTCAAAAGAAATGCTTGAATGTACTACCCATTAGTTATTAACTAAATTTGGTTTATCTTGTAAAATTAATTTGGAGAAAGGTTATTGGTTGTAGGTAAGTGTGTTACTGTTGGTTGTTTTGTTTTGTTTTTTCTATTTACATACATAATGCATTTTTATGCTCTCTTAATATAAAGTTACCCTAGGGCTTTTAGGACAATATGAAGGTTTGCTGAAAGGTTCTCTGCCCAATCAAGAAACACTAAAGAAAAAAAAAATTTACATGCTTGGTCAGATTTTAGGCATTGGGAAGGTCAGGCTGAGAACTTTACAGTACACTCTTGTAAGCTTTTTATTGTCTAACAATAATCAGATAATAATTAATATAAACTAGAAATGCGCATTTTTTAAAGAAAATGCATGCCATTGCTGCCAGTCAGTACATTGTATGTGTCTTCCTTAGTATATAACCTCCTTTACATAAAAGCCTAATTTGTAAGATAATTGGTACATGATTTCTAAATTAAATTTGAAGCAATCTGCTTAAGTTTAATCTAAAAAAAAAAGTACAATAAGCAGTTTGATTGGGATTTTAGCTGAAATGTTCTAGTTTATACGATGAGTTTTCATTGTATTTACAAAATTTGATTTGTACAGCTTTAAATTTTTCCTTATTCTCATGTCATTAATGTAAATAGTTCTTTGGATTAGCTAGAAGAAAAGTGTGATGAACTGCTTGCAATGAGCAGGTTGGCCTTTTTTCTTTTTATTCAGCTAAAAGTAGATGTTGAGAAACACTAATAATTTATTAGATTTAATTAGATTCTTGTTTCTTTATCTCTGTCTGATTATAGGTTTTGTCATTTTAGTTTATTATAAATTCAGTGAGCTTTTTTGTAATATCTACTAATGCTAGCAGATGTGTGAAAATCTAAGTACACCTTTTGACTGATTTGATGTCTGAAATGGCTATGAGAGTAACTTATGGCAGAGATACTTTCAATGATTCTCAACTGTTAGCGGTAAGAGAATTTTAAATTCAAATTCCTGAGTAGCTATTTTCAAAATTACCACTGCGGTTCTTCATAATATGCTCTTGGAACATGAAATAAACAAATGCCCTAAAAGGAAATTTAGTGGCAATACAGCTGCAATTCAAGTTGCAATGATACTTTCTTTGGGTTGGTTGTTCTAAAACAACTATATCATCCATTTCTATGTTCACATTTCTTATGCTGAAAATATGATATATATAAATTGATTTATCAGTCTAATATTGGATAATTGAATGACAAAATGGAGGGGGGACACTTGTAATGTGTTTCATCCCCAGAATGAACTTCTTCAAATTAATAAAGTTTTTAATAGTCAGTCAAACCAATTATAAACAAATATTTCACTTTCAATAATAATACTTTTTAAAGATAGAAATTCAAATTACCAACAAGTAATATTTTAGCTTGTTTTTCTTTTTAGAAATTCTCAAACTTGGTCTTTTTTCAAAATATTTACGTAAACAATCAACTTATTTCCAATATATCAATGATGCTTTATTATTATGCCCCAGCAAAACAATACTACCTAATTTAGTATATCATTTCTAAGATGACTATTTGTCACTATACTTTTATTATTTCAAACTATTGTTCTCATATTGGTTAACTTTTTTTTCTTCTGATATGGGATACCTGTTGATTGTATTGTTTGTCTATAATCACCTGTATCAATCAAGATGAGAACAATAGTTTGAAATAATAAAAGTATAATATTACCTGGTGTTATAAATAAACTATACAATCAAATTTACTTATAAAACGGAAACGGACAATTAATTACTATCCCTTAATAGAAATTTTATATCATATTTGATATTTATGAATATTGTTAATGATCTAAAACTAAATGTCTATTAAAAATCCACTAACAAAAATGATTTCATAGACTTCTACTTAAATGACAACAAAATAAAATCCAGAATATCAAAGGCTTAAGAGCACTTTAAGAAAAATACATTGAAAATATTTTTAAACTTCTCTAATATAATTATTTCATATATAAAATAGAGGAAAGGTTAGAAAAAAAAAAAAAGAAAATAGCACAAATAACCTTTAAAACAAAGCACATAATGCTCCTTCAATAATAATTGAAGATAACTTATCTAAATTAAATATAAAATTTGTTACAACTCTTTCAAAAATGAGTTTTTATAAACACAAAATAATATTAAACCTGAAGTAGGAATTTAAATAAAAGATTATCTGAAGACAAAATGGATCATTCATTGTAATAAATTTGACCATAATTTCAACTTTATGAATACAGTTTTAATTAAAGCAGAAAGTAATTTATTAAGGTAAAAATGTATTGACATTGCACTAATTTCAGAATCTATGGTAAATGTACATCCAAGCTTGTACAATACATCTTTTTTAGACAAAAACCAATGTTGAAACAATGTGGGATATTTCAAAACAACACCTGAATGAGGTCAGTTAGGTCATGCATCTAAAAGTTAAAATTAAAGCTAAGCATCCCTGTATCTGTGTGTTTTTGCTGTAAAATTTTAATCAATGTTTGTTATATTTCTTTACCCAACTCATCCCCACTCACAATTAGTTTGAAGAAGTTCCTTCTATGAACAAAAGTGTGTTACATAATTGAATAACATAGGAAAAAAAAAAACTCTTATCTATTTATTATGCTACAAAAAAAAAATGAAAGACTTTTTCTTTATTTAATTCTCTCCTTGATAAAAACTACTTTTTATTTTTTCTTTAATCATTTATAAGATATTGAACTTTGACTATATCATGAGATTTTTTTTTTCTTCTCAAATTTTAAAAATGTTTGATATTTCCTTATGAACAAGATAAGAAAAATTGGAATTTTTAAGGAAAATCTGTTACATTTCCAAAAGCTTCTGACTTTAAGATGATTGAGCATTAAAAATTAGAATATATATACACCAGGTGTAACAGCATAATTGTCCATCCTGCAAAATGTTTAATATCTAAAAAAAAAAAAAAAAAACACTAAACTAATTTTGAGTTTCTTTTTTCCAGGTTTTCAGATGTTTAGCCATCTTGACACCATTTGTTGTAAGAATCACTGAAAAATCCTTTGAGTTATTCAGCTAGAAAGAGAACAGGTTAAAATTCTTTTGTACCACTGTCTCCCCAACTGAGCAATGGTGAGAGGAAAAAATCATTCCAGCCTTCAGTAATGGTACCAACATTCATACTCTGGCTTCCATCTTCAAAGTTCATTCAAGAACCATCAAGAGAATGGTGAATAAGCTTAAAAATGAGGGAACAGTAGAGAGGAAAACTGGATCGGGAGGTCACGACGAGGGATCATCATTTCGATTTAGAGCTAAAAAGATCAATTAGAAAAGATCCAACTCATTCCATGAGACATTTGGCACATGAGAGAAGAGTTTCACCTATGACAGTCTAAAAAGCAATGAAAGAAAGACTTGAAAATGAAATCGTACGTGAAACCTTGTTACTCCAGGACAGAAGGTTAGAGATGGTGAAGATCATCTTGAATAAGTTGGAAAATGATCCTATATAATTATATATATATATATATATATATTGAACTTTATTTCAATCCTTTGTGAGCTTCTGATCCTTAGCTATGATTAATTAATGATGAACAAGTCATTTTGTTTATGATCGATTTCATCACGATTCTTTTGGAGAGTAATTATACATTCTTATTGCTCAAAGTAGAGTCCAATAGTGTTATAAGAACCTCAAAGAATTCCAGTAAGATATCTTTAATCATTTCTAAGATACAACGGTTCAAAGTTTAACCCAACAATTTAGCTGTTACATCCTGTGTGTGTGTGTGTGTATATATATATATATATATATATGACAAAAGGAAAGTTAATCTTACCTGACTCATTTCATCATCTGAGAGGCTTTATTAAGGTATATGCAAGGATTTTATTTTGTAATAAGTATTTGCATAGAAGAACAAAAATGTTATTGGTTTTTTAAAAAAATTTTAAATTTAGAAACGCTTATAAATATTCATCAGGTTAGCCAAAATGTCTAGGCAAGCTATGGAGGATGCCAAGTCACACAATTCGATGTCGAATAAACAAAATTATAACAATAATTCTGAAGCCGGTATATATAAAATAAATTACCAGAACTGCTCCTTACAATATATTTGTGAGACTTGCAGAAATTTAAAAAAATATGTACCTGTGAACAGAAAAGGGATCTTGTCCACAACAATTTATCAAATGCATCAGTTATACATAGAAATAAATTCAACCACAACTTTGATCTAAAGAACGCCACACTTATAAAAGAGAAAGTAACTTAGACAGAAAATTCTCATGAGTGCTGCTATGGAATTTTATCAAAATATAAATCTGTGACCAGGATTTTTTTCCAATATCTCCATTCCTGAGTTACTACTTTCCCAAAACAACATACATGACTATAAAAAAAATTAAAAATTAAAAGAAAACTTAAATTCATAACCTCATGTTATTTAAAATATATAACGCACAAACTAATGCCAAACTAAAATAATTTAAATACTAATTTTGCATTTAAAAAAAAATAAATTTCAAGAACATCATTTACTCACTTTAATTTATTAGATGTTGAATTGTGTCACTTGACACCCTCTATAGCTTGCCTAGACTTTTCAGCTAACCTGATTAACATTTATGAATGTTCTTAAATTTAAAAAAAAAAATAAAAACCAATAACATTTTTGGTCTTGTATATAAATGCTTGTTACAAAATAAAATTCTTGTATTTGCCTTGATAAACTCTCTCAGAGGAGGAAACACATTGGCTAAGTTTTCCATTTGTCTTTATTAATATTGTCCTTTTACTTACATACATACATACATATATATATATATATATATATATATATATATATATATATATATATATAAGGTGCCATTATCAGTTATTTCTCCACTTTGGCTTTTAACATTAAAGGAATTATCACCATGACCATTTTTAAGGTTTGGCTTGCGGAACATTTTATCGTTTTGTTTGAGGTTCTGATTCTTGTTTTTGTTTATGAAAGTAATTTTCTTTCTGCTTGTATCATCCCAAGCTAAAATGATTTTAAATTCTCTTTTGTACTTCCCACAAACTGACATGAGAGATTATGTACACAAATTTGAAGAGTCTTTTATATATATATATATATATACAGTCTAGATTCTATTCATTAAATAAAAAAAAAACTGTTTTGAAACAGTCACATTTGTTACAAAACGTAGGATAACATTCTGATTTACTCAATACAGAACATTAATCTATATAGAATTTTTTTTTGAATATGGAAATTGGTCATTTTCACTCTGCATATATAAGTTCTCAGTGTTATGGACCCTCTTATCTGAACAACTTCTGGAACAGACTTTAATAAGATACCACACTGTACTTCATTCTCTTATAGAAAGCAACATCTATGATAAATGTTATTTGTTAAATGCATAGAAATAAATTATTTAGGGAAAGATGGAAGTTATCTTTAGAAAGAGTATTTCTAACAAGTGGAAGAAAATTAAAGTAATTCTATATATACAAATTTTTGTTTCATTTCTTAATATAACTGATTATTTAATAAAATTATTTAAAAAAAAAATAGCCTAGAAATAGAATTTCTAAGCAGTTCACATTATTATAATGTAAATTATGCTAACTTGTTCAGATGCTCTTATCTGTCAAAGATTAAAGTCAAGATTGCTTTTGAAAACCTAATAGTTCATTGATTTTTGTGATAAAGTTTCTACCAACATTGAGTTTTTTTTGGCTTAACGCCCAATTTACTGGGCATATCAGGGATCTACACATGGCATAGAAGTCTATTTGATTCTCCAACAAGCAATATTTCACATATTCTGAGCAGTGATAAAAAAAAATGTTGAGCTACGAATTTCTTATTTTTAACCTGACCTAAAATACAATTGCATTTTAAGTTCCCTCTTAACAGCTGGCATGATGTAAGGGAGGCAATTCAAACTGTACTGAAATTATACGTAAGGTTTTTTTTTGTTTTTTTTTTATCATTTATTTTACCCATAAAGTTATTCATCTCCATGCACTGTTGTATTTGTGGCTGGTACAGATTTGATAATTTAAAGAAAAAATGAAAGTTTTTTTTTTTTTTAGGAAAGAACCAGTCTAAAAATAAAAATTTAATAAACTGTCTCAGAAATAATTTAATGAATTGGTTGGACATAGGCATTTTTCTTTGCTCAAGTCAAATGTTTATTTCAAAACCAGAATGGATTGAAGGGGGACTTTATCAGTATAAAAAGATAATAAAAGACTAGTTTGAAAAAAGTAAAATATATATTGTTTGAAAGTTATTAAAGGAAAGATGTTAATCATTGAATGTGAATAGAATTCTTTTCTGCAAGCTTTTTAGAATGATGAAATATTGGAATAAATAAATAACTCTAAATTTCTTGGGGTACAAATCTTAAATACAAATGTCATAAATTAATTAATCTTTTTTTTTTATTGAAATATTCAGTCTGACAAAGATGGTGCCTGAAGCTGGTTTTTTAGATAAAAAGTAAAATAAAATAATTTTTACTGTTAACTCTATAAAAAAAAAAATGACTTATATAGTTATGTTTTAGTAATGTTTGAATTCTAACATTAGTCAGGAACCATAATTTGATTAATCTGGATTTTTTTTTTTTTTTTTTTTTTTTTAGTTTCTAATTTATTTTAGAATTTTTTAAAACCTTTTAGTTTTTCTTTTAAAGACTTTAGTTTTTCTTTCGTATAAAATGGCTAACCTTAATAAACAATTGCTGAAATATATTTCTAGGTAAATGTAATATAATAGGATCTTTCAGTATTCCCTTTGACAATCAAAAGCTTTTCTTTTTTTTTTTTTTTTTTTTTTTTTTTCTTTTAGGAATTCTTCCTTCTCTTTTCTATTAATGTATGTTATCAATGTTGCATCATTTCCTGCATTGCATTACTGCAACAGATTTGAAAGGGAGGTAATAATTATTTGGCAAAGAAAAAGAATTATTTTGCAAGTTGAACATAGTAAAGTTGATCGTTTATCAAGGATTTTTCTGTTGATGACTGTGTAATAATAGGTTCATATACACAGAACATCAGAGTAGTTCAAAATTCTTTTTTTTTTTTTTTTTTTTTTTTTTAATTCCTTTAATGTTTCTTCTATTGACATTCGAAGCAAGTTGACTTGTTCTATAATATATCAATGTGAAAAAAAAAAAAAAAATCAATTTTCTGACAGGAAATCTGAATAAATGTGAACAAAAAAAGGCATGTCATCTGCAATAGAGTGCAAAACTTGTATATTTTTTACAGTTGTTTTGCTTCATTTTTGTCCTTGTCTGTTTAAATTGACAAATTCTCTTCAAAATTATGGGAAGAGATAGAATGAAAGAGGCTGTCTATCTTCCTCAGAATTTATTCCACTTATACATTCCTATTCTAACTTTTCCTTTGTACTTAATTTATCTGTCAGGAGATTGACAAATGTTTAAAATTTTTTTTTTGGGGGGGGGTAATTGAAAAATTTTGATTGTTATAAAATCAACCTAATTTTATATATTAGGTTGGTGCAAAAATAATGACGTAATAATGTCGTTTTTTTGACGTATTTTTTAATGTCAAAAAACGACATTATTACGTCATTATTTTTGCACCAACCTAATAATATATGACATGTTTTAATACTTTTCTGAATAGTATTTGTGATTAGAATATTGTGATGATCATAAATATGAATATAAAAAATCTGAATTGAAACCACTAGCATTTTGCAAAATGATGATTGTTGTAAAATAGCTATTTTAACTTTTTCTTCTTTAATAAGATAAAGTGGTCAATTCCTAAGCTTTATAAAAGACTAAAGAGGCATTTTTATAATGAAATATTATTTAGTTGTAATAGATTAATCTTTATGGCATTTATTTTCTTAAGGACATGGAAAACAAAATCATATGAAAATATTGAGGAAACTTCAGTTTTCAGAGTTTGATTGAGTTTGATTGCTTTTTCTGCTTAAAGTTGATGATGAGCCAAGATGCCGAGACTGATCCTAAAGACTGATTCAGTATTGCTGAAATGTTACACAATTAGAAAATATTCAAATAGAATCATTTTAACAAGACTTGAATTGAAAAAAATATTTTGAAAATATTCTTTTTAAAAAAAAAATAAAATAAAAACTAACATAACTACTGGAAGTTAATCATTTTAGCAAAAAGCATCAAATATTTTAGATGCAACTGAGATGGAAAGAGTAAATATCATCACTGGAAAGCGGGTGTTGATTAGTCACAGCAGCATGCAGAAGAGAAAATGAAGACGAGGTGTGAATTTCAAAAAAAAGGGATATTAACATAATTTGGTGCTCTTATATCTCATTTCACTCTAAACAAGGCAATAAAGCCACTAAAACACCAAAGGTTACTGAGTGTTAAAGAATATGAGAGAGAAAAACTATTAAGGAGAGAGAGAACAATAAAAGAACAGGAATTGAGGAGACAAAAAATGATATTGCATTTAAATTTTTGAATATCAAATTTAACTGGGAAGCAAGAATCTGAAAGAGTTCCATAAATGAGAAGTGTGACAGAAGAAACTAGCATAAAACTTGTGGTTTCAACTAGCCATTTCAACTGTAAAGATTAAACTTAACAAATAAAGTAGTAATGATATTAATGTCTTTGACACTGTGTTAACAGAATCTTTAAGAGCTTGCAAAAGTAATCTATTATACAAAATTCTATTATTTTATGATGAATGTTATTTTAACATATTTATAGTTTATCATATAGTGTTTGTGTATTTCATTTTTATCTATAACTCTAAAACTTTAGCTTTATTTGAAGCCAACTTTCCTATAAGAATTTTTTTTCTTTTATATATAACATTGGACTTTCAGCAAATTTTTTTTTTTTGTTTTTTTTTTTGTAGAATCAGCGGACTTTATTGAGTATTCGTCATTTAGTAATCTAAACCATTCAAATTAGTGGTTTAGGCAAAAAGGTTAAAAATAATTGAATTAATACCTAAGTGAACACATCACATGATAAAAGAAAAAATAGCAGTCACTTTTTATTTTATTTATTCATATCAGATGTTATATATGAAAAACTTGAGGCTCAAAAAAATTCTAAATTCTGCTTATTACGAACAATTCTTGGCAATCTGCCATACAAAGAGTTAAAATAGTTACTAGCAACTGGTATGATCAAATTACGAGATAACTAACACTGAAATTAATGCCTGTTTTGCTTTTGATCTTTGAAGGAAAAAAAAAAAATAGATAATGGGCACAAATGAATTGAGCAGGCAACTTCCTTCTTTTGCTATTTATTTATATGCAAGTCAGAAGAAAAAGGCGAGTAGTTAAGTTTTCCCAGATAACCAAAAATCAATCGATCTTGATTCTAAGAAACCAGGCCTATAGAATTGTCAGTAATAATCCTTCTACTTGGGCATTTATATTTTATGTTTTTACTCGGTCTCTAGTTTTGTTTCTTAAATCTTTTCTTCTATGTTAACTTTCTACATTTTGAATCTGGCTGCTTTTCCTTTCAGCTAAAGCAATAGAACAATTACATAGAAAGACATTGACAAATGTTTCTCAAGTTCAGTCTTCAATAACTGGATGGGAGGTTTTCACAGATTTTCTCATAACATTCTGCACAAATATAAAAATAGTCTTCTCTCCAATTTTAAGAGACCAAAGACAAAATATGTCAATTAGAACTTTTTTCTTTCAACCAATCCTTTGACTTTTTTTTTTTTTTTTTTTTTTACACATCGAACACAAAACTCAAATTTGGAAAAAAAACAAAAAAACAAAAAAAAAAACTCTTTCTTAGTTTAGTTATCAATATAACAGACTTAAGAAAAACTACTTAAAGTCTAGTGAATTATTGTTGTCTGCATAAAAATGTTGGTTCAAAATCAGCTAAGAGCATCAGCCAATTTGCATTTGTTTCAAAATTTCTCTTTAATTATTTATATTCTTCCTCTATATAAATATTTTAAACTAAATTTTAAGTACAATTATATTTTATCCAAAAACGGATTTGCCATTTTTTTCCCCTCTTTCCTGCAATTTTATTCCTTGAATATCTGTAAATCTGAATTAAAAATGACATTTTCAAAATTTTTTTTAACTATCAAAAGCATTTTGTTGGACACTGAATATCTGATCTTTCTAACCATCAAATCGTTTCATACTTCCTTTTACTTGTTCATTTATTCATTGGTTGGTATTAATGGTTTTTTTTTATTTTTTCAGGCACTCAAGTTCACAAAGATTAAGCAGGAAAACTGTTTAAATCTTTTGAAAAAGCTTATTGAATACAATGGACTATGAGGTTTTAAAAATCAACTCTAAGCATAAAAAATTAATTGATAAAGTAATACTGAGAATACTATGATCAGAGAATATCAAAAATAAGGACATTTTAGTAAAAATATGAACTACAAAGAGATGGCTGCTAAAAATGAGAATGCAACAGTTGAAATTAAGGAAAACACTTGGAGAATTTAGCACTCACTAGGTATATTGAAAACAAGAGAAGCAGAACATAAAATCAAATAACCTACTTGACCAGTCTCAGTAAATGAATGAGCAAGGACCACGAAACAATAGTTCATAAAAGAGCAAGAATTACTTAGGACAGTAAAAGACAGAAAGTTGTAGAGAGATTTAATCATCCTGAAAGGACATGACAAAATAAAATACAATTTCTTTGGTTTTCAACTGATAGTATCACAATGATTAACCTTATTAATATTACTGCTGCTATTATTATTATTACAATAATAATAATAACAACAGCAGCAGCTTCAACTCCAAAATCATGCCTGACCCTCAGGACAACTAGTGAAGATTTTTCTTGGAGGTACTGTATTTGCTTTCACAGTAGTATTATGAATTCTTTAGATGGGGAAATATTATCATCAATAATGGGATTACTTTTATTTTAAGTGTTACTATAATTATTTTGATGACATCTAGAAAATTTAAACTTTAACCCATCTATTTTGATGCAAATTAATGTAGCTGAGATGGTAAAATTGCAATCTACATCAGATTTACTTAACCACCATTTTCTACTCTAATGATGTTTGTATTCATATTTTCTACATGGAGTGATATACATTGAAAGGGGTTAAACTGTAATTAAATAATTCTTTTTAAATCCTTCATGTGAATATCAAAAATCTCTTACTACAGAAGTGTGGCATCTTTTAACCTAGACTTGCATTCAAAGAAAATACTTGAGTTGGAATCCTTATCTAAATTTATATCACTTGTACAAGAAACCTGAATTGCTTTGTGTATTTGATGCATATAGTGCACAAGTGTATTATTGTTCATTCAGTCTGTCCTCTTAACGAAATCTATTATCATAAATTTAGCAAGTTACAAATGAAACTTTTCTAAGGTCCACTTTGGTGGAATCCTAAATGGTCAACTATTTGTAGAGAGAAATAACATTTTGACTAATTATATCAAAGGAATCTCATAAAAAAAAAAAAAAAAAAAAAAAAAAAATTCAATGAATCCAATTTTGAATTACAGCGAATTAATTGCTCAATTCTTGGCTGGTACTCAAATCATTATTCTTCATCTTGAGTTGCTGATAGAATGATTTATTCTTTTTATCTCTAGGATAATGCTCATTTTCTCTGTGATCTGTCATTCTTTCTTTCAATCTCCTAAGGAGAAATAACAATTCTAGGCAATGTTTATAATAACAGTCCTGAATGACTTGAATAACCAGACATATGCTTCTTGTCAAAGTTTACTGTCATATTGCTATTTCGCAATGTATCACAATTAAGTATCATCACACTTGGTAATGTTTTGCAGCTCCTCCAACATTTGACTTCAGCTTTTATTTTTCAGGAACACCTCACATAAATATTATGTCATCTTGGGTGTATGAGATATATTTTGCTACGTAGATTTTCAGTTTCAGATGTCCTGATGACTTTCAAAACCAATTAGATTCAATACTAAAAAGTCAATTCAATAAAACTGAGTCATTTGGGAGCCAACAAAAAATATTTAGAAAGTGGGAACAGTTGAGGAAATTTACAAATATAATTTTGTCAATGTCATGACACTCATGGTTCTGTTGAACAAGTCTTGTGTTATGCAGTATCCAGGTGTCACTACTCATACAGTTTGTTGCAGCTAATTTAAAAAACGAAAGCTATAATTAAGTTAAAAATATAGCCAATACATTTTTTTTTTTTATTCAAAGGAAAATCGGAACAGAAAAAAATAGTATCTTATTTATCCATGTTATCAAGGTTTATAAAATGTTAAATTCTAATATACTCAAAATCTTTTGCACTGTGATGCAGACAGTTAACTATCAAACATAAACAATCCTTGTTTTTTCTTTGTAAAGAAGTATAATTACTGTAGCCAGTAATATTGTAATTTTGAAAAATATCAAAACCAGAGGTGAGATATATGCCCAACGATATTCATCATTATGCTTATTCTGTCTTTTAAGAATTTCTGTTTCAAACAGGCTCAGGTTCATTTATCAGTTTTCCTCCTCCAAAATATTTTAAATGGTTTAGTAATAAAACATGCATAATATCCATGTCATTGTCTTCTTGCTAAGCTTTCAATACATTAAACTTCTTTTCTTCCTTTTTATGTGCCATATCCTTTCAGGACGTAGGTGATCATGGCTCTCCACCTCCCTCTATCCCTTGAAGCTCTCAACAAGTTCCTTCCCTCTGCTTCCACCCCCAGACCATGTTCTGTCATGCACTTGCTTAAGCCCACTAGGTCACATTGTTTTACCTTGTCTCTCTTTCCCTCTATTCGACCTGTGAATATCAGATTCTCCAGGCCCTCCTTCCTCATTATGTGTCCCAGGAACTTCAGCTGCCTCTTCTTGATGTTGAGTATAAGCCTCCTCCTTATTTGCAGCCTCTCTAAGACCTCATCATTGCTCACATGCTCAGTCCATGATATCCTTAGCATCCTTCTGTAGAACCATATCTGTCACCTTGGGTCTCTTCATCTTTGAGTAAATCGTCCAACATTTGCTGCCCTGAAGAAGGACAGATGTCATGTAACAGTTCAGTATTCTTTTCTTTGTTACCAAAGATATCCTCCTGTCTCGTAGTACTCTGCCCAGCTTTTGGAATGTGTCCTTAGCCATCCCAGTATGCCTACCAATCTCAGTGTTGCACTTAATGTCCTCTGTCATGAGGCTTCCCAGATATTTAAACTTCCATGTCTTCTTGATTCTAGTGTTCCCGACCTTCAGATCTCATCCTCTTACTGATGACTATGCACTCTGTTTTCTTAATTCATCTAGTCTGAAAATATTCATCTTTTAATGATTCTGTTTAAAACATCCTTAAATTGATAGGACAAGTATTCTACTCTCAAAACATGCATTCAGTTTTTGTTTTTAATAGATTCTATTTTTATGAATTTTTATTCTAGGGGAACCAAATAGACTAAAGTTTTGTAAATCTATAAAACTTTGACATGTTTAAATCAAAAGCAAAAACTTATATTTTAGCAAAAAATAAAAAAAAATCTTGCTTTAGTCTAGCTTGTAATTATAACATTCTCAGTTTTGAAAAATCATCACAACTTTCTTTAATATTGGTAAATTGATAATTGCTACCTTTTCCAGGAACAATCATGGCAAAGTGATTTCCTGTTACTTACTACATTTTTAAATTCAGTGTTTTACTTCTCCATGACTGTGTCCACCCTGTTTCCACCACCCACCCACCCATCACCCCTTTGCCAGAGGCAAGAGTTGAGGGATTCATTCCTTTCCCAAAAATGTGTGTCAAGTGAACACAACAGCCTTGATCAGAAATTGAACTCGCTCGCTTACTAGAGGTGGACAAGTAAACAATTGTAGTACAATGGTTTAAAAATATTGGTCCTAAAGTATCTTAGCAAAGAACTTTAGCTGAATTATTATACTTGTTTGCATTTAAAATAGAAGAAATATTTTATAAGGTAAATTGAGGTTACAAATCTCATCAGTCCATATTCAGGAATTGAGCCACTGATTTCTATTTTTAAATTCTGTCTCTTTATTTTTGTTTTCTTCTCTTTCTCTCTTCCTTTCTACTTCTCATATCCTTTTCCCCACTCTTTCCCCTTTCTATTCCTGGATTTACTCCCTTTCTTTCTAATTCTCCTCCATTTTTTTTCTTGTTTCTTTATTGACATTATGATTCTCATGCATCTTTCTACATTTTTTTTTTTTTTTAAATTCCCTTTCAATGGCCAAACCTCCTGTTCTTCCTACATTGAAACTCTGACTGAATCTGGTATTATATAAATCTTTTATAGCATACAAATTTAAAACAACTTGCCTTGACAATTCTTGGCTTCTTTTCTAATTATCTTTAACTTCATTTTCTGTTCAACTTTTGCTTTAGTTTGATTTTTTTTTTTTTTTCTAGCAATTTAATCTTGTTAAGTTTTCTTTCTAATTCAACTTTCTTGACCTTTACAGACTCTTCCCCTCCCACTTATATTATGTTATACTTTTTCTTTCTCTTATTGCCTGACTTCCATCTTTTATTTCCTTTTCCTACCATTTCAATTTTATCTCATTTTCATTTCTTCTTTTTAGCTCTTTTTTCCCATACTCATCACTGCTTTGTTCTAAGCACCATTTTTACACTACTTCATTTTCTTTCCTTCAAATTTCACTCTTACATTTTTTTCCAAACTGACATACTCAATCCTTGAAACATTTGAATAAATTAAATCAATATGAAAATAGATAAAAAAAAAAAAAAATATATATGTATTTTAAATGTTCATTATGGAAAAGATAGGACTGGCCAGAGTTGTAAAGTCATATAATGAAATTTGACTGAGCAAAGGTCAACTGTATTCCCATGCCCAATACCAAAGCATAGCAAGTAATTCTATTCATTCAAACTATAGGAAAAATGTAGACAAGAGAAAGCTAAGTAAATCAATTCAAATTGGTCGCTCCTTGACTTGAAGGCAAACCAGTCATATTATTCAAATGACAACTACAAAACCACTAATAATTCTTTGAATATTTCCTATTCAAATTAAGAAATTGCATGTAAGTTTTCAGAGAAATTGGATTCATTATTTCACAAATTTCTTCATCTTGAGGATATTAGTTTGAATGTTTTTTTTTTTTTAAATAATGAAAATACTTTCACTGAAAACTTCCGCAATACATACAAAAGAATCCCATTGACAATGTTTCAAGCAAATCCATGTCCAACTTGCATAATATATGAAGTTTTCTTCCAGGGTCAGTCTTGAGATATGCAGGGCCCAATTGGAATCATTTTTTTCAGGTTCACAGCCAAAGTTTAAAGAATTTTAGAAATATAATCAGTTTTTCCTTCACTGAGATATTATGTCTTGTAAAGCTACAATCAGTTAATTTTTAAGGGTGGTTCTTCACTAGGACAAAAAAATAGAATTGGTGTAAGCAGGGAACAGTGGTGTTGGGACTTAGAGCAAAATTAACTTAATTCCAAGTTTGTTTGGAACATCTTAAATTAGAATTTCCTTATTCTATGCAATTCTTCAGCCAATAACTTTCAGTTAGATTGAAGGATCACCAAGCCCAAATTTCAGAATTTATATTGAGAATTTCATACAAAGCTCTACCCTCAACCAATTAGAAACTCCTGGCCTAAGAGCATGCCTGTCATTTAGCATTTTACAAAAAAAAAATTTCTGTGTAAGTGAAATTTAAAAGTATTTATTGGAAGTTATTAATCAATCATTTGAAATAAGTGTCTGTTCCTCACATAAACCCACATAAGGTCTAATTATTTTTAGACACTGATTAAGAAAATTATTCTCTGAAAAATTTAGAAATACTTTTAATTTTCCTAGTAAAGCTTTCCTTAGTAATTTCAGGACATTTTTTTTTCTCTCAGAAAAAATAGAATAGAGCTCATAAACATTTTCAAAATGATTTCCTTTCCTCTTCCATTCTTAGTCAACAAGATCCCAAAATTCCTTCTAATGAATAGCTTTCCCAACACTTCTGGTGCTATGTGTGAAAAAATAGGAATCAGCAAAATCAATCAAATGTAACATCCACTCAAACTTGGCTTCTAGCCAAGTACCTGGGTTTATTGTGTTGCAAAAATTTGGCCTTTTTTTTGTTTTGTTTAAATCTTGTCTCTAAATAGACTTTTTTTTTATCTTTCAGCTTTTCAACCAAGGTAGTACTTGTAAAATCCAAGTTTACTTAAATTTGCCTTGTAGGTTTTTTTTAAACTTAAACATTAAACTTACAATGTGTTGCTATATGTATTTGACAAGATGATGTTACACATATACAAATTACATATTACAATTCTTTGGATATATTATATCCCTGAAATTAGGATATTAGAGTTCATAAAACTAAATTAAATAAAATTGCAACACCCTGAAAGATGATACTGATTTTAACCTGGAGACAGTATATGAATGCTAATGGGTAGAAGATATTCTGACAAATTTTTCAGTCTTTGGCCATTTTGTGATGTATGATTCTGACAAGTGCACCATCTATTAGATATAGACATTAGCAAACTATGAAGATTTACTACAATGAAATTGTCCATTGCAAACAGGTGTCATGTCACAGAGATATACACATACTCCTTTTCAGAGGGATTGGAATATAGGTCTTTGAGAGGCTGGATGGTCATTTTCAAGAATTACTGGGTATGGCACTCCAACCCCTGACATCAATTCTCACTTGCCTTTGGTGCTTGTAGAAAGAATGTTGAACAGTACCATGCTCTGTTGTCATTCCTGCAACAGAAAGACATGAAAGGATAATGTCTGCACTGTTCAACATGATCTGTAAGATATTTTACAATATCCATGACTGGCATAATGCTCAGACCTGTCCATTCCATTGAACATGTATGAGACATCACCTGACTAGTCCATCTATGACTCTTTTATTACAATGAGTACAAGAGGCATGGAACAAAGAATCACAAGATACCATCTGTACAATTGTATGCAAGCAAGTAATCTATGTTACCTGTCTGTTTAACCTTGAGTAAATTGGAACATGTTCAGGGTGTTGCAATTTTATTTCCCACCAGTGTATAATGAGAGAATGAAACAAAAGTTCACACAATCTTGAATTCACTGAGAAAAAGGGAACAGATAGTATACTTTGATATGAATTAATGATAAGTGGCCTAGAAAGGAGCTAGTCCTGCATTGTCAAGATTAGAGCTTCAAATTAATACTTTACTTTATTTATGATTCTTCATTATGTAATTTAATTACTTGAACTGAGGTTGAGTGGATATAAAAATGTCGACAATTATTTTTTTATTTCGGGAAAAGGAGGGGAAAAGTAATGAGCAATCTTGTGGCTGAAAAGAAAGTCAAGTCACTTGATATGATAATTTTAAAGTTGCCATTTGGTTATCAAAGGCATAGTCATGCACAGAAGTTCTGATCTTGCTTTTCAGGTATATATAAAGTCAAATTAAATATTTTTCAAAAATTGGTGTGACACATAAAAAATTAATATAGATGATGCTGCTGCATGTTTTAAAAGTTTCAAGTGTTCATCAGCTTAAAAAATGGTGAGGAATATTTGCAGTGTCTACGGTGATAACATTTTAAGTGTCATGAAATGCTAGCATTAATTTATTCAGTTTTGGTCAGAGAATCTCACCCTCAAAGATTCACCTCATTCTGGATAAATGACTGATTGATAATCAAACTCTCCTAAATATAACTGATAAAAATCCTAAGCTGGCAGTAAAAGCACAACAGTTCAACACAATTCATAAAACAACCATAACCCCCCATCTGTATAAATTCAGTAAAAAAAAAAAAAAAAAAATGTTAGAATTTGGCTAATGGGTCCTATGTGATCTGACTGGTTCTCAACATAGTGAACCAATATACAATCAAACCATATCGGGGACGACATGATAGTTATGATCATAGGAAAGGCAATTACTGATACCAAAACTAGGAATAAATCCTAAGAAGGTAATGTTCTCTGTTTAGATGACATCCTTCATATCCTAATACCATGAAAGTGTTCAATTGTAATGAAACAATCAGTTCTAAGAGATATTATTACCAACTGGATATTGTCACCACTATTCTTCATTGAAAGACCAAAATCAGTTGAGAAAGTATGTTTCTCTTGCATGACAGTGCAAGATAAGACATTACAAAAAAACATGCAGGAAAATATTTGGGCTTTAATGTTTTACATCATCTAGCTTGATTTTATCCTACTGAATTATTACTTGTATATATCTCTTTACAGTATTTCCTGGACGGAAAATGGGACACTAGTTATGAAGAGGTTAAAAAAGACAGGATTTTTGCCTTGAAACTCAAACAATTTTATACCCAAGGCATTAATAACATTGTTTAATTAGATTATGTAATAAAAAATGAATGAAATTTACTTTGATTGAATTTGCAATTGATCCTTAAATATATGTCAATCATATGTTTCAACAAAAAGGCAACAAGATTTTCTTTCCAACTTAATGAATGAACAGCAATAATTGGTGAATAATTGATTGAAATTATCTAAAAATGAATGTTGATCTCACTTTTTATGCAACAATTAAATACTAGTCTGGCTGTCTGAGGTGTACACACACACACATGAGAAGGATGCATACATGGGAAGCAGAACAGTGAAACAACGATGATATAGGGGGATAGGTTCTGGAGGATAAGAAAGCACAGGAACTAAACATGCTTGAGCCTGTGCCTTATAATGTTAGTCCCAGTGATTATTATGGGCTGAATAGGAAATGGTAAAAATGGTGACTAATCTAAAATGTACTTAAATTAAAAAGGGGGAAAATAAACAATAGAAGTTTTGTACTGTGGTAACAGAACATAATCTATCATATAACTTCATTCATATGCGTCTAAAAAGCAAAACTTACAAATTTTTGCTATTATGAATTCATTTTATAAATCTAGAAAACTGAAAAGTGTTTTCTTGTTCCTTTTAACAACAGTGATGCAACTGTGTTCTATGCTGACTTGTAATTCATTATTAGAGAAGGATCGGTTACATTTTCTTTGTTTAAACTTCATAAAGATCAATGGTTAATGAAAGTTCTGCATCTAAATGAAAATATTGGTAACAGCTGGCCAGTTTATTGCTGCTCTGAATCTCTAGAATAAGAGGAAATTGATAAATAAAGATTGCAGTCATGTGCAACAAATTCAGCTGATTGAAAAATAGTCACAGTCAGTGAGAGTCAGTTGTTGGATTTGTTTAAGCAGCTGTTGTTCTTTTCAGGCTAAAGTTTATGGAGTTGAATACAACAACATGAATAAAGTAAATAATAAATGACAATGTGAAAGACTTGTGGAAAATCAGGTGTTTAGTGGATTTTGAAAATCCATGCATGATTCTGAAGAAAAGAATTTGGATGTCTGCCATGAAAGAAAACTCAGCATTTATAATGAAAATGGTGTTGCTTTGATATGCCATCACAATATTAAAACTTAATAATTAGCTTTTATTATTTTGAATAAAGAGATTTTGCTTGGCCAATAAGATTTTTAAATGTCAACTTTATAATAGACTAGAATTACTAACCAAAATATTAATGAATATTGTGTCTCCTTCATTGAATAAAATTATATATTAGGATACAATATGAAAGATTGCTTGAACTGTATTCACTTCAAACCCAATATTAATACTGCAATAAATGGCTATGATTTCAATATATACTGATATATGCATTGAAAAAATGGTTTTCATTACAAGAAGTATCTATCTTATATATATATATATATATATATATATATATATATATGAACAACCTTTTAGTTTTCTCTTACAAATTAATTTTGTTCATCTGCCCATGTTTCAAAATAAAGTTTTCTTCAAAGTAGAAAAATGTGTAAAACATGTGAAAACCAGCAAAGAGATAAGCCACAATTATATTAACCTCCTCATTTAAGCTAAAATTTGTATTTACACACAATGAGAAACTTTATTTGATCCAGAGTTTGTCATTGGAATGCAATCTAAATGAAAATAAAAACATTTCTACCTTAAACAGTTAAAAAGTTATGAAACAGAAAATACTTATTTTGTAAAAGAAATAAAAGTTACTTTCTTGATCTTAATCCAAAATGATTTTTAAATATTTGTAATTTTTTATCTATTTAATTTAAAAATATTATAAGATAATTTAAAACCATTTTGGTGTTTTTGAGAATTGTTTTATGCTATTAACAAATTCAAGTTTTAAAAAAAGTTTTTTTATTTTTTGGGATTGATGTTATATAAGTAGCCTCCCAGTGATATAACTAAAGATTATTTTTAATCTAACACCATGGCTCAGTTGTTAACTAAATTGATTCATGAAACTGAAGGAAAAATGTGGATTTCAAATAAAGGGAAATCTTCCTTCTGGAAGCAAACTCATGCTTTATTCATATTAAGAAAATACCTTTTTGACATGTTTTTTTTAATCATTTCACCACAAAGGCGGCAATAAAATCACTAACCTACAAAGGGTCATGAAGTGTAAAAAAATATGAGAAAAAGAAAAACGTTATTAAAGAGAGAGATCAATAAAAGAACAGGAATTAACAATAAAAATTGACATTACATCAAAGTTGACTGGAAAGCAAGAAGCCAGAAGCGAGTTCCACAAGCAAGAAGTGTGAGAGAAGAAATTGTTAGCATAGAACTTATGGTTACATATATCAATTTGAATTGTAAAATGGTTAGACCTAAATTCCAATCTAGTACTGTACTTAATTTCATAAAGTTTAGGTTCATAGAAAGCTTATCAGAACAATTACCATGAAAATATTTAAAGAAAAAGCACAGGAAAGCTATGATATAATGGTAGGAAAGTGACTGAAGTATAATGATGCAGGACATCCTGACCTCTGCACTACATGCCAATGCCGTCATGTCCTCGGTCACCAGTGTGTCTGTCATTGAATCTTGCAGCTAACCATGAAGATGGTCATTTCAATCCAAGCTTCTCCCTGTCCCATGTTATATTTGTTTTGATTACAAGGTAGGCAAGAATCGAATTGTCACCAGATATCACTGGATTGGTGTCATTCAAGTGGGACAATGTTATAAGACAAAAGAAAGTTGTGTAGATCAACAATGTTTACATATCTGAGGTTTATACAGAAACACTTTTTCGTATAAGAATCTACAAGCATGCAGGCTAACAACCATTCCCTCATCGTCTAATTTTGTGGCACTTTGTTTTTCATTTGCAAGTCAAAGTTTCAAACTTTAAGTCAGAGACTTCTTCAGGCAGCAAATTACAGAATGCTGATATCCCATACTTTCAATTCTTCCACTTTGCAATTTCATCAGGGCACTCTACTCAATTTATCTTATAGTCTGGAATAAGGAATGAGTCAGTAGTTCTTCATGGCAGCAAATCACATGGGGATCGGTGAAGTGATTGTCTCCTCTTGGTGTAATGGAAGCGCATCTCTGCCCCAACTGCTACTCTGTCTCTCTGTAATTCCCCTCTGATCTAACATTTTTATTGACCCTCTCCCAACATTGGTGTGGAGTCTGATGTGATCTGGGGTTCCAGAATTTTCCAAATATCCAATCAGAACTCTCTGCTGTTAGTGTCCTGGGAAGCAATTTGCATGTCTAAACATAGGGAGCTCCCCCTGCAGGAATGGCAGTAGCAACACATTGACCCAGCATCTTGTTCTCCCTCCTTCTCTTGCTCACACCTCACACCAGTAACTTTCAGTGGGCATATTCATTTTCCTCCTACTTCCTCATATCAGATCCTCACACTGCCACCATCCAGGGAATAGGTGTTCCACCTGACCTGTGAATGCCTGACACAAAACAGGTGTTACTTTTAACATCATCATAAAATTTTTTTATTCCTAATTATCATGTTTGGTCAGTAATTCTTTCTTTATTACCCACGTGACCAAAATTTTCCAGCCTAAGAAAATCTTGTTCCTTTAGCGACATGCACATCTTCCACCCCTATCAACAAGTGACATAGAATCATTTCTTTACCCTCTTCTTCACCTACTTGTAGCCATAAAATTATTATCTGTGACTAGCTTGGTGGTCTCTGTCCAAAACAATGCCTGATTCGGCCGATTGATTTGCAGATGTTTTCGCACTCCCCTCATAATGCCCCTTGGACTTCATTTTAACCAGATGCCTAAGCGGATTTCAGTGCTATCTTCTAGTGAGGTCCTTTAACTCACTAAATGAAAAAATAAAATAAAAGTATATTTTCTTTTGTTTTTGGTATGAACTTCAATCTATCTACTGCCTTCTTCAAATTTGTGTTCACTTTCAAATTAAGCCTTTTTTTCTTTAAATTATCAGCCTTCTTACAGGTCAGGACAAATAATATTGCAGATTCTTTGAATTTTATTAAGAATCACTAAATACACAGCAGAAGCACCAAACCAAAAAAGTAAATACCTTTTTGACATATCAAATGTAACAACTTGAAATTTCTTTCAGTCAAGACTCAAAGTCAACCAAATCATAGAAGTGTTATTTGTTCCAATGATAAATGTGACTTTTGAGATTTGATAGAAATGGGAGAAAACTTTTATTCTGAACTGAATTTTTTTATCTAAAATGACTCTTGTATCTTTCCAAAGATTATTTTGGTCAGAAAACTTGGTTCCAATACAACAACTTTGAATCTAAACTATGCAGATTTAATTTTACCAAGTAACTCAAGTGAGTGATCATTTGTTGAACCAATTTAGTTTATCATAACTTTTTGGAGAATACTCAATTGTCCACTTCCAGATATCAATAGTCTAAATTAGTTGAATAAAAATGCAACATTTTTATCAACTATAAAAATACTATCAATCAGGAATGCAAATGCTTTAAACTTGCATACTATTCAAAAAGATTGTCAATAAAATTAAAAAGATATGAACTGTTTTGCAACATATGATGCAACATTGGTGTAAAAGCTTCAAGACTTGCTTCTATCTACCTAAGCTAAGCAACAGTAACTGTTAAAAAAGACAATCCGCCAGAAAACCACATGCAAAAATTAAAGAGATTTGTACAGAAGTCTATTAAATTTCTAACAAAGCTGCATGAATTTCATTTTAATTTTATTGTTATTGGAACTGGAAACAAAGGAAATGAGAAATTCATTTGGGAATAGGCAAAAAGTTGACAATACTAATCAAACCACATGGAAAAAAAAATTTTTTTTTTTGTTCTTTGCTTTGTTTTCATGATCAGAATTTTTCTTGTTTTAGGTTATTTTAAAATAACAAATTTAATTATTAGGACATTAGGGAGGAAATTATATAACAAGATTCCATATGACATTATGGTTGGTAAGTGAATTTGACCGTTAATCAATATTCATGAAAAAGAGAAGCTGTCAAGTGTGGAACATAAGTAAATATAATTTTCCAATCAATCAAAAGGCTTGTCATGAATTTGTATCAAGTAAAGAGGTTGGTTCTTTAAGTAATTACACTGAGTTGAATTTGAAGCTCTACTTATACAGTTTTTTTTAATCTTATTTCCAGTCTTATAAAACAATATACATTAGTGTATTTGTCAAAGCTATCATACCAGAAAGAATATAAATTATCTATTTTTCATTGTCATACAACAAAACTGAAGTAATTGAGAAACATTAAACAGGAAACCAACATCAAAAACTATCAAAGTAAATTTGTCTGGCTGCATCAGTTGTAAAAAGGTGTTGAAAAGCAGAAATTGCTTTTTGAATTCTGAAAGAAAAGTTGCTCTTTGTATCTAGACAAGGACACAGAATGAGGTTTGAAAGAAACAAAAAATTAAAGAAATGAAGCAGCAGCCAATTATACACCTGATGTGTCAAAAGTTATGGGTTAGTGGCACTATCCTAGTTTGATGTCATGGAAATGCCCAGAACTATATCAGGTGTGCTATGATATCTGGTGAGTCATTATGAACACTGGCTAAATTGTTCATGACAAGGTGAGATAAATTATCAGAGTTCAAATAAGGCATGATAATGAATAGAACATTCCATTTCTGAAATTACTCAATTCTATAGTGTCATAAGTGTACAAGAAATATCCGAGAGAAGGCATTACAGTCACCCATGGGTTCGACAGTGGCTGACCACCGGTTATTAACGATCATTGTCAGAGAAGTCTAACTTGAATTGTCTGCAGTAACAGACAAACAACACAGACTCAAATCACATCTGCATTCAATGCAGGAGGTACACTAGATACACATTGAGCAAATCAGTTCAGCATTATTTAATTTCCATGGGCTGTGGAAGTAGAAGACCCACCAGTCTGCAACCATAAACATTATTTCACCTGGCCTCATGACATTGCTAATTGAACCTTAGTGGACTGGCAACATCTGTTGTGATCCAATGAATCATGGTTCCAGTTGTTTCAGTTTGATGATAGGATTTAGATATGGTAGAGACCTCATGAGTTCAGAGAACCCAGTTGTCAACAAGACACCATTCAGATTGCTATTGGTTCCATAATGGTGAGGGGTGTGTTCATGTGATAAAAAAAAAAAAAAAAAAAAAAAAATCATTGACCACTGACCTCCTATGTTTTACTGCTTCATGACCATTTTCACCCATTCGTAGACTCTGTGTACATCAACAATAAGGGATTATTCTTGTAAGATAATACACCATGTCATCAGGCTCAAGTTGCCAAGAAATGGTTTGAAGAGTATTCTGGAGACTATCAACAATTTTTACTATCAGTAATTTATATATATATATATATATATATATATATATATATATATAAGTAATATATGACATATGTATATATATTAGGTTGGTGCAAAAATAATGTTGACATTATTTTTGCACCAACTTAATATATTTATTTTTTTAACTTCAAACTTAAAAACAGAAGATTGGTTCCATTTTCAAGTGATGTTAAGTTCAATTTTTAATTTGAATTTTAGGATTTAATTTTAATTTGTGAAACAAACTTTTGTATCACAATATAGATACAATATTATACAGTACTATGTCTCAAGCAATGTTTTTTTTAAAAAATACATGCTAAAGAACTCATGATTATATATCTCACTGTTCTACCAATTAGTTTAATATATATATATATATATATATATATATATACACATATATATATATATATTGAGAGACTGTTTTGCTGAATCACACTTCCGCAGTGTGGCTAGACGTCTAATTGCTTCAAGCCAGGATTGAAACCTGACTGATTTAACATCAGTCAAATATCTTATATCTAGATCATCACTGCACGTCAGAAAGGTAAGTAATTTTAATATTTTTCTCTATATGAAATAGAGCTCAGAGAACTCAATTCATATGTCATATCTAAAGATGGGGAGTCCATGTCATCAGATATGGTAAATGTTTTCTAATTTCTGACAACTTTCTATTTCAGACCTTAATAAATGTTATTTTTATAATTTCACATGACTGTGTTTCTTAAATCAAGTAAGCTAGTTTATTACAGTTCAACATTCTTTGTATTGAAGGAAATGATACAGAATATAATCATGCAACTCAGACTACTTCCTTCTCTAAAATGAAATGCAAAGGTTGCTGAATATGCAAGATCTTATGTGGAAGCAAGAAGTTAAATCTGATAATCAATGACTCTCTTTAAATGACCTTATAATACTCTCCATCAGTTTTAATGCTCTCATGTTGGGATATATTACCAAAAGACGCTGAAATTCACTTCTTTGAATCAATCTAATATTGTCAACGGATTATCTACAAGTAGATAAATGAATCAAATGAGAAACAAAACAAAAAATAAATAAATAAATAGAAGATTGCTATATTCTGTTCAATGGTACAAAATTAACCTATTTTACATTATATCATTATTTGTGATGAAAAATATATTTTGCATAACCAGAGAAGTCCAGCAAAACTGGATCTGGATGAGAAGCTGAAACATCCAAAATCAGGCTGTCACTCAAAAGATTATGGCAATCATTTTCAGAAATAGATGTAATTAGACATAACAATTTCTTCCAAAGTGGCCAAACATTTTTTGCATACAGATTACAAAAAATATTTTTTAATAGGGTAACAATTGACTATTGATTATTTACACTAAATATCTTTATTTAATTTTCATTTTAAAATCATTTAAAGTGGATGCATGCTCAATGATTGAAAAAAGTTGTATTCTCAAAGTGTATATTTTATTTGGTTTGTCCCAACCCTCCACCCCAAATATGATTTAATTTCTGAATGAATTAGAAAAAAAAATTTGACGCTACTTTAAACAATAAGAATGTATTTAGCCCTAAGTTGAAATGATGATCCCTTTTGCTGTTGTGAAGTCCTGATCCAGTTTTCCTTTTAACGGTTCCCTCATTTTTTTAAAATTTATTTACTGTTCTCTTGATTGTACTTGAATGGATTTTGAAGATGGAAGCCAGAATATGAATGTTGGTACCATTACTGAAGACCTGAATGATTTTTTTTCCTCTTACCATTGCTCAGTTGGGAAGACATAGTGGGCTAGCACAAACGAGTTTAACGTTCTCTAATTGAATAACTCAAAGGGTTTTTTTTGCTAAACATCTTATCTGAAAACCTGGAAAAAAGAAACTCAATTAGTTTAGTGTTTTTTTTTTGTTTTTTTTTAGATATTAAACATTTTGTGGGATGGGTAATGGACAATTATCTCATGCTGTTACATGTTTTTCACATCCATGATGGTTTCAGGTAATGAAACCATCAGTTTTTCTGCACTGTGTATATTTGTTGAGTAGTTGCTCAAAATACTTATAAAAAGAGAAATGAAAACAAGCAAGAAAGAGCAAGCTGTAAAATGTATCAGATTTGTCACCAAAATTAAAAGACAAAATAGCTTTTCCACTTTGATTGAAAATGAACCAGGATATTTGAGAATCTTATCAAGAATAAAGCAAATTCTTTCAATTGAAAAATATGCATTAAATTGCTGGAATAAAAATTTTCATCAGTAAGCTTTTTGTAGAAAAACAGGATAAATCAAATATGTTTCTATTTTGAAAATAATTAAAGATTTTTTTCAAAGTCTCTTAAACAGCTTGCTCCTGATCATGTAAATCACAAGATACAAAAATAAAGAAAAATGTACACATGTCCTTTTCTTTATTTGTAGATTAATTTATTTATCTAATTTGCAAAATTGACTTTTTACATCATATGATAAAAGTTCTGAAAATGAAATCTCTTCAGAAAATAGGCTTTCTCTGTCCATCAAAAATCAATGCAAGCAAAAAAAAAAAAAAAAAAAAAAAAAATCACCTAAGCCTTATTAACTCACTTGTTTATCACACAGGTTGTGGCATTGGACCACCTAGGAGTTGATCAGTCAGTTGGTCAGCTGTACATTTCTGGACACTTTCTTGCTATTTAACAAGATGAAGAATAATTGGAAACTGGCTTGGCACCATCATTTTGGCTCTATGGAATATCACTGCCATGGACAAAAAGTATTTGTTGCAAAGTTGTGTGTATGTTTATATATATATATATATATATATATATATATATATATATATATATATTACATTACTAGAAAGGAGAAACAGTCCATTTGACTATGAAGTACATCAAATTAGGAAGAAGTAACATTGGCATGTTTTACATTGCTTCTTTGAAAAGAAACACCACAAAAAGAAATTAGAAAAATTCATGCAGGAAATCATGGAACTCTTATAAGAATAAAATCCCATTCTGTTAGTGATTAACTTAGACATTTAGAATAGAATAGAAATAGTTTAAAAAAAAAAATTGAATGCTTGAAACAAAGAATTCCAAAATTGTTTCATTTTTCAACAATCTTTTTCAGGTTGAACTAATGGAACATTTCATTAATTATAAGGCATCTAGATTAGGAGTTAAAACTGTTAACTGATGAGAACAGATATTATGCTACCATATCAGTCAACTGGCTTCAAAGGGATTTTTGGTGCTATATAAAAATAATGGATACAAATCTTATTCTAACTAATAGCATTTATACAAAGTGAATTTTTGATAGGATTATACAGATTATTGTTATATTAAAATACAAGTTCACACCAATTACTGATATTAGAGCAAGTAGTGAATAAAATGTAAAAAAAAAAATTCTATCTACTTGGCCAATTTTTAATGAAAGCTAAAATGTTTTTCAAACTCAACATCAGATTTATAGCATTTTCTTTTCAAAACATTCTGCCAATTATGAAAATATTTAAACATTATGCTTAATACATATACATAACTGAGAATTACAATTATTTCCAAAGACAAATTAACTGATATATTTAAGCTCATATTATAGGAATAGCTGGTTGTAATGTAATTGAAGTTATGCTTGATTTTACTTAATAGATGAAAAAATGATAATTTTTTTAGTTTTATGTAATTTCTATATAAAAGTTTTAATTCTTGGGGTACCCTATTTTGCTGCATATAAGATGCATTTTTTTTCCCCTATAAAAATCTCCAAAAACCATACAGCATCCTATAAATTGAAGGTTAATAACAGGAGTTATAAGTTTGGGGTCACCTGCCCAGTTACATCTGAATCTATAAAACAAGTTCAGTGTTTCAAAATTAAATAAACAATGTTTTGAGAGAAGCTATTTATGCAGTTGGGATACTGGGAGATTGACAGGAAACAAAATTCCTGCTTAAGTAACACCTATTCTGCGTTTTTTATTTCTTAAACTATTGGTCACAAAGTATCATCATTTGTGGTAGATACATTAAGAATAATACTACCGTATACTATGCTTTCATTAGCACATGCTGGGTATTTGTGCTTAAGAAATCATACTTACAGTAATTAACAGTATCAAATATTGCTAAGAAAATACAGTCGCCTGCCAACAGCTAAAACAGCCATTTTTGTTTGTCATCACTAACACATCAATATGTGCACTGAGATATAGAGAGATATATAGAGTTCCAATTAATACATTCTAAATAGCTAACATAAATTTGGTACTTCTCGGTCTGTGATGAATTTGTCATGTTTTCATGCTAAAATATGCTATTCAGTGGTTAAAATCAGGGAGGGCTATGAAGTACAAGGAAAAAAGAAAAAAATTTTTTTTTCAGATTTCTCCCTTCAAAATTTGGCAGAGGCATGTAATGGATCAGAGTGTCTCATAAGCAGCGAAATACAGTTCTTTCAAAAAATTTATCTACATAAGCATTTACCTTTAATAGCTTCTTTTAGTTCTTTTAATAAGTGACTTTTTATTGAAATTTTTAATAAAGCTTCAACTCTATTTTAACTAACTTTAGTTTAATTTTTAACTAATACACTTAAAAGAATGAATTAACATTTTTCCCTAATTTTAGACTTAAAAGCAACGAATAAAAATATTTATTACTAGTGTGATACAATAATTAGATAAGTTAAAAAGTATTGCTTACTTGTACAATTTGGTTTCGTAACAAAAGATGTCAGTTTCATTAAGGCAAAAAGGAAAGTAATATTGATAAAATAATTACCTGTAACATGTGACTTTTTCATTAACTAATGAAAAAAAAGCTTGCATAAAATGGCTGCTATAGAATCAATCATTATGATAATTTTATCAATAAAACATATCTTTCTCTGTTATTAACCTTATTTTTTAAAATATATTGAATAATTTATCTAATTATCTTTTCAGTTTAATTATATAAGTATAGTAGGCAATTAAAAATAGTAGCATTAAATCAATAATTTAATGGTTAAAATAGATTTTTGGATGTTAGCATTTCAGGTTCATTACTATTGTTAAGAACACAACTGTGTTCTTAACAATGTCAATATTTGATGTTCTTGTTTTCATAAATCAAAAATAAAGAATAATCACAATTTGAAATTTGTTAAAAGTAACTAAGTTTATTGTTTAAAAATGTAGCTTCTTATCAGGATCAATTTTGTATACTCACACACACACACACAAATATTCAAAGCAGTGGCAATGTAAATGAAGATAATAGAAAATGATAATTGACCTTGGCCACTGTTAGCAAATACTCAAATGGGTTCATAGTGAAGAATGGTTAAGAAAAGAGTGTGTAAGATGGTGACACATTAATGTTGTTTTTTTTTGAGGGTGGAGTTGTTTAAACTAAAATAAAATTTACAAACATAAAACAGATCACAACTCAAATGTAAATGCCCCATCAACAAAAAACAAAATTATGAAAATAAGTACAATGCTAATTTATTTGTTAATTATATTTGTGAAAGTTATTTTATTGAAACTATATAATAAATCCGAATCTTTCAAAAGTTTATATTCAAATATTAATTTCCCAAATGACCCAACTGTTCTAATTCTAAATAAAAATAATGCACACACACACGCACAATTTGTTTACATTGTTTTTTGATAATCTTAAATTGTATATGTAAAACATATGATAGCTCCTCATACATATTTTTATTTTAGAATTTCATGTCATTATTTAAGATAAATAATTTTAATACTTTTAATTCACCAAAGAATGTCTGTTGTTTTTCATTGATCAGCTGTTAAAAATCTGGCAGACAAAAAAACAGGTTCCACCAATACTGATAGTGTTTAATGAACAGGCAAATAGGATCCAAAAGAAAACTTGCAGACATCGATTGTTCATCTTTTTCATACTGTGTATATAGGAATCTCATGAAGCTGCTCAACACATGAAATGAATCTCTGTTGATCTCTTTCAAGCAAATGAGCTTATGAAATCAAATCAAGCGACAAAAGAGGCTAGATCATAACAAGAAGAAAGTAATAGTAATGTCTCTATGAAAAAGATTTCATTGGTGAAATCATCATCAAATGGAGATGAGGAGACTATTTTGAATAGATGTGTATCAAATTATATTTAGTCTTTATTAGAAAAGTATTTACATTTACAAACCAATTTTGTTGAGAAAGTCAACAATTAAGAAATGTATTTAGCAAGTGTGTATTTTCTAAATGTTTATATATGCAGAATGATATCAAGAAAATAGGTTCAAATTGTTTTCCTGCAAGATCAGTTGAAAGTAAACTTCTAGGATAGATTGAATTTTAGCTTAGTTCTGGCACAAGACCACAAGTATGGTGACAAAGTGCCCAAGGAATAATAATAATACCAAAGAGAATAAATACTATAGAGAATGAATAAAATTCTAACAGTCACATAAGCACTAGATGTGATTGAATATCATTGGTATTAGGTATAAGATACAAATATTTAATCATGGTGAACTTTCTTTAAACATTCAATTAAAAGTGCTTCTATGGTTTAAGTTTGCCTAATCATTGTTGAATGATAGTACCATCAGCGGCAGAAGAAAAACATTCTATGTAAGTTTGAAATCTTTTCAGGTTAGGGAGAAATAAACAGAAATAAATTCTCATTCTCTGATCTGACATTATTTGAAATGTAGCAAATTAGAAAGAACATTAAATTTCTTTGATGAAAAAACTTACATGATGATAAAATAAAGAAATATATATACATATATATATATATATATATATATATATATATATATATATATGTGTGTGTGTGTGTGTGCATGCATAGAAACATTTTTCCTCTAACATAAAAACCACAAAACAGTTAATTTAGTTAAGATTTTATATTTTAATGCTTTAAAACTATTTTAAATAAATGATATCTTTATTTTAAATTTGCTTCAATTTAAGAAAGAAAGAAATAATTAAAAACAAAGAAGCCATGTAAATAACCAACATACTGACTTAAATATCTTTTTGACAACCAATAAATATGAGCTTGGTGCTGCCAATGGATTAATTCATGGATTTTAGCAAATGTTTTCTCCCACCCCCACCATTTTTAATCATATAATATAGAGTCATATAAACATTTTTTTTATGAAAATATACATTTCAAAGGAGGAAAAAAAACAAAAACTATATCAAAGCTTGAGTTTAATAAAGTTTTATGAAAGGCATTGATTTAGTAAGCCAATTGTGTAGAAGTAATAATTGTTTGTTTGGCATATAGTATATCATATATTGAAAACAACATTTTAAACTGATTACTGAAGTTAAGCAGTAGTAAGTTTGGTTATTATTTGGATGGTAGCAATTAAAGAATACCGTGTATTTTAACAACAATAATAAAAAAATAAATAAAATAAATAAACTAGCTTATTCTAGGAGATTCCTTCAAAATAGCCAGTCCATGTTTCCTTCCTATCAAGACAATTCAGCAAGAGAAATAACCTGTTGGTCATTCTATGCTTGCTTGCTCGCTAGGACTTTCATAGTAATTCTAGTAATAATATCACCAGGTTTCAGATTTGATTTATTGACAGCTTGTGGCTTTAAATCACCAGAAAAAAAAATAGCAAAACTATTGCAGCAGCAGGAAAAATAACTCACAATAAATAAATTTTATTAACCAACAACAAGAAGCTTATAGAACAAAAACTTCAAGTTTAAACTTAGTGTTTTCATTTCACTCATTGTCAAGAAAATAAGCAATTTTTGTTCCTTTTTGTCAGAATCACAAAGGAAAATTTTTTTTCTTTTTCTTATTTTCTCCAAAATTTTGTGAACCAACAAAGAAAAGAAGAGAGAAAGCATTTGAGCAATATCCATCAAAATTTTGTATTTAAGATTTATAAAAATGATACGAATCGTGGAGCAGAATTAAGCAATAAATTAATCTCTTATGAAAAAAATTTCACAAAGAGATTAGCAATTCTTAAACTGGAATCCATTGAACTAGCAAAGGGGTTCAAAAATAGAACTTTGCCCTTCATAAAGGAGAGGCAGAAAAATATGTTTATTTTTTACTAGATTTTTTGTTTTGTTTTAGTAAGCACAACACTTCTTTGTACTTATCAACAAATCTATTCAATGGCATTGTATAATGACATTATGTACACTGTGCTGAGAGAGGATTTATAGTTTATACATTCAAAAAGATATTTGCAATCCAGAATAGTTAAGGACCACTGATGAAGAAAAAAAAGTGTTAGAGAACTACATTTAATTCTGGTGAGAAATAAATTATTAAAAGAATTACTAATTCGGAGCAGAGTTAGACTAAAATATCACATTTGAAACAAACATGTATCATTTTGAGATAAAATAATAGGCAAAAATGTTCTTTCAGTGGTCACATAGCTAATTATTTCCATCGAATGATGACAAACATTTATTAATATCAAATACTGATTATCATCAGGATTATTCAATTTTAAGCCTTGATCTTATATTAACTGTTATGCGAGACAAATATATTCAATATGTGATTCACTCTCCAGACAAAAAAAAAAGACAAATTTAATGGACATACAAAAGATAAACAATATCTTTTTTTCTTTTTATTAAGTAGGCATTGGCTATCACAGATTTTATAAGTACATAAATGGGCTGAACATAATCATTGGAATTAACAAAAAATCTATCCGGCATGTGAAGGATCTTGTATCAAAATTTGGAATGAGAAAAATGATTTTCTCCATAAAGCAGGGAGTTGCTCTATTTATAGATTTGTAATTAGAAATTTCCTGTCTCAATAGCTAAAGACAATTTATATTTAATGAAAATCCCAATAAACAGCTTCTAGATAAAATTTTTAATTTATTGACTCTGGATACAATCAGGATCAATAGCTGTTTATTTATTTATTTATTTATATATATATATATACATATGAGGTGCCAGGTTTTGAGAAAGTGTCTTCAGCAAAAATGAAAAATGACTTGACATAATGTTACAGAGTATATGTACCAAATTTTAACATTCCTATTTTTTCTTTCAGGTGTATTAAGAGCATTAACATGACAACTTTTAATCTGACTCAGGAAATGAAAAGATACACCATGCTTGTGGCATGAGCCACCAACCCCAGTGACACGGACATAAATTCTTGAAAGTGTCCAGGTGAACAGGAAAACTGACAAGTGGCTTTGAACTCTATAGAGGTAATCATCCCAATTTTCCATCATTGATGATGATCTTGGGGGATCATAAGCAACAAAGGCCATATGTAGCCACTCCACTTCTTCCTGCAGAGCCTCAGGTTCAATGTCACTGACTACATCTAAGTATTGGACACAGTGATTAAAGCTTGGATCAAAGGCTGGTTGTATGTTCCAGCATTATTTTGTTCTCTCCCACATGACCCAAAAGTTACTGGCTACTAATTTTCTTAATCATGTCATCCCCTAATATGAGATTTCCTAGATCTTGTGATTTGACTTCCATGTCTGGGATTATCAAAAGGGAAACCAGCCAATGGCCTCACAATACCAAGGACTTTCTTAAAGCCAACATAAATGAAAACTACCTGATTTGGGCATGCCGTTGTTTCTGAAACAATCATTAAAGCCGAGGGAATTTCATTGAATAACCTTTTTCTATTTATTCTAAATTGAACAGGAGTACAATTATTTTGGAAAATATATTGACTTTCTCTATTGAATGTCATTGTTTTTCTTTATATTTTGTTCTCAATTACCTGGCACACCCTGTATGTGTGCATAACAGATTACACTGAAAAAATATTATAGAATGTGCCTTCGTTTATAATTAAAAAACTGGTTCATTATAATTGTATCACAGAATACATTCATTTAAAACATTAAACTGAAAATCAATGGCTGAAAGGTAAGATTTATAACTTGTAACATAATGAAGAGGGAAAAAGAAGCAAAACACAAAAGTAACAAAAATAGTTTTGTAGAAAATTTTGATGGCCAATGTACTTAGTTTGTAGCATCAATTGGACTGAATAAAAAGGGTAGGGAAGAAATCTTATATACATTGTGCATAGAATGCCTCTTCCTATTTCCATATCCAAGTGTCTTTTATTCAATTATATACAAATGACCAAGACTAAAATGTTATTGAAATAATTCTATCAACTGATAGAGAATATGCATCCCCTCAACATTTAATAGTAATTAGTTCAAAATTTACAAGTAAAAAAAAAATGTAATGAAAACATTTAAAACTTATTTTGGGGGGGAAAACTAAATCTATCCTAACAATTAATGTGTGTGTGTGTGTGTGTGTGTATATATATATATATATATATATAAATACTAAGTGTAAATACAAAGAGTGTTAGTCATTAGTATGATCAAATAAAAACAAATGCACACACATACATAAACTCATAACAAAAAAAAATGTTATTAATGACATGAAAATCTTTAACTTTTAAGTTACAAAATCTCACCCTTAAGCATATCACAGCAATTGCAAAAATTAACACACGCATACACACAGCTATATAGAGAAGAAATACTTCATTAAAATTAGCAAATGTATGTCCATTCACTGCAGGGAAAAAAAAACAATTGTTTTTTTCCTTCTCAAATTTGATTTTAAATACAAATTTTCAAATAGGGATCCCTCTCTCTTTTTTGTTTTTAATTTTTTATTTTAGCTTTCCAGAAGTTGATTGGTTAAAGGAAGTGACAATAATCATAAAAAGAAGGCACTGTTGATGGATGGAGACTGCTAGGAAAACAGAAATCCACGCATATGCTGTGTTAAGAGAGGAGTCTGCAATGTTTGGAAAGTATGGCAACTATTTTAGATCCTTAGTAAAAAATAAACCTTCAAATTTATATAATTCACATCTAGATATAATTAGGATTATATATATATATATATATATATATATATATATATATATATATAAAATGTGATTTGGATATTTAAAAAAAAAGAAAAAAAAAGGCTTTTACAAAATATACAAATATAGCAGCTGTAAGCAGTTAAAATCGCCTGAAACAATTATTCTACATTTATTTAAGAGACTTATGCAAAATATTAAAAATATTAAATACTATTTAATAAGAATTATTCAAATTTTTATGCTTACTTTGTATATATATTTACTCATATTACTGATTAAAATTGTAAGTTCAGCAACATTTTTTTTGAGAATTAAAATTTTATATAAATTATAACAAAAATTTACAACATATAGTTTTAGATAATTTTATTTTTAAAATAATACTTTTCTTTACATATTATATAAAGAATATATTTATTAATTATTCAGCAAATTACAAATGGAATTTAGCTTATAGTTTAAATATATTTCCATTCAGAAACAGAAGAATGATTTGAAATAAATTTGGCAAAGCTTCATTTTTATTTTGTTATCGACCAAGTTATGAACACCTATTTTTTTAAAAAAAATCTTGGTTCTGAGTAGTTCTGCATAAATGGATCCCCTTGTTTTGAAGAATCACTGCTAGGAAAACTTTAAAGACTGCAAAGGTTACTTGAATTCCAGGAAAAGAAAAATACTAGATGATTAATTGAAATTATTGCTTGGATAGGGAATCATTCAATATGGAAATGTGTTATGATGGAGTAAGTGTGTCAAGGAATCCAGGAAGACAAATGAATAATAAATGAAAATAGGACCTTAAAAATTTTGAATTGCATTTTTGAATTGTTATCTTTATTAATAGCTTTAATAGGTAAAGTAATATTCATAGAACTTGGCATTACGGTGTATAATTGATTAACACAAACATTGGACTTGGAAGAGTTTTAAAAAAAATAATAATAATAGAAGCTCTACAATCTGCCAACATGAGAAAGCTACCAAAGACTCAGTAAAAATTATAGAAATGATTATAGGTGACATTTATGAAATTCTCTGAATGCATTTGTTAAAAAGTGAGAAATGGATCATCAAAAGGAACAAATGTCTAATATACGAATTTAGGAAATAATCTGAAATAAATGTCTGAAAAAGAAAATACTAAAAGAGATTTGTTAGACAAACATGATTAGAAACCATTCTGACAGTAATATATATTTTCTTTGGGATACAACTCAAATACTTCAGGATAATGTTTGTGATAAAAAAAAAAAAAAGAAGAAATATAGGGGGATTATTATTTAAAAGTATCAATGTTAATGATTAGGATAACATTTGAGAGAATTTAATTGTTCATGTGGGCACAGAAACAAAACAATTGTCCTAGGGAAAACATTCTATTATGTTCAGATTGATCTACCAAAATCTATCTAAACAAAATTGATCTTAAGCTTCATTTAATAGATGAACTAATTCATTTCCTTGAAAGGGGCCAACTGATTGAAAAAAAAGTTTTTAGAAACACCATTTTTTATATATGCTTTTCATCCCATTAGTATCTTGCAATGAAAGCTTGTTAAAAGAAATTAAAATATGTTCAACTAAGTTTTTAGGCAAACTTCATCAGTGATATTAGTATAACATAACTATGTGTATTATACATAGTTATGTAAATGTTTTAAGTAGATAGAACTGCATTTGTGTAGTTTTATTATACCATATAAATATTACATTAAAATTTGTATATTGCATAAAGCTGGAATCTAACTGCTGAAATGATCACATAATATCAAGGCTCAATTCATTCAACAATAAATAAAAGTAAAAAAGAAAGATTAATTATATTTTTTTTAAGGGATTTCATTTTTTAATTAGAATGCAAAGAAAACAGGTATTTTTCCTAGAAAATAGAACAACTATCTGAATATTTGTTGCTACCCATAAAATAGGAACTCAATGCCATAATGATTTCAAAAATTTATCATTATTTATTTTAAAAATAACAGGTAAAACTTTTTCTTTTTAAATTTCACATAAAATAAAATCTTAAGATACGGCACCTTAACTTTTAAATTATTTTCAGATGCTTAGCAGCTAAATATTTCAATCTAATAATGTATTAAATCCATTCAAACTATTTTCAATTAAAATAAAACTTCAATTATTATGAAATAATTTTACAAAATTTTATGATTATAGTGCTTAAGAAGTAATTGATTCAGTCTGAAATTGAAATGTTACAAAAAGTGGTATTAAATTCAAAGGTTTAAAATAGTGATTCCAATATTATTATTTAATAAGTAGTGATATTTTAATGGTTAAGAGAGGCTTATGAATAGTGTTTTTCTTGAAATCATTTTACCAAGTTTTCAAGCAACTGATAGAATTATTGTTGAATGAATTTGAAGCTTTATCTGAAATAATATAATTCAGCTAAAGATAAAAAACAAGGTCTTATTTAAGCCAATATTTACTTAGATGATTTTTTCACAAATTAACATAATACAGAGGTAAAAACCTAATATAAAAATAATAATCATATTTCTGATTTAATACTGACCATTATTTTTACATTATAATTTTTGGCAGTGTGGACAATGCTAAAATATCTGTTTATTAAATCTGTAATTTTTAGTACAGTGGAACCTCGATTCATAAATTCAATTCATTCCTGAAGCCTATTCGTAACCTGAAATGTTTGTTAACCGAAACTATTTTTCCAATAGGAATCACTGTAAAATGGATTAATCTGTTCCTGGTCCCAAGATGATTTCTTATTTAAACTTTTACAAAAGTAGTTTTGTGCACAAGTTTATGCACAAAGCTAATGAAAATCATTAAATCTAAGAAAAAATAAATAAACCCAATACTAAACAGATAAAATATAGATGAACACTTTAATTTTACCATGCCTGTAAGTCTGAGAGTTGATGGTGTAAGTGGAAGGGGAAGGAAAGAGATGTTATTGTTTGGAAAGGAGAAGGAAAGACATGGTTGTCTCTTTATTTATAAGAATAGTATATATCATTAATTTTGCCATAGTAAATTGAGTAGGAAGAAACAATATCATCAACAATTGTTTTTCTCTCAAGTTTTCTTTTTTCTTAGAGCAGTATCACTGCTAGTTTTCTTTGGATCCATGCCTAAGGTCTAATGAAGAGAAACAAAAAAGGCACAGTACAATAGGTAAAGAAAAGCACAGCACAACACACGAATGTATACAACACCGCAGTCAACTCAGAAATGATTCTGTTTGGGTTAACTTGGTGTGTCAATGTTGTTCAAGAACCAAAATTTTGTTCAATAACCAAGGAATTTTCATCTTGAATTTTCTATTTGAAAACCAATTTGTTTGATATGTGAGAAATTCGAGAACCAAGGTTGCTCTGTATATTGATGCTAATCATTAATAGTTTGTTTTACAATAAAGTAGGTCAATAAATAGGTAGGAATATATAATTATTTGATGTCTTTTTTAATATATAAAAGAATTACAATGCATGTAGATGAATAAATTACCTTTTAATCAGGATTTATAAGATGGGAGGTTGTCAGAGTAGATTTATATATAATTTGGTGCTGTGGTCAACTCAAAAATGTCTCCATGCTTGGTCCATAATATTTTCTTTTCTTAAATTTTTATATTAATTTCTGCTGAAGTAGGTATTATAAAACACATTTTCAAATAAGACATTATAAAATCTTTAGTCATCCAAATTTGGGCTCAAAAGATTTAATATTTTTGATGCCTTGAATGGAAAAAAAATTAATAGACATTTCTTTTACTATTTTTTTTAACTTTAAATAATATATTTATAGGGGGAAATATATTTCATATATTTTATTTCATTTTAATTGTTTAAAAATTCGTACATTGTCAATTTTATAGACACACATTTTAAAAGTATACCTATATTTTCCACCAATATCTATTTTTTTTAATGCCATGTCCCTATCCAGCTCTCCAAAGTTTTCTTTTCTTTATTATCTGTGAATTGCCAAACATTGGGGAACATGGTGAAGTGGTTTCCTGTTGCCTTCTCCATGGTTTAGAATTTAGAGTTTTTCTTCTTTTAGACTAGTTGCCACTCAAAGTTAGAGAGCTCAGTCTACCCTAGCTGGGGAGGGGGGGCATTCATGTCTTTTTCCACAGTATTAGTGTGAAAGTAAATGCAACAGTATAGCCAGGATTTTGAACTCTGTTCACTGATTTCACTTTCCATGAAGATATCTATTCTACTACCCACCCATACTTCATTGACACTACGGATCTTCACATTATAAATATTGATGGTATTTGGCAAATTAAAAAATACATTTAAGGTATTCATGTTAAAATAAATGCTAATCAATATAAACTAAGTTAAAATTTTAGTAGCAATGATATTGTAGATATACAGGGTGTCCATAAAGTCTGGAAACATAGGAAATCTCATTAAATATATTTTTTTACCTCCATAATTTTGTTGAAAGAAGAAAGTATTGAACTTTACTTCTTTTTCTGGGGGATATTAAAAGACAAGGTGTACTCAATGAAAATCACAGATGCAACACACTTGATTGAACGCATAAAGAGTGAATGTGCTAAAATTGACAGCAATGTGGAGTTATTGCATAGAGTTCATGTGAATCTTGCAAACCTTTGCATCACAAATGATGGAAATCATATTGTAGATGTCATTTCTTAAAATTGCAATTCAATAAAATGTTGTTGAAAATTTTATTTCTTGAAAATATGCATTTTTGCCTGTGTGTCCAGACTTTAGGAACACTCTGCACAATAAAAATTCTATAAAAACTGAAACATTGTAAAAGAATGAATGTATTTCTCTTCATGTCAAGTGAAATTAATAAAGGGCAAGAATACCAAGAAAGAAAAAATAATACATTGATGAAGTGCAAAAGAATTGTATCTACAGATTTAAAATAATTTCATTCTCCCTGAAGATTAAAAAAAAAGTAAATTTTAAAATATAAATAAACAATATTTTGTACAGTATTTTTTTATATAAATAGTGAAAACTTATTTAGTACATTTGACAATTTTTTTCTTTTCATTCAAGATACCATGTCAGAAAAAATATCCCCCCCACTCACAACCAAATTGCTGAAGGCTTAATACTGCATCATATAAAATACTGATTGATAAATTGTCCCTTGAATTTAATCATATTAAAACATGTAAGAAATTTGCTTTGAAATGATTTCAAATATAGTTAATCAGATCCATGCAATCTATTTTTTGTAGATTAGTTTGGTTTGTATAGAGATATATTTGTGCAGATGGGTATTTTGGAGCTTGTGTCTTTCTTTAGAGTATTTGCTCAAGATAATTGATTTGTTGGAACCATCATCTGCTATGATAATCACTAAGCCATCCTACCACTCAAAAAACACTATTGATACTACTGAAATAAACAACTACTTAGTGACTTCAATGCTATATAATGAGTGAAGCATTATATACATAATACTGATCTTGAAATTATCAAAATAGCAAAAGAATTAAAACAATGTGACAATCAGAGAAAAAAAAATACTAAATCACACTCACTTTTTATATAAATAGGAATTTTTAATTCTCAATATCAAAAGCTAATTAATTACTAATTCCATAAACAGAAAGTATAATTTTTTTTAATGTCCTTAAATATGAGTGTGCTTTAATTTAAACAACTTAAATGATTAGATTACAGAATTATAAGTAAACATATCTATGCATTACAATTTTTTAAAAAATCAATTATGTCAATTTAAAATAGATGATTACAAAACCAATAAAAAAATGATGTTTAAACAAAACTAATTCATTAAATGCTACATTACAAGCACAAAGCTCATATACTAACAAATCCATTATATGAAAAAAAAAAAGAAAAACAAACTGAAAACTAAAAATCATCTAACAAAAAAAATAAATAAGAAATTTCATCAATAATCTATATGCTGACATTAATAGCTTCATTGATTCAGGGTTTTTTTTATGGTGATGTTTTATTTATTGTGCAGAAAACTATTTTAATTATTAAATGGATTAAGAACAATTTTATTGGAGATAAAAGATTAAAAAAAAACAAATAAAATTTTAAAATATCCACTTAGTATGAAGTTCTAGAATATGTTTAAAAGAGAAAATTTCAATGATTAAATTAAACAAAAAATATATTTACTCTGCTAGCTGGAGTTAATATTTGACAATGTAAATTAGCTTTAATTTCTATGACACTGAATGACACGTGAGAGAGAGAAAGATCCTTGCTCTGTTGACAAGTAGAAATTTTCATGTTTAAATATATTAAGAAATATATGCTGACAGGTCAAACTGGTCATAATTTTAGGTGGGGATTATTTTTTTTGTTTCTTTTATATATCAAAAGGAAATTGGTCTAACTCATTAAAGTCAAAGATCAGCTTAATTAAGAAAGTACCACTCTACAAACAATTTCTTTAGTTATATTAAAATAATCCTAGCAATGATGCTGTTTAAATTAATCATATAGAACTAAAAAGAAGGAAATGGTGCTATCTAAGATTAGGGTTATATGTAAGGAAATAAAATGCATTTATTTGTCATTTCTAATACACAATTTATAATTTGTCTTAAATAAGGAAATAATTTTACTTTTTGGTGCTTCTTCAATGGAAGATTGCCAGATTTAGTTGATGTCATCTCAATATTATCATCAGGGTTTACCAAGAATTTTTACACTACTGAAAATTGAATTAGTTGGGAACCAGTTTGGAATCAATGCTGCCACTTCAGTTAGACAAAACAAGCATCAACTGTTGTTGACAGATTTACAAAGAAATTTAAAAAAAAAGCAATCAGAAGATCAATATCATTTTTCTATAATCAGATCCTTAAGTCACTCCTACTTAAATGTCTTTTGCATAAAGCAGACTTTATGTTTGAAACTGAAACTGTAATAAAAATATGAACTATTCTGACACAAAATACATTAATATAATTACACTGTTATTTGATGACAGGAGACACAATTTTTCAGTTTCAATAGCAAATTCATGTATTTCTAAATAAAGAAATAACACTTATGAAAACGGTTAACTTTTTAAAAAGTAAAAATTATATATAAAGAGAAGTGGACCTGGTTATATAAAATACACCTACTGTAATTTTGAGATGAGTCATTATTATTCCAAGAGTTGTTTACATTGTTAAGCTCATTAATTTTGTTACTTCTGTTGTTGCTAACATTTTGACAGATTTAGTCTACTCTGATCTTCAAGAAGAACAAAGGTCACTTGACACTAAAGAGTAAATAGTTATTTGACACCACAGTAAACTATAATATATTTATGACCTTCCTATGTAAAGGTAAATTTTTCATTAGGACTCATAGTAAACTCTATGTCATCCCTTGAACCACTTCTTGGTTGATTCACTTTTGAGCAATTTATTAGTAATTGTCAAAAACTACACCAATTTCAAGGAACTGGTTATGGAGACACCTATCACATTTGGTGAACTTAGATGTAGTGAACTTATTCAATAAAGTACCAAACACTTGAAAATGAGTGTTAAGAGCTGTACTAACATTTTAAAGATAACATTAGGGTCCATTATATATTTTTATTGAAAAAAAGGTCATGTTATGGGATCACCACTGTCATAATTTTTAACACCTTCATGAACATTTTTAAAGAAATGTCCTTAAAACTCTACTGAAACCATTAATTGGTCAGATACATAGATGATACTTTTATACACTGTCCCTATCAGAAAGATGTAAAAGTTTTGTTGGTTCATGTGAACTCAAACCATCTATAAAGTTCACAATTGGAAGAGCATAACTTGCATTATAATCTGAACAAAGATTCATATATAGAAGAGAAATATACACCGGGTTATAATAACTGAATCTTCTGTATTAGAGAGAATTAATTACCTTCAAGTAGTGGGCAAAAGTCAGCAGCAGTGATCCCTGGGAAAATATGTCGTTTTTTTAAGGGTAAAAACATGTTATTTTTTTACGAGGAAGAGAGATCATACTATTCCCTCTTGGATGAGGCTCAAGTAATAGAGAACTTTGGTGGAAGGTGAGATGAGAAAGACACTGCAAACAAATGGTTATATTGGATTAGTGTGGATTTCTTGGATTAGAAAAGAAAGGAATGAAGAGAAACCAAATGTATGGAACACATGGAATTTCCCTTCACTACAAGAATTGCTGTGAAAATACTGATCTGATCAATGTATTTGCCAACATTTCTTTTCTTTACTACTGTTTTCTGGTTTTTACTATCAAGGTAAAAAGAAACCTCCTTCCCTCTTTCTATATGGATTGTAAAGGAAGGTCAGAGAATGGATTGGCTGAAATGTTGTTGTAACAACAAAAGTAACAATGGATAACGTTGAAATTATATGAAATAATTTATCTACAGTTTTTCAAGCAAATATATTGGCAGTGATAAGAACCTTAAATGATATTGTCAGTTACTTTTTTAAACTTTTAACCATTACATATCCTGTTACTTTTGTTAAGACAGCTCTTTGCAATTTACTAAATGAAGAATTTCTTAGAAAAATAATAACCTCCAAATATCATTATCATTCATACAGCATATATAATAGTCTTCTGCATTTTAAACATTAGAATTAAACTATTATTGTAACATTTATCAACAATCATTAAACAATATATATTCCATAAATATCTTTGGTAAATTGCTTGTCTTTTATACAACCTAATGACTCAAGGTAATTCTCAGCTATAACAAGTCTTCTATGAAAGTGGAATAAATTTAATCAATAAGCAATGATGTTCATTGTTATCAAGTTTAATAGTAAAAACCAAAAAAAAACTGCAACATTTAATTTGCTTGATAAAACTAAATTGTAGGTTTTAGAAATTACAGCAGGGTCTTAAAAAGTTTTATTGATTTTAGTTTCTTTCTCTGTTTACATTGTCTGGAGAATGTTGTCTATAAAAATCTATTGAAAAGTAAATATATTATTAGAAACTAATTGAGTAATTAGAAAAAATAGATATACTCAATTTATTATACAGTAAATCTGTATATTTCTTTGATAGTAATTTTTCAAAATGACTAAATTAGTTTTCAGAATTTTACACTTTGAATAAAGATTATAGCAATGTATAGAAAAGATAAAAAGTCAGCTGTTTTACAATTAAATCTGGTTATTATCCTGAGTAAAGCAAGATAATTTTAATATGCCATAAAATGATCTTTTTTTATACACACCCTCTATATATGTGTGTGCATATAAGATTTAACTCTAATTTCCCTATTTTCCAGCAGTAAAACAAAATGTAGATCCAGATTACTATGTAGATTTACTTATTTAAGTCAAAGTGGAATCATTTTTCATTATCTCAAAGTTGAGATGATGAAAAATCTTTGCTTAAAAACAATACAGATATTTTTCTCAATACATTATCAACAAATAATACTTTGCCATTGTAGATTTAAAATTATAGTCATACAGAAAGCAATGACATTCATTCTGTATTTGACTGGATAGGGAAACTCTTGATAAAACAATAAGAGTAATGGATATTAATCAGTTGGTGGCTGGAAAATTCTATCTAAAGTCAGTATAGACTGTTAACCTAACAAAGTTTCAAGTATGATAATGTTAAAAGATATTTAAAAACAATAAAATATATATGTTCCAAAGAAGCTATATCTTTCTGATTGTTAGCAGCAGTTTCTTTGTACCTTTTATTCTCCTTAAAACTTCTGTGTTTCTCATATACTTTACCTATGATATTACCAACATTGTAGAACCATGTTTGTTGCATCAAGTTTTGTCATGAGGAGATGATTGCAATACTTGTTTTTGTTTTTTTTTTTAAATCGCTAAAGCTATTTTTGGATCACTTAGTATTTTGCTCATCTTTCACTATTCCTATGCTCATTTGGATTTTTCTGCCTACACTATTCCCTCATGTTACTATACTATCCAGATGAATTTTCACACCTACTTGATTTTTTTTAACATTTTCAAGTGATGTGAAATTTAAAAATACTGAATGCAATAAAAAAGAAATCAAAATCAATAAACTTTTCCTAGACAATAGTACATATTTATTTTGAAATATTCTTAAAAACTATATATATATATATATATATATATATATATATATAATGTCAAATTCCTTTGTAACTATATATGTGACCTGATGAACTAGGAAAAATATTTTCTGGGGAAATAAATCATAGTCATAGAACCTTAAGGTTGTCTCTTTCTTAAATATTTAATATATATATATATATATATATATATATATATATATATATGATAAAAATATAGTTTAAAGGTATGCTGTATCTACAGGTAAAAGTGCTCAATATCAGGGATAGAGTGTATGTAAATATAAAAGTGGACACTGAGGTCAACACTGGACGGCAACAGCCTGTTTCATGCTTGAATGCAATCTTCAGACCATCTTATGTATATATATATATATATATATATATATATATAAATAAAAGCATTATCCTAAGGCTGATTTTTATGCTGGATTGCCTGCTGCAATTTCTATGTATTACAAGTGAAAAAGATGTTTAATATCAGTATAAGAACCTACTGTTTATAAATAGTTTGCTTAATACTGCTGTATGTCGATGATGAACAGGCAAATTTTGAAATAGAAAAACTCATCAGTAAGAAGAATTTTGGTTTTGATGGTTCTTTATTCTATCTCAGTTAAAGCCAAATATATTTTGAGTATTAAACATATATATATATATATATATATATATATATATATATATGTTTCTTTTTTAGAAAATCTGCTCTGAATCATAAAATAAAAAATGCAATAAATCTAAGACATTTAAGTAGAAAAGCCTTTAATTGCTTTTATGAATAAGATATATTATGGACACTTATCTTAAGAAAAAGTTTTTTTCAATGAATATTGTTTTCATTTTTACAACAATTATAATAATTTATAAAGTTTTAAATCTTTTAAAATTCTGTATTATTATATTGTAGCAGCTAGGTGATATTGTTATTAAGTAAAAACTAATATTTACTCATCATAAATGAAGAAGCTTACTACAATTCAGAGACCACCAGTGTTTTAAAAAGAATTTTGAAATTTTTGTGTGTGTATATAAATGTGCTGATTTTTGTAATACAGATGTCCATACATGACATTATCAGAAAATAAGAATGGTAACTATAGTAAATTTCAAATTTATTGATAATTTTCTAACAATTCCTCACCGAGTGTCTTCCTAAGTAATACTATAAAGCCAAAGTACCTAAAATTCAATAAAATTTTAGATTACTTAGAATAATTTCTTAAATGTTTAAGATTACTGAGTAGTTAAAAATTATTTACAAAAGGTGCTCACATTGTATTTGTCAATTAATTTTTACAGTTATGACCCCTGTAGAAAAAATTTCCAAATATAAGTCTATTGTGATAGTTGTGAAAACCTCATAAAAACATCCATCTCCATGTTAAAAAATGCTTTTTTTGCAATACTTTTATATAAAAGTAAGTAAAATTTGTTTAAAATATTCCTGAAATAAAGTTTCAGAAAATTAAATTTTATTTTTGAAAGATTTTAACAATTTCAAAAATTCAGTTTGAAATACAGGGAGGTATTTTGCTTATTGGCAATATTAAATTTATTAGGCTGAAATTAAAACTAAAATAAAAGCTTTAAGAAAGATTTTTCATTTTTAAAAATGCATTTTAAACTTTGGGTATTGCTTTTCTTTAGAGGTACCTGTATAAAACTATCTTATAGTATTTTAAAATAAAACAAAGATGGATTTGTATTTTATTTCTTTTTTATTTGAAAAGGCCAAAGTATTGAGTTTCTAAGATATGAAGATCAGCTTTACATTTTGCTGAAATGACCAAGTGCCTATTTCATGAAATTGATAGTGTAACACTGATGGTTTAAAACATGTTGAAAATATTTTAAAATCATGGGAAATATGTTTAATATGCTTATTCCTATACTGCTTCCATCAAGTAAGCATAGGAAAAAAGAAAAGAAAAAAAGACAGAGTAGAAAGAAAATAGTCAACATGAGACCAAAAATGCAATGTCCAGTTGGAAACTGGACACTAACATTAAGCATTCCTACTTTCAGCAGTAAATCCAACAAGTCTTATTAGTTAAATCTGAAATAGAGCAGCTGAGTCTTGAGTGATTTAGGATTAGGGTAATCTGGTTAATGTAGTTAAATTAATAAATCTAAATAGTATTTTAAGCAAATCAGTGGACAAATAGAAAACTTCTAAAAAGAGGAGAAAATATTTTGAAATAAGCTGACTGAATAAAAAAAAGATATGCAAGTTTTTTTTCTGAGGATAAGATAAAAAAATGTCATAAGTATCTTTACATATAAATTCGATACATTTAATTTATTCTGTTAAATTATTATATATATATATGTGTGTGTGTGTGTGTGTGTGTGTGAGTATATTTATTATAGAAAAAATTTAATGGCATTTTTTTCAAATACATTTTTAGATTTAAACTTTGTATAATTATATAAATCTCTAGTAAAATTATCCTCTACCTCGAGAAACATGATTAACCAACGAAAATCAAACAACACAAAAGTAAAAATACCAGAATTTCTTTTTTCTCCATATCTCATTCTCTGATGAAGCTTTAATAAAAGTGAAACATGTTCGATTGATAAACATTTCCTATTTGTTCTTTATCCTACCCAGTTTCTAACAGAACTTTGCAAAATATTTTATATCCAAATTTTTGCCATATCTACTTGTAATTCAAAATTTATTTCATAATTGAAAAGTAGGCTTCCTTTTCATCAGCCTTCAGTGATTTTCTTATTTTCAATAATATATGGAAGCACAAAATATGGTGTCCATTCTTTAACATTTTTTTAAATATTTATATGAATCTGAAAGAGGGATGAATCATATTTTATGAAAAAAATCCTAATAATGAAAAATATTAAATGTATATTTTTTAAAAACTCATTCAGAGAGATATTTGATACATTTTCTTACATTAAGGTTTTGATTTGTTTTCTTTCAATTAAAGAGATTAAAATATTTTTAATAAAGACTCAAGTAAATATTTATAAGTTTATATATATCTATGTTGTTTAACTATTGACAGTAAAAATGTTAATCAAATCAGTTGCATATAATTCATGGGTTATTATATAACAACCTATAAATTATGTAGCTGATTTGCTTGATAAATTTTACCTTGTGAAACAGCGTGGCACTAAAACTAACTTTCCCAAAATGTTACCAGCTACATCTTTTTGTAAAGGAGAGTTAAGATATAAAATTCTAAATTAATTATATATATAAAGTTTGAAATTGTTAGAAATGTCAATCATAAATGTTCTTTCACTTCATTTATGTGTGCCAGAGAAAAAAGTGTTTGCAATTTGATTGTTACAAAATATTCAGTATCAAAATCTATCATTCAAAAATGGTTTCAATCTCTTTATCTCTCCCCAATTTTCAAACAATTTTAATCATCATATAAAAAGTTTTTATAATAAAAATCTGCATTTCAAATTAAATAGAAATGTATGCTTCTCATAATATCACATTGTATCATAGATTTCAATTTAAAATGTAATTTTACACATTTAACAAGGACTATAAAATCTTTCTTTTATAGCATGGACAAATATTACAAATCTAATGATGATCTAAAAATGTTTCAGCATCCCATTAGTGCCTACTTCATTCAACCATAAAACAGTTGCCTCTTTCCATATATTCCTATCGAGCACATAGTATTAAATAATATAAATCAAACAAAGAAACTGAAAACATTTTCATAAAACCTGTTTGACCACATTTTTTATCTGGCTTTATATTATACACATGAAATTGTTTATTATAATTGCTTTCTAAGCATTAAAAAGATTACTGTATTGATTTTTCTAAATGTGTATTCAGAATACAAAGCCAGATGAAAATGTAGCATTTTTAAAACAAAGAATTTCCCAGAAAAAAGTAGGCACTAATGAATCAAGTCATTTTGAAAAGAGATGAATTTTTACAATGGATTGTCTTCTTAGAAAATCATGAAATTATATTTCATTATGATAAAAAAATCCTACTTTACAAAAACATCTCTTTCCTTATTCATCCTTATACCAATCAGATTGAGTTTATTTTCAACTGATATTTTTCAGGCAATACAATCATATATACATATAAATTCATTGATATTTTAAAGAAAAAAATAACAGAATTGAATACTTTTTTCTGTTAAAAAACGTTTTTCCTGTCTTCTACACAAGAATTAGAGATTAGTGAAAAACAATTTTTTGGCTATAATTTGGGATTTAAAAAAAATCCAGAAACATGAGTGTAGTTTGAATGTAAGGGGAGAGAAAAACACTTTAAAAAATAACAAGCAAATTAAAAACTATAAAATTAGTATAATCATGTTGTTAGACAACCAACTGACTGACTAACCATTAAAACTGATCAACTGTTGTATCCAGCAGGTAGACTTAGTGACTTTCACACATCCACTGAGATATATATATATATATATATATATATATATATATATATATATATTTTACATATGCATATAAAGTTTTGATATCCTTAAATGTTGGCAAAATGCATCCAGATCAAATAAGAGTGATTATGAAGAGAGAAGGATTGACTCTTCTAATGGACGATAAGTTTTCCTCTAAAAATAGAAAATAATAATGATGACAGTTGCACAATCTCTCTATTGTGCATTGATAAATTTAATGGGCAAAATGACATTCAATTTTTTCTTGGACAAGCAGAGAGAACATGAAGAAAAAGAAAATATCCTCTGCTCATTTGTATTTTCCAAAAGAAATTTTCACATCATGCTTTCATGCTTCAGTATAGTTTTTTTTTCACGCATTCTTATTTTGATTTCAATTTCTTTCAAATTAAAAGATTTTTTTCAGAAAATTAAAAAAATCTTTTTTTCAAATTTTCCTTTTAAAAGATTTATATTTATTTTTCTTTCTTTGTTTTTCTACTTTCCAAAAACTAGTTAGTTGGCTAAGCATTTTAAAACAAAAGAAAAAAAAAGATGATTTCTCTGGCTGCTTTATTATTTTGTCATTGATGGGTGCAGCAGATTATGTATGGTGTGCTTTACTTGAGGCTGATGACTTCTGAGAGAAAATTCTGAAAAATCTTTAAATTGAATGACAGATGTACTGGAAAATCAGTGTCTGCTTAAAGAGTGTTCAGAGATAGAAAGAAAAATGAGAGAATTCATACTCTTTTTTTTTTAAACTCTCAGCTCTAATCAAAGACTAAATTTGCTTGTTTGCATTTTTATCTCTGATGTATTCAAATGTTTCTTGCAGTGCATACCTCCTGCTGTCTGCTTTGTCCATTATCAGTTACTGGCTCCCATAATGAGAGTCAGCTGGTAGTACCTTCCATGTGATAGGAAGTAAAAAAACCTCTGCAATGGAACCACTTCTAATCATCAGCTTTGGATAAAAGAAAATCATACAAAGCACCTGTAAATAGAAAAAAGATAAAGAAAATTTAATTTTTGTGATTTATAAAGGAAAACATAATAGACATGATACTAATATTGCCTCCTTTCTAATTCTTGTGATTTAAGAGTTACAGTGCTCTGGGAAACATCCCTGTACTTTGTCAGAAAAATGTTAGAATCGCAGTCAACTTAAAAGATAATATACTGTCACTGTTATAAGGTCCTTTTAATAAAGTCAACTGATCAATCTTGAGAGAGAAAGATGAAAGAATTCACCAATTAGTGCAAATCAGCTTTCCAATGAGTCCAAAGATTAGACTTGCAAGAAACAAACGATAGTAAAAATTTTCAGTACTTGAAATTAAAAATAAAAATCATTAGAACATCAAATATAAACAGTCAAAAAGACAAACATTAGAAAGAAAAATGTCCAGTATATCATTAATTTTCATGTCTTTTTTGTATGCAAAGACAAATGATATTAAAAATAGAAATAATGCTCTGACAATATATTTACAAAGTAAACATTATAATGAATAAATAAAATAAGTTTTGGATGAATAAGTATCTATGATTGTTTATGTTAAACTGATGAATCTTCAATGCATTTTAAAGACAATTTTCATTGGTTACTTTTTAGAGGTTACATTTTTAACTCTTCTTTTAAACAGTGATAACATTTTAAAAGTTGTGTTTTATGTCTTAATCAAAATTGATCTATTACAATAGAAAAATAAATATTCATGAACTATTTCTTAAAATAATGCATACATCAGTTAGAGTATCAAGCTGCTACCACCACCATCAGTTTTGTCATTATAATAATGTTCTTGAGTGATGATAATATGCTAGAATTTGAATTAACTAATATAAATTTGAAAAGCTAGTCAGAGAATTATTTTTTTTTTAATTTTGCATCAGATAAAGTTTTGAAATTTTCTTTTCTGTGGTCAAGATCAAAGAGGATTTTTTATTTCAATAAAAGAAAAGATATTCAGAACCATTTAGTACATGACCAAAGTAAAGAGAAATCATTATTGTAAGAGTGGCATTAATAAGATCATACAAGCATGCAAAATCCTGTTTACTGACTACCTTGCTCTATAGCAGATGTCCAAAGAGTGATTTTAAGTATCATAAAAAAAAATATGCAACCAAGTTTTTCATATCATAGTAGTATCTTGACTGCTCTCTCATATATATATATATATATATATATATATATATATATATATATATATATATATATTACACACAATCACATAGATACAGAAGATATACATTCATATACACAAATATAACATAGTAAGTTTATCAAGTTTGATCTTCCCCTAAAAAGCTAAGCTTGTTAAGTATCAAAATTCACACAAATACATTTAAACATTATCCAGAGACCGCAGTTATTGTTTACAAGAACCATTATCACTTAATTATCATTTAATTCAACCTGAGATACTGTTTCACCAAAACTGTAATAGTTATACATTAAACAATAAAAAAAACATCAGATGAAAGCAAACAAAAATAAATCTTGAAGAAAGGCAGTTGATTATTCCAATGAGAATCATTCAGGAATTCCAGCAATATATTTATAGTACATCTGAAATTTCTAATGTAAATTGAAATATATCCTCTCATACACTAATATATTATATATATATATATATATATATATATATATATATATATATATATATATATATATATACACACACACAGTGAATATGACAGAATGTATACTAAGTACAAACATTTACAATCAGACAGCCTCTGTAGGCAATTTAAGAAATGTAGAAAGCTTTGAGAGGGAAGAAATACACAGAAATTGGAAAAAAAAACCTTAATCCATATAAACATTAAAATGCACTAGTAGAATAAACCTAAACAAAACCATTACAAAAATGTTCACATTATATAAAAATTATCACCTTTCCCCTACAAAAAATAAATTTCTATGAAGAATCAATTTAAATCACTGGAAATGTACATTAAACAGAAATACTTAAAAAGAAAACAAAAAACACTTTCACTCTTTTTATATTGAATGGCTTGACTATAGTATTGAGCATTGCATCCCCACCCCAAAAATATCAAAATGCCGGATTGTGCCTTTAAGTATGTTACAGCCCTGCAGGATATATGCAGTCAACAAACACATGTAAATGGAGACCAGCAAAAAGGATAGGTAAATTCATCTCCTTAAACCCCAACAACATTATTAGAAGATGGAAGCAGATTGTATAGAAACCAAAATAAGAAAAGAAAACTGAAAACGACTCATGTGCCAATTTTCAGGCCATCGTAGAAATACATACCTCTGTACATAAATATACATGATCCAAGTATGTGCTTTTATTGGCTCATGACTGTAAATGTCCTGACAATTTTCCAATCATCTTATTTTTGTTATGACTAACTTTCTTTTGTAGTGTTCATCCTGCTAAAACCTAAACTATTGCTGCTACCACTTAAGGCCTTTTCAATTATTCTGTATTGTTGAGTGACATTCCATTTTCTTGCAGCCCTTATAGTTTCTGGACTGTTAATTTTTCTGGGAAATAATAATACATGTAGTCTAACATTTCTTAGACTTAATTTCTTTGATTAAAGAACAGACAGGTAGAACACAGAACAGTTTGAGAGACTAAGCCATTTCATAAATCACCTACTCCAGAACATCATCTTGAGTAGATTAAACAGTGATCTCCAGTTAGTTTTGTAGAGAGCAATAGGTTTTAATCTGTCAGTGGATATTTCTCAAGCAACATGTATTCTTTAATGATAACAAATACTACCACTTTATACTTTTCATCTGAAATTATGAATAATGATAACCATGAAAGTTTTCATAGGCAAGTCATTATTGGCAATTACCAGCTGGAAAATATGAGTTTACACACATTTATCAATAAATAGAATATTAGTTTTTGAAAAAGTTTGAGTTTAATTCTGAAAACTAGAATAAGAATTTGATCATGGCTAGAAAAAGAGTTCAAGGTAAATTCAGGAGGAAAAGTTCTTTTCTAAGTAGAAGGAAAATTATACTCATTTTTTTTGAAAAACTTAAAAAAAAAAATCAATATGTGGACTACTTACACAAAGATAAGCATGTACATGACATA
>OZ010591.1:53501456-53743956 GCA_963932145.1 Acanthosepion lycidas | reverse complement strand
CATATATATATATATTGTATATATACAGTATATATATATATATATAGCATATATATATATATTGTATATATACAGTATATATATATATATATATAGCATATATATATATATTGTATATATACAGTATATATATATATATATATAGCATATATATATATATTGTATATATACAGTATATATATATATATATATATATATATATATATAGCATATATATATATATTGTATATATACAGTATATATATATATATATATATAGCATATATATATATATTGTATATATACAGTATATATATATATATATATATATAGCATATATATATATATTGTATATATACAGTATATATATATATATATATATATATATATATATATATAGCATATATATATATATATATATATATTGTATATATACAGTGTATATATATATATATATATATATGTTTATATATTTAAACATATATTCTGAAATATAACAGACAATGAATGTCTATTATGTCTGATCATGAAGTGTTCTCATGTTCAACTGTTTTCTTTAATTACTGGTGAAAATAAAGCAAAAATTGTCTAATATTTGGATATTTTTTAAGTAAGTTGGTCTTAAGCTTTTGGCTCACGTGAGCCATCCTCAGAGTTGTTTTACAGATGAAACAAAGATATCCACCATCAAAGATGATATTTTATTATTTTGACACAGAAAATTACTATGTGACAATCATGGTCACAGAATAGCTGATGCAGATCATAATTTCAAGATATGGTTCTATGACGTCATACCACATGATAGACTGAAGTATTACAACAGAACCAATGTCTAGATGCAATGTAATGTGTTGTGACTAGTTTGAAATGTAATTTTTTGATTGTGGGTTACTTCATTTTAATGTAGATGGCCTCCAATATCTGAAGGTTCATTTTACTATGTGTATATGTGAGTATTATTGTGTTAACTAATATCTGTCTAATATTATGTACATGGCTGTTTTTCTAAGAAATGTTGTTTACATTGGAATTTTTATGCAGGAATGGGAACAAAGACTTTACACCCATAGGCACTCTTTTACTAACCCAAAATTAAAATATCAGACAGCTCTTTCCAAAAAATTTTGGGAATTGAGGGAGAAAGTTCTGAACCTTCTGAATGACTGGAAAATTATAGGTTTTGCTCATACTCCTAATAGTCTTAGGAACAGGTATGACCTATGTTTAGAAGAGAAAATTAGAATAATAAAATTCAATAATCAAAGCAAACTATTAAATCAAAGAAATTTATTAGTTTTAAAATGTCGTCACAGGACTAGGCTTAAATTTCTGTAATAATTTTGATCTTACTTTATTTGTTAATTATCTAACCTTTCTAATGTTATACATATTTCTCCATGTCAATCCTATCTTATAACCTTCCACTACTTTATGGACACCCTTTTCTTTGTTTACTTTATCCTTTTAATTTTTAGAAAAGTTTTTTATTTTTTTTATATAATTCTGAATATAGTTTGTATACTTAATAATTTAACTTATCTTTAAAATTTTAAATAGTTAATATATTTTTATTTTTATTCATTTTTTAATATAAACTATCTAAAAATGATTTATTGTTAATGTTATTATATCTTATTTGTAAGCATATTTTGGCAATTATGAGTGGTAAAAAACTGTTTTGGTATATAATTAATAATTACATTTAAAAAAAACTTTTTTTCAGCCTTCCTTTATTTTCACTTTATCCTTCTTATAACCCCAACTTGGGGTTTTAAGGTTAATATCTGGGTTGAATTTGTGTAGCTTCTTTCCTTTTAATACAGATAGCTTCAGCTCTTCCCTTACCACCACTTGGGCAGTCTGTCTTATCTGCTATGTTATAGGTTGATTCTGTATCAATTTTTCAACTGCTGTCATTGTTAAATATTAAATCTCTAGTTCCAACACCGAATACAGTCTATCATTTGAGTTGAATAAGGCTAACACATTCAACATTAGTTGAAATAATCTATACTCATGAGGTAATTTTGGATTTCTCTTTTTTGTAATTTATATGCTCTGTTATAATAAATACATTGGGCTCTTTTTGTGGATCAGTTTTAATATTTTATATTATTATTAGGTTGGTGCAAAAATAATGACGTAATAATGTTGTTTTTTGACGTATTTTTTACATCAAAAAACGACATTATTACGTCATTATTTTTGCACCAACCTAATAGGATCCATTTTGATTATATACCAATGGATTTATTACCTGTACGATTATATATATATATATATATATATATTTAAAAATACTAGGAGATCAGCTGATCATGCTACCTTGGTTTCAACTTTTTGGCATCCTCAGGTGATCTGGGCTAAATAATTTCTTAACCCTTTATTATTTAAAATAAATAAACAATGTGAAGTGTAATAGAAGGGGAGGAGAAAAGCACGGGTATTGAAATTGTATCAGAGAGTTAAAATGTATTTCATATAACACTCCCCTTTGATACAATCTCCTAATTTTTTTTTTAAATTCAAAAGCTCTGCGTGTTAAATTTTTATTTAATTTATACGTGCATTGAGCACTTTTTAATACTATTGTTTCCTGGTCTAATTCAACTCTGACCAATAATTTTTTTACAATTATATGTAACTGAAAATATTAGTTAACACCAATTTTAATATGAAAGTATTGACTTGTATGATAGAATGTGATATTGTGTATGTAGAATTGCAAAAAATACCAATATCCTATTGTAAGAAAGCCAAGTGTTGGTGTATTGCAATTGAACATAAAACAGGATTTCTAAATTGGGAGTGGTACCACTAAAGATGAATACACTTGCTGAACTGAAACAGCATAGGACTACAGCAGACAAAGAATTCCATTCTTGTTATCATACACATTATCACAAAAAAAAAAAAAAAAAAAAAAAAAGGAGAAAAATCCAGATTTCAAAGCTTAATAAAATTTTTCTCACTGATCTTTCTAGTATTTGTAAAATTTAAAATATCTACGATATATTGATATCTATATATTGATATACCTATAGTGATATCTATATGCTATACATATAAATGTCAATATTTCATGCATGCATATCATTTATACAAACAGCAAAAAAACAGTTGCTTTTTTTTTTAATATATTTTTTAATATTTTATTCACATATTCCAGAATATATTTCATTAAGGGGATTAATTTTTTGAGTAAAATATATAAATGCAGTAAAATTTGAGTCTTAAAAATTTGAATACTAAAACTTACCAATAAAATTCTGTAAAAAAATTCCAATGGATTTTGTTATCAATCAGAATGCAAAAAACCTGGTGTATGTTATTCTGCAGAAAGCTATCATGTCATTACATTCTTGTAAACATATAAGCGATTAAATAACTATACTTTTAAGCAAGAATAAATTACCATTTTATATTTGCAAGAATACATTTTAATTATCTTTATCTAAACTTCAATAAAAATGTCTTAATTATCTGTTTACCCAATATTTCTATGAGAAGATGCTGAAAATTTCTCAGCCCAACCAACTTCCCAAAATATGAGTGTTATTTTGTCACTGTAGCTGGAAAGAGTGTTCAAGTGCCAATTTGCCAGATATTTGTTCTTATTTTTGAATTTGTTTCAGATCATTAACTGAACCATGTCAACAGAAAATGGAATTTTCAAGTGTTGAACGCTGGGCTGAATGGCATTCCTGTTCCTGCAAAGAAAACTCCAAACAAAATCTCTGAGTGTATGATCCAAACAAATATCTGCCATAATCAACTATGAAGAAGTGGGGTACCAACTTCCAGCACAGAAGTTTTTATGTCAATGACACAATATACTCTGGAATTGTTGATCATGTTCATGGCTGAATTTTGGACAGTCAATGAAGCTTGACTGAAATGATTGCTGAGACACTAGAGATATCCAGGAAACACATTGGATTTATAAGTCATGATCAAAAGCTGTCAGCCAAGTGAATGACAAAATATTGACAAGAAGTGGACATCTCAAAGTTTGTTTTGCAGCATGTTCAGTGATTTAGTAATAATGTTTTGGAACAATTTTTCATTGTTGATAAAACATAGTTATACAAATATGACCAGGAGATCAAAAAAGAGTTCATGCAAGGTTCCCCACATATGAAAAATTAAAAATCAAGTTTTTTGGGGATAATAGAAGTAATTTGATGTCTATCTTCAGAAGAATCAAACACTTAATGCAGAATAGTACTCTAACTTGTGTTGATTAAGAGGTGTTGAGAAAAAAAAAAAACACTTTTTGCAGGATAACACATCTGCTCACAGGGTTAGTAAGATGATAGATGTGTTGAAGAATTTGGTGTTTAAGTGCATAGACAATCCACCTGACTTACCAAACATTATTCCATCTATTTCCTGTTTCTAAACCACAAAAGGAGTTTGAACGAGGAAATCTTTTAATGATTTAAAGATGAGAGTAACAAAGCCAAGAAAGTTGGTTTACTATGCCATGCAAGATAATTTTTCTTACCAGAATTTATATTGAACTTTTTTAAATCTACTATTTGTCCATGCATCAAATATTGCTGCTACATATGGTCTGGTGCTTTTGCTCTATAGCTAGAGATTCTTTACAAAATCCGAATAACAATCTGCAATGTTATCTATCTTGACTTAGCATGTCGACTTCAGTCACTTTCCCACTAGCATAAAGTAGCTTCTCTGTGCCTTTTCTATATATATATATATATATATATATATATATATATATATATTCATGGTAATTGTTCTGATGAGCTTTCCTTTTTGGCACCTCATCTTCAAAAATTTAAGTATGGTACTAGATTGGCTGTTAGGTCTCATAATTTCACTATTGAAATTACTAGATTTAACCATAAACTCTATATTAACAGTTTCTTTTCTTGCACCTCTCACTTGCAGAATTCTCTTCTGGCTTCTTACTTTCCTGTCAATTACAGTGTTCAAGAATTTAAATACAACATCAATCTTCTGTCTCCTTAAATCCTGTCCTGTTTCTTTCACTCTCAGTAAACCATTGTGTCTTAGTGGCTTTTATCACCTTGCTTGGGGTGAAATGATTAAAACAAAAAGTAAAATCAAATAAATAAACTTGAGAAATGATGTGCCAAGTTGAATGAATATGTGGAACAGCATCTATGTTTCATGTCTCTTGGTGAAGCTGAGAATGTTCCAGTGGCTTGTCATATATAAAAAGCCTTTATCATTACACACAAATATACAATAACTTATACAATTTATTTAGTAACTAGTCCCCAAAAATATTGAGGTGTCATCAAATTTAGCATTCAGAGCAAATTTTCATACCAAATACTGAATTATCACCCTTAGATTGCTTTACCTACCTCATATTGTGAGCATACATTTTTCCAAAAATAAAAAATGAAACATGTGACAAATAAAACTTACAACTTGTAATATGAAATAAATAATTAAAATAAAAAACAGTCAGGTTTACTTCATTTGGATTTGAAACTCTTGTATTGGAAATTAAATTAAAATTAGCATCTAAAATACAATATAAATTATTTCATCTATATTATAAAAATTAATTATTGTGAAAACATTCAAGGATATAGTTTTCTTTAGCAATTTCAGTTATATATATATATATATATATATATATATATAAATAAAATGCTTGTGTGTGTGCATGGTAATATATCTGCAATGACATGTTGAAATATATTTCATTTTTTTTATTTATAAAAGAAAATATACTCAAAATATGAAGCTAGCTAAAGCAATCAATAAGAGGTAATTCACTACTTGGTATGCAAAAATTATTTAATAATCTTAAAGCTATTGAGGATAAATTTATTGTCAATAAAAATAATAAAATTGTACTTGGTTTGTGCTTACTATAAAAATAGTATTTTATTGCCTTAAATCTGTTTTGTTGGATAAAAACAAATTCTACTTCATAGATGAGTAGATCCATTACAATTGTCAACACAATGTTTACTTACAATAAAACCAAATTTAATTGTACTTTCCTCAGTTAGAGCTCATTTGTTCTTGCAACAAAAACAAGACTATTTAAGCTACCTAAAATTTGATTTTTCTGTCTGCATAAAGCTAAATTCACTCCAAACAATAAATGATGCTGAGATGTTTCTGAGTAACATTAGTTACTATGTCTCTTATCATTGATCCAAACAGTAAGATTTATAATTAAAACCTAAAGTAGACATGCTGATTGGCCAAGTAGTAGGAGTAGCTGATCCGGAAGTGAGGCAAAGTGTATTTCATTCCAATTGGTGGACAAAAGTCTTCAATCAGAAGCTGCTATGCAAATGCAACTCTCTTGATCTGATTAATTATTGTACAGTTGGAGAGATCAATAGTTGAATCTCGGACAACAAAGTCAAGTTTGTGATTATGAGAAACTAATTGGCAGAAGATTTAATTGGACTTGATCATCAGGCTAATGTTGTTTTTTTATTTCTTTTTCAAATCAGAGGAAAAATTGATTACAAAATCTGAATTCAGTACTGGTCTGTTGATTTGGAGATTTGAATCATCTTTGGAAAAAAAACTAACAAATATTTATAATATGGAGTTTACTGATTAGTCAATAGTAGAAGCATTTTAATTAGCAATTTTCTTTCGCTTTTCATATATTGCAATGACAAGCATTACACACAGGATTGAACTAGAAACGTGTCATTATAACTCAACCTTTACTTTCATTACTTTCAATTCCTTGATAGAGTTCAAAATTGTTTACATGATCTTGTGAGACACACTATAGCCACCTTCCTAAAAATGCAATGTTGCAATCCTGTCACTACTCTATCACTATTCTAATAGCAAATGTTTAGATACACTCCATTCTTTAGTTTCACCAGTTCAAGCTTTTACAGGTAGAATATGAAATGCTACTTCCACATCCTCATTTCCTTCATATCTCAAAAGTAAGAAAAATTTCCACTCTGTGTTTTCCTAAAATCTGACACTTTGTGAAATAGAATCCTGCATAGACACTTTCCTGAACACTACAGTCTTAACTTATTCAAATCAAGGGTCAATCATTAATTATCCCCCTAACTCTTCCTAACTCATTTCACTTCATAACAACTTTCATTTATATCACACACCTCATTCTTAATTAGCATTTTAACAGTAATTTTCTACTTTGGGTGCCTAGTGAACCTTGTATTTGGTTGATCTTAGTATAAAAAAAAAAGTAATACATATAAGTGCTGAAGAAAGTAAAGTAACAATGTTTTAAAGTTATTAAAAAAATGTTTTGTAATGATCCCAAAGTTTATCAGATATTCAAGTTACACTGAACATTAGAGGTCAATTGTAAAGTAACGACTTTTGTTTTTTCACTAATTATTTAACTTTTAAATTGTTATCTAACTTTTCACAAACCAAAGTCCATAAAAGTAAATGAAATAATTAAAAAATAAATAAAATGTTCAATTAGTTTAATAAATGCATGGAGCAAATTATCCAAGAACAATTAATTTACTCCTCAAATGTCCACCACAGACAGATTGATCATACACTAATCAAAACCAATACAAAAATTTATAATACTGCAGATAATTGCATTTTTCTAGGAAATAAAAAAAAATTGGTAATAGGTTTTCATATATATTTTTGCAAAGAATCAGACCAAAATTATTTTACATTTATATATTAGTCAAATCAGTATTATTTCCTTAATGTAGTTTTCACACACACACACACACACACACACACATTCAATAGACTTAATTTTGATTAGAAGTTAGTTTTCATTCTTTTTTTGTGCATTTTTGACATAATTTCTTAATGCAGATGTAAAAAAAACAATCAGTTCAAAACATTTGTTTGTAGATTAAAAAGTTAACTACTACTTAAGAAAACATTTTTAAAAAGATAACTTGAAATGCATTGATGGAAGATATTTATCAACCAGATTCAATATTCAAAAATGTAACCATTTTAAAGAAAATTTTATTAAAAAGTTCTGCCTAAACTGCCTATTTCTTAAATGAAAAATTGCTATACAAACATGTGTCTTAAATGAGTGCTTTATATATATATATATATATAAATACATTCAAAGCCAAGACCCACCTTTGTACGCAAATTATTCGTGATTTGTTGTTTGCTGATGATGTTGCTCTTGTTGCGACATCATTTGAGGAGGCCCCATATCTAGTAAATCGTTTCTCTGCTGCATGTAAAGCCTTTGGTCTTACACTTAGCATAAAGAAAACTGAAGTAGTGCACCAACCTTGTCCTACTCCAAAGCAATTCTGTGGTGAGAAACAAAAACCACGAGTCTACAAATTTCCAAAGAGACCATTGAAAGTAGAAGACAAAGCCCTGAACTATATAAAGTCTTTCACCTATCTTGGTAAGAAAGTCAACTACAGTGGAACTTTAGATGATGAAATTATACATCGGATTGCTAAGGCTACCAGTGCTTTCAGCAAACTTCATCATCACTTGTGGAATGAGCGGGGTATTCGACTGGATATGAAAGCTGTGGTACTTGCCATCCTTTAGTATCGCTCAGAGTCATGGACTCCATACAGATACCATATACGCCAGCTGAATGTTTTCCATAAAAGCTGTCTGTGTGCAATCTGTGGAGTTAACCTTCAAGATAGGACATCTAACATAGACCTGTTTAACAGGTGTAATATTTGTGGAATCAAGTCTTTTCTTATACAGTCTCAGTTACAGTGGACTGGTCACGTCTTGAGAATGTCTGACAGGATACGCAAGATCCTAATGTACAGCCAGTTAGATCAAGGCTACAAGAATGTAGGACACCCATGCCTAAGATACAAAGACAAGCTGAAAAGCAACTTGTCAGCTATCGATATACCACATAACACCCTTGAGCAGGTAGAACAGAGATCAACATGTTTTACTGGACTCAGCAGTTTTCAATCTACTTGTCTGAATCATCTTCAAGAAATGAGAGCAATATCTAAAAGGTCAACCAATCTAACAATGATCACATTTCTCAATCCTCACTCTTGGTCCATATATATCATCCTTTGTACATCACTAGCAAGTCTTAAGTGCCACTTAAGATTATTGCACAAAATTTCATAACTGACTCAATTAAGCTGTCAGATCCTCATATGTCGAAACTGATGGGAGAGTCCATTATAAATACATATATACATAGAATATGCAACCAAATTTCAAACTTTAGCTTATTTATTAGTATTACATATGTGATCCTTTAAAATGAACACTTTGTAAGAAAAATGCATTTCTGATACACAAAATCAAATGCTAATGTTTATAAAAACATTCATGTAATCAGTAGAGTTTGGATCTTAAAGAAATTTCAAGACAATCATCACATTGAATTCTTGAATTTCTTAGACCAACAATCTTTGAGATTTGGTATTTTTGCAGATCTGACTGCAGTTAATACAAAATATAAAATTAGAACAACAATAATATGAACATAACTTGACTTTCTCTGTGCCATTTTACTTTAAAGTGTCTTCTTCCAGAAGAAACCTTTCATCTTCTTTATGAAACAAACCTATTTATTCATTGCATCTCCATTTTGATCTGCTATTGTTAAACTACCTCAAGATATCTACCAAGAATCTGTCAAGATATTCATAACTATCAAAGAAAATATGTGATCGCTGTCCTTTTTAGTAAGAAAAAAAATAAATAAAAAAAGGTACATATTGATATACAAATACAAATAAATCTACCAAATGATGTACAAATTAACAAAAGGACACCTAAATTTCTTGTAACAAACAAATCTATTTGTTAGTCACAGATATCATTGAGGCTCCCTTGTGTAAGATTTGTAGCTTATTTTACTTATATATAATACTTGCTAATTCCTCCTGAATGAGATGTGTCAATAATAATGTTAAACAGACAAGTTCATATTTATTTAAGTGAATATAAAACTGTTAAGAAAAAAAGAAGTGTAGTGTCTTCATATATAAATTCTCTGACCTGTATGACATTGACTTGTCAAATTCTAATGTTAACAATCATTCCAATAAATAAGCATAAAAACATTTTCAAAAACTGATAAAAATACAGAATATAAGCATGTGATGGATGAATGGTGAATCAGAAAGGTTTACAGAATTAATAAAAATTTAACTTGATTGAACCAGCAAAATAATTCATCTGAAAGCTTTTGGAACAAAATGTACTGGAAAATTACTTTTTCTATGTGTATTCAAATTGTTGTCTATTCATAACAAAATTGTCACTTAACTATTAGGTTGGTGCAAAAATAATGACGTAATAATGTCGTTTTTTGACGTATTTTTTAACGTCAAAAAACAACATTATTACTTCATTATTTTTGCACCAACCTAATAGAATATGCTGCGGTGGTCATTTACCGCAGTAATTTAGTAAAATATTTTGTAATATTTCTACTAAAGTTTCTCTTACCAATGTAAACTTATTCTCATATAAGTTTTTTTTTATAAACAACTTACAGTTTTGATCAGTACCTCAGTTTCTTAACTTTTGTGCAAAAATTAGTAAATTTTTTATGCTTATTTCTAATAAATAGGAAAGAAAGTTATTTCAATCTAACTAAACTAATAGAACTTGTAGAATTCTTGAATACAAAATAAAATAACACATTTACTAACAAGTTTTTTTAATTTGAAATTTTTCTTTTCGAATTGCTTAAGTCACAATGACATCAGTAGTGGAGATGTTTTAGATTTTGTCAAATTTAAATAGTTACCTTTAAATGAGTTGCTTATAAAAAAAATAATGTATACTCTTAATTCCAACTGTTAAGAGTTTATGAAATTATTTGTACAGTTACAAGCCCATGGAAATTCACATAAATTAGCCATTGAGGGTGATAGCTGTTTTTATTTGCTCTGGGCTAAATGTGTTCCTCTTTTAAATATCCAATATTAATTGTATCATAGAGATTGTAAAATATGTAAATTACACAAATTTTCTTAAAATGAACTGAAAATAACATACAAGAATGAAACTTTCAACAATTTCAATTATTTTGCACAGTCAATATATTTTTCATCTAGAAGATCACATGATACATTGCTGTCATAATGTAGAAAAGAAGGCCTTTTATTGGCTCCAGGCAATTTTCAAAGATGTTTACTACTCTTATAATTAAAGTTTCAATGGAGCTTTAAATTTTTATTTTCTGACCTTCAAAAGCCTTTAAGTGCTGTTAAGGTTCTTTTTTTTTTAAGTTTTTTTTTTTTAAATAGAAAATATAAAAGCAGTTAAACAAATGACCAAAAACAATTCTAAGAAACTAGCCAAGCAATGAATACCATTTCAGAATATAAATATTCTGCAACTGTTCTTTCTAAATAACTTTAGCACCTGCCTTTTTATATATTTTTGTCTCATTGAATACCTTAATGTTAACCTTTTATTTAAAGAAAATAAATAATAATCACACTTTTACTAATTTGAAAAACTAGGTAACAATTTACACAGGGATAAGAAAAGGTGCCATATTTTTACAATCTGTAATGATTTGGAGAAATAATTATATGCAAAGATTTTAAATTAATTGGGATAAACTGGCTTCATTTAAATTTTGCAAGTATTTTTTATTTATTTCTTTATAAAAATGGAGCCTCTGATTAAAAATATTTCCCTATCAAACTTTTTTGCAGTGTGCATGCACACACACACACACACACATATACACACAAACACAGAGTACAACTCCTCTAACCAAACATCTGAGATGTTCAGTATTAAGGATACTGTTTGGATTCAAGGAAGAAAAGGCTGTTGTGGTAAGCTTAAAATGTTTATTAACTTTTAAAGTTTAGGATACAAAGGGTAGTTTGTAACATTGATTTATTTTTATTTAAAGTGTACAGTGAATACATAAAATGTACAAAAAATAATTGACAACCAATAGTAATGAAAAAATTTGTGCTAAACCAATATTGTAATTTGTGAAAGTTTTTGTATAGCATTTCTCTTTTTATTTTCACAGTACATAGTAGCTACTAAAGTTTTCTCTCTCTGGTTTTTTTTATATAGAAAAAGTGTGCCTTTTCCAATATTATATTCTTTCATTAGAACCAAGTTATTCCTTTATCTACATTTTCAAGAATTTCATGTTCTTTTGCATAAATGTCAAGGTAATTTTCTTCCTTTTTGAACTTAGTGACATTATTATGGGTTAGAAATATCTTATTCAAAAACAATTACAATCTGTAAAGGAAGTCAAAAATAAGGATATACAGTACAACTCCTCTAAACCGAGCATATTGAGAGCACTGTTCTGATTTGAGGAAGAAAATGCTTAATATACAAATGTTTGGATTTGAAGAAGAGTCAAAATTCAAGGAAGTCTAGATTATACTATATTCAGATATGGGTGGGGGTTCTACTATATATTTATATATATAAATATATATATTAGTGAATACACATAATATCCAACATCAATAGCACAACTCGAAGTTTCATGCAGACTTGCAATCTTCAATGTATGTACAAGTATATGTGCGTATATGTATATTTTTGTCATACCCATATATATGTTTGGTTAAAGATTAACTAAATTTCTTTTTTTAAGGATATTTTGAACTTATTTATCCTACACTTTGCACCACTTTCATGTTTTCCTGTACATATTTTCATATGGATTGTTCAATGTATGAGTACTTTCAGCTTTCATATGCTATTATTAAAGATATCAAATATATATATGAAACCAGGAAAAGGATCCAAGATGTAGAAAAATACAAAAAAAATTTTAAACAAAGAACTTTTGCTGGTTTTTAATCAAACTTGTCTAAATTAAAAATTACTACCAAAAAATAAATAACCTTTATATATGCATAATTGTTTTCTATCAATGAAATATCATTTCAAAGTCAGATGCCTAAATATTATCAACTCAACTTTGGCATACGTGATTGATGCCAATAGAAAAGAGGAAATATATTGAGGTTCCAAGAATCAACAGGTTGCATCTACATAGATTTGCCAGTGTGGCAGAAAATAAACAAAGCCTAGTAATGGGCAGGGATTCTACTATATATATATATATATATATATATATATATATATATGAGGTATTGTTATATTATCCTGAGTTAATGGTAATAATGTTTGAACCCCAAAACAATGTCTGATCCCAATATGGAAGCTTTGTTTGAAATACTGCTACTGTTTTCACACCAATAACTGTATGCAACTTTTTTCTATCAATTAGGTAACATTTGAATGTTTTTAAAATGTTGACATTGTTTCATAATTAATGAGTTTGTTGTATAAAACAAGACAATAACTGTATGAAAGAAAAAAAAAAAAACACTTATTTCTCAGTCCTTGAAAATAGTTTTAGCCATTTTGAATCCAGCTTCAAAATGAATTATTAGGTTGGTGCAAAAATAATGTTGTTTTATCACATAGTAACATATGTGAGAAAACGGCATTATTTTTGCACCAACCTAATAAGTATCATAAGTAAAAGATAAAAGAAATAGTATTTTCAAATTGTCATGTTAATTTAAATTTTTCTTTTGTCAAAACATTAAGCTTTAAGAGCTATAGCATCCATTGGAATAGTTATTATAAAATAGTCAAAATATATTGATTTTTTAAAAACATTTCTGGCATAAAATTGGAAACAAATTTGCAATATGGTTATACTTTTTCTCTAATCAATAAGCACAATTTTGCATATTATCTTCATAGGTATGTTGTAAAAAATTTTTTTTAAATTATAAATCTTAATACAAACATTTTAAACAATTTTAGAACAATAGCAAGAATATTGTGATCTGGAAATCAGAAATATTGAAATGTTTCTTTTTTTCATAATAACCTTGAATGTTATCTTTTAGAAAGAAGAACAAGTGGATAAACTAAGTCAAGTGCCATATGTGATACATATTTGGCTATTCATATTTCTTTTGATTCATAAATAAGTAGAAGATTTTCCCACAGTAGGCTGCTATTTATTTTTGTGATAGGCTGGTTGCCATCCAAGCCCAATCCAGTCTGTTTTGCTATTCAATCCATAACTGGAAGAATAGATGGATTCATCCCTTTCCCAAGGATATTTGTACATAAGTGAATGTACTGAACTTGACTGGAATTTGAACTTGGCTCTCCAATTTCTCATTCCAAACCATTATCAATTACAGCACACCATACGTTTGAATGAGAGGTGGGGATTAAACTAAGCTACTAAGCAAAACATTTTGCATTAAGAGAATTATATCTTATTTCATTTTTTACAGTAGGCTGTCCTTTAATTAAGAAGTGCTAAGTGAAAATTACTTAATAAATAAGACATATTAAATGACAATAATTAAAAATAAATTATTTTTGCTTCTTTTTAATCATAATTTACAAAGATAAGAAATGTAAAAAAATACAATAAAGTACAGGCTAAGAACTATATTCTAAGTGTTCAGTTTCAGTTCCTTCATATAATCTCTTTATCAACCTTCTTCTTAAATGTTGTAGTATTGTTTTGTGCCAATTTCCACTCAAAGAAATATAGCCATAGAATCTACTTTTGAATGTCTATGCTTGAAATTCATAGCCTACCTTCAGAAAAGGAGAAACATAGTTCCTATGATGTAGTTCATATATCCAGTGACTTTAAATGACAGTCATAAATGAACTTGATAGGAAGATGAGAGAAGATATACCAAGATGAACAGGTAAGGAAACAATCTTTGCTCTTCAGCACTTTACATTGAAACTAAATAGCAATAGCAGTTTCAACATTCTCCAACACTTTCTAAGCAAAGGCAAGACCTAAATCAAACCACATATCTTGTTCAGTCTATCACTCCATGCAAACAAACTTGAGACAGTGCAATCATATCCATGTGTCAAGCTACAAACCAACTAGTTTGGTATGGTTCATTTTTATTCTGCTTGTGACTCATTCATTCCAATTATGATTCCAATTTCCTCTATTTTAGCTTTACTGATTATAAACACAAATATATCCTTAGTGTATGTAGTGAACCTGACTGAGTTGGAAATATCAGCTAGAGTGACACCACATAGAACTAGATTTGTTCTCATTCTGCAGAAGAAAGGTTTCAATATGAAGACATAGAGAAGCAGAGAACATGGACAGCCAAATACAAAAAAAAAAAGCAAGAATGGTTTCAATCACGCCTCATTCATCTTTATCTAGATAATGTAGGATGCATACAAGAGACAAATCCTGATATGCCTCCCCAATCTCTTTGAAGCCTTTGCACTTAGCTGCTTTGGTTATGTTATAAAATAAAATAAGTCATATCTCGGCTGATTTACAGGCAAATACTCAAGAGCGAGAACAGGATGTGAACGGGACAAAGCCCCGTCACAAAATGAACATTATCTTCGTTTACAAATGTTCCCGACGCTTGAGTTCCGGTCGAAAAATAAAATAATATTTAAAGTGCTCTATTTTTCGTCCAATAAAAATGCTTCCCTCCTAATTATACTCGCTTCGTTTTTCGAGCCTGTTAAGCCATAAAAAACGCTATAAAAGGGGTCACACGGAAGTTCAATGGGTAGTCAACAGATGGCCACCGAAGAGACCTGTTCACAGCAGGGGAGTGCCAGCGTCAACAGGCGTGAACTACTATGAGAGATCGACCTAGATCTGAAGCCGGCTTATGAACTTTACCACAGGGGAGCTGTCCCTAACCCGCACATTCCTGTTGAAATAAACCACGTAAATCTATTTCTGCTGTTGTATTTCTTTCTTGCAACCATACGCTTATCTATAACACTGGTGTCAGAAGCGTACAGCAAGAGAAATATGGCCGACTACACGAGCTTCACCCGAGCCGAACTATTTACTCTCATCAAGGAATAGAAAACACTACTATTCAACTTGAAAACGGGACCAACACAGCCTTCCGAAGCTACGATACACGAAATTCAAGCCAACATAAACGACATGCTGACTGCCCTAAAATCAGCTACTTCAACACCTCCCACCGCTCAAACAAATGGCGATTACAGCTTAATGATGCGCCAACAAACCATACGCGACATATTGAAGCTAGAGAGAACTTTTCACCCTGGACACGACGTCAACCGATTCATCACGGCCCTAAACAAAGCATACACAATCCATGTCACGCCAGAACTCAGTACCTATCCCAGCCTGGAATGCGAATTCATCAAGTCTGCTAAAGATTTACTGGACCAAATTATCTTTCAGCAGATGGTTGACTCAAAAAAGGACATCTCCACCTTCGAACAACTGAAGGAATACTTATTAGCAGCCCACGGAAGCCAGATGACTAACTTCCAACACCTCAGTCGAGCCTGGGATCTGGAATGGCGAGACGGCGAAAAATTAACAGACTTCACGGGTCGACTCGAAAACACCCTTAGAGAGGCAGCCGTCCACATAAAAAACAAATACAAAAAAGACAAAAATACAGACTTAACAGTCGACGGACTTATTTCCATCATCGGCGCTATGCTAATGAGCGAAAAAGTGAAAATTTGGAACTCAAATCTTTATCCACATCTCGTCAAGACAATGGACAACCACTATTCAGCCATTGGCATAGCCTCCGAAGCTCAAATATACCTTGATCGCGGCGTAAAATCCAACGACACAACTTCGCACAACACTGTATTTCACACAGAAGCCACAGCGGTCAAACCAAAGAAACGCGCTACCCCGACCCAGCAGCCAACCAAACCTATAGCAGACGGGCCTCACCAACCCTCCCGAACATGGCCACCATCTGACACGCAGAAACCATCAGCACACACCACGAATCAGCGTGTGCAAGAACTACCTCAGAGGTCGCCCCTGCCACCATGGACGCAACTGCCTATATCGCCACACACCTCGCACTCGGCCACAGGCCCATATCGCCGCAACGAATGATAATATACAAGCCATAAATGATGTGGAACAGGATTTTCATTTCGGGCAGGGCAAGATGTGATGCCTCGTTCGCCATGCCTCTATGTCAGCCATCACACCTTCAACTTTCAAGGACTCGCCCACCATTCACCGCTCGTCCAGTCCACCTTCAACTTCAGGGACATAACCTTCTCTGGCGTCGCAATGCTAGACTCTGGATGCTCCACCTGCATCGTGCCAATATCTCAGTTACCCAGAGAAGCCAAGAAACTCATGACCCACTCCGACGTCGTAGTAAAAGGAATCAACGGCAGCACCACCGCCCTCGGCGAACTAACTTGCGACATCACCATCGGCTGTCGAGACTCACCCACATTCAAAAAGGTTAACGTGCTGGTAACTACCCAAACCACACCAATCCTGATCGGCCAAAATATCCTACGTCACAACACACTCGATTCCTATCTAATTGACAACCAAAATGCGACTATAGAATTCAGACGCACACTTTCCTCAGGATACACAACACACACAGCCGCAATCATATCACCGTCATCGTCAACCAACGATCCAGCATAAGGCGCCCAAGCGGACATCATCCAAAACCAGCCTACTATGGAACTACAGCCCAACATCCAGACACTGGATCAAAAGCTAACCTGGCTAAAGCATAACACAGGGTTATCGCTACCAAACCACCCGAACCGAGACGAACTAGAAGCCACTGCAAACTTACTCATTTGCTACGCTGACATTATCAGCACAGAAAGCAGCAGCAAAGGCACATTCATCCGACCCATCCGCATACCAACCAACGGCCAGTCTCGCAGCCAGAAACAACACCCGATAGCCCAGGCTTTGGAAGCAGACATAGATACCGAAATTAAACGTATGGCTGATGAAGGTATCATTGAAAACTGCAGCGACCCCAAAGGCTTCAATAGCCCCGTATTTGCTGTACGCAAGAAAAACAGATCGATTCGCGTCGTTGCTAACTTTAAAAGAACACTCAACAAGGTCTTAGTCGATCTTGACCCTTACCCAATGCCAAGGATCGACCACTTGTTCAACAAAATCGGCAAAGGCAACAGATATTTTACTACCCTCGATCTACGCAGCAGCTACTGGCAAATTGAAGTCGACAAGCGGGACCGATACAAAACAGCATTTACATGGAAGGACCAATGCTATCAATACACATGCCTGGCCTTCGGCCTTACATCTGCCAGACAAATCTTCTCCCGTTGCATAGCAGAAGCCCTAGCCACGGTCACATCCCGTGACAACATTTCCTCCTATATCGACAACAACCTGGTCCACGCTAGGACATTTAGGGAGTACATACTCTCCCTCGAACAATTCTTTACTGCCCTCCGAAAATTCGGACTCAAGCTGAATCCCGATAAATGTTCCTTCCTCGCACCAGAGGCAAAATTCCTCGGACGCATAGTAAACAGCGAAGGATTCAAGGCTGATCCAGAATACGTTCATGCCATCAGGGAAATGAAACCTCCAACATCAAAAAAGGAATTACAAAGCCTTATCAGCCGTTTAGTGTGGATCAGACAATTCCTAGAGACACGTCTTCACAAACAAATCAGATCAGATATGTTTTCAAAACTTATGGGTCCCATACACAAACTCAACAAGGTTAATAAACCGTTTGTCTGGATGCAAAATGCCGACAGAGCCTTCAAAAAATCAAGGACCATCTCTCTTCGCCACCCATCATCTTGTTTCCAGATTTCTCCAAACTTTTTACACTCACCACCGACGCCAGTGACATCGCATGCGGAGCAATCCTAATGCAAGAAGCCGACAATGGAAAAAAAGATATCATAGCGGTTGCTTCCCATACATTCAACTCCACGGAACAGAACTGGTCCACGACGGAACGAGAGGCATATGCAATAAAGTGGGCAATATTGAAATTTGATTATTTCCTTCGCAACCACCCCTTCGTCATCTTCACCGACCACAGATCACTGACATATCTGGACTAACGAGAGTTCAATAATGCTAAAATACGACGATGGCAAGAAGAAATTTCATGTTATAAATTCGTCTTGGAATATGTTGAAGACGAATCAAATGTATGGGCTGACATGCTCAGCAGAGGTTGCGGACATAAGAAAATGAAAGCCCCGAACGACCCTACACCGGCAGGCAGGACATTCGAGGTAAGCGGCTCAGATCTCCGCGTATACATCCCATCTTGGTGCCTCAGCGAGTTTAACGGTTTACAGTTCATTCCCAAAACTCACACACCGCAAAATGCCCGCACCCACAAGCGCATTCTTCGCCTATCACTCCACCACCACCATCCCTACTGAGAGAATCTGCAACCACCTTGGCATAGCAGATGAACAACAGAAGGATGACGCCCTGGCAAAGATCATCAGTGCCCTCCAGTCACCCACTCCAAGTGAACCTCATATCGATCCTGATGACCACCGAGCTACACTTTTCAAAAAACATTTGCACCAATTTTTTCTAGAACCAGGCACCTCTGTTTTGATGATAAGAGACAGTAAACACTCTGCGAGATTGTTTGTACCATACAAACTACCCAGATACCTCTAACAGGCACACGAGTGCAACAACCACTCAGGTGTTACCCGCATGCGAGAACTCCTTTCCGGCTACTGGTGGGAATTCAAAAACCACGACATCAAAGCCTATGTCGATTCCTGTGACACATGTGCTAAGTGCAAGGGCAACTACGGTAGACGTACCTACTGGCCCATTGGCCACTGCAAACGAGGAAAGAGACCATTCGATCTCGTCTTTATAGACTTTGTCACAATGCCCAACTCAAAGGGAAAATGCTACATCCTAACCATCTTGGATAGCTTCAGCCGACACTTTACCTCCATACCATGCGCGAGAGACCGTGCTATCGACGCCACCCACGGATTGTACCATTTCTTCCTTCGACACAGAGAGATTCCACGCATAGTATCCTCTGATTGAGGCACACACTTAACTGGAGAAGTCTATCGACAATTCTGTAACCAGATGTCAATCACGCAAGAACTTCACTGTCCTTGGCACCCGCAAAGCTCAGGAAATATCGAGAGACAACATCACACGATGAAGAACGCACTTTATATGTTATGCGAAGACAGGAACTGTGAATGGACAGACATTCTAGAATCTGTCGTTTTGTCCATGAATGCCACGACCAACAGCGCCACCGGTGTCTGCCTGCACTATGCCATTACTGGCCGTCACCCCAACATCGGCCTACCTACACTACACAGAAAAGAAATTACAAGCGACGATCCTGGAGCATATGGAATGCAAATTAATGCCCTGTTAAAGCAGGTTCAGCACCACGTCACCCTGGCCAACGACGGAGCTGACCACAAACTTGAGACTAACTTAAATCGCCTCACATACAAGGACCCAATACAAGTAGGCAACAAGGTTTTACTTCATCGGCCACACTCAACTGTTGCCCAATCCTCTCATCTGCCCTGGATAGGAAATTACACCATTATAAAAACGAACAATATGATGTGTCAGGTGCAAAACGATGATGGTGAGACAATCTGGATTCACCGTGCACATATCCGACGACTGGCTCCATGCCCATCACATCTTTCTAATACAATCCCTCTGCCTCCACCGTGTAACAGTCACCAGGATCATTCTCCTCCACATCCTTCGGGGACACATAATTCTGCAAATAATTCCATACCAAAAGAAATGCCAATAAGAAGAACACGAGGACAACTTCCCACACGTTTCAGAGACTTTATCATGAATTAATCACTCAAATATACACGAATAAACACTCACTGTAAATCAGACCGAGATCTGGGGGAGCCTTGTTATAAAATAAAATAAGTCATATCTTGGCTGATTTACAGGCAAATACTCAAGAGCGAGAACAGGATGTGAACGGGACAAAGCCCCGTCACAAAATGAACATTATCTTCGTTTACAAATGTTCCCTTCACTCGAGTTCCAGTCGAAAAATAAAATAATATTTAAAGTGCTCTATTTTTCGTCCAATAAAAATGCTTACCTCCTAATTATACTCGCTTCGTTTTTCGAGCCTGTTAAGCCATAAAAAACGCTATAAAAGGGGTCACAGGCAAGTTCAATGGGCAGTCAACAGGTGGGCACCGAAGAGATCACAGCAGGGGAGTGCCAGCGTCAACATGCGTGAACTACTATGAGAGATCGACCTAAATCTGAAGGCGGCTTATGAACTTTACCACAAGGGAGCTCTCCCAAACCCTTACGTTCCTGTTGAAATAAACCACGTAAATCTATTTCTGCTGTTGTCGTATTTCTTTCTTGCAACCATACGCTTATCTATAACAGTTACCAACAAACAAGTTAAAGCAGGCCAGACTAGACTTGAAGTTATCTCAAACATCTTGTACATAGCTACATCTAATCCTAACAAATGTTTTCATCAGTTCATGTTGAATAGTTAGTTTTAGTTGGTCCAGGAAGTTGCATTTGCTTGAAGAACGAAATGATACCTCAATGGTTCTTAATAGGATTAAGATGAATGAAAGTAAATAGGAGTGTTTAAAACTGAGATATGTCTATGGTTGGCTGTAAATATGATAAATCTACTGAGAAAAAGTAAACAGGAAGGATAGATACTTGTAGTCTAATTTAAACCATTATTATTGAGGAAACTTGGCTAAATAACATTTCCTGTGAATCCTTATAGTTGAGATGTCCATGAAGGTCTTACTAAGGATCACCAAGACATTCGTGGAGATCTCAACTATTATAATTTGGTGCCAACTAACCACAGATTGTATAACATGTTGATTGTATAATATTATAAGGACTCATTTAACTTTAAATAGCTATTTTTATTTCTACTTGAATTTGAACATGATTTTACTATGTAGAATTTAGACAAACAAAAAAAGGTATGACACCAACAAAACAAAAAAAACAAAATAAAAACTTTTTATATAAAAGTTAATTTTATTTTCATAAGATCTGTCATTAGAAAGAAGAATTAGAGAAATGTAATGTAAAAATTGTATATGATAGATAGAAATTTAGAAATATTTATACTTGAAAATACTGTTTAGTTAAAATATAATGAAAATAACTAAAACATTTAATATTCCCCTGCATTTTAAAAATCTATGAAAAATCAACAAACTTGGATTTTAGTGAAAATGTCTGCGCATTATTTCAATTAATTTATGCTGAAAATATCAAATTATATCAAATATATAAATTTATTTGAACGTCTTTAGTGTGTAAGACAACATACAAGTAGAAGCCAAAGTAACATTTCTCTGAGAAAAGTTGCAGAATGTATCAGCAGAAATGTAATGATAAAATCAGCAAATTTTGAATATTAGTTTGATCAATGAAATAATAAAAATGACTTATCTCTGAATTTCAGACAGGTCCTGAATGTTCTTTTTTGTGTCATTTGCTGCCTTGTGACCTGTGGGAAAACATTGTAGTTCTTTAATGTAGTGTAAAAAAAAAAAAAAAAAAAAAAGTAAAATTCTTTGTATAGTATTTTTTGTGTAAAAAACAGAAAACATAATTGTGCTCTTTGTCCATTTTTCTGAGAGTAACAGCAGTAACTTGCAAAATTTAACATTAATGGCACTGTTAAGTATGGATTCTTAATAATTCATAGGTAATTATGCCCATTTTTATATCCATATTATGTGAGTTGAAAAATATTCTTATTGCTTTGTTACCAACTATGATTTATGTTTATCAATTACTGTTTACAAATAAAACACTTTCTTCAGTTTGATCTTTTGTCTGTATCAATGCAAAATCTTTTTACAATGGATGTTTTTACATCCAGTGTAAAAAGATTTTGCATGAAACAACATAAAATCAAAATTCTTTGCTGAGTCAGATGCATCTATCAGTAGTTAGATACATTGAACCCCAGTGTGCAAGCAGATATTGTTTTATATGCATTTTTTACATTATGATTTTCTCTAGTTCCTTTCTCATGACATAAATTTTATGAAAATTATAATTAACATCCTTTATATACACTTTTTTTATGGAGGTTATCTTGTGTCATTTTTAGTGAGCACACTTGCTGGTTTGGGAGTCTAAGTTTCCACACTCTAGTAGAATGACTGTCTAAAGAGATTGTATTCTGTTTTACTCTTGTCCGTCATTAAATCACAAACCACCAATATTCTAGTTCAGTGATCGGCAACCAAATAGGGCCTAGCATATTTCAATTATCTTGTAGACTATATTGTAAATTCTGAGAATTTTATATTATTTTTCTTTAATATTAATATGGATGGAAAAAAAAAAAAAAAAAAAAAAAAAAAAAAAACATTTGCGTATGCTTTATTCAAAACTTTCCATTATATCTACAATTAGAAATAAGCAACCTGCAGCACAGCAACATACTGAAGAAAAAACAAGGAGGGAAAGTTAAGTGATTTTTTTTTTTTTTTTTTTTTTTTTTTACAAATATTTCCCAGCTGATGAAAGATATTTTCCTTTAAAATCTTTTGCATCTCAATTATTTTAGTATGTGACAAAACATGAGGACATTTTCAAAGATGAAGCAAAACAAAAAAAATTGCACAGTTGTTCTTACCTGATCAACATTTACAGTCAATTTTGATAAGCAGCACAAATTTTAAACCATGGATTAACTTAGATTACAAAAAGATGCCAGAAAACATGGATAAATGTGCCTGCAATAAAACAATGTCAAAAGGATAGTTTTCCCATGATACCATTTTTTTTAACTATCACTCTTCAGCAATGTTTGCTTTAAAAAGCGATAAACAGAGTTGGAATAAAAGCTAAACAGTGAAAGTGAATTTACGCATTTTTTGTTCTTGAGAATTTACAACAAAAATATTAAAACACTATTAGATTTTTATCATTTACCATTTTATAAAGAAATAAACGTGAAAATTTTTATTCATAAATTTTTAAACAATTATTAAAATATGTGAACCAACTATTGGGTTGGTGCAAAAATAATGTCGTTTTCTCACATAGTAACATATGAGAAAATGACATTATTTTTGCACCAACCTAATATAAGGAAATCCTTATTATTTACCATTTTATAGAGCGAGTCAATTGGCTGATATCTTGCCAACCATTCCAATAAACAATATAACAGTGTAAACAATCTAATAAAGTGTTTATTATGTTTGTTGTCAATTCTCAAGACCAAAATTAGGTTTTATTACAATTCTAATCATCACTTTTAAAGAAACATTGCTGAAGAGTGAAGGTAGTTAAAAAAAAAAAAAAAAAAAAAAAAAAAAAAGAGAAAAAAAAAGCTGTATCATGAGAAATAAAAACTTTGACACTGTCTTTATTGCGGATATGTTTATCCATGTTTGCCAAAATTTCAGCATTCTTACGGATTCATCACCTTTCACAATATCTGATTAAATATCAGCATTTTCTTTTCAGCACCCTCTCATGCATCCAAAGTTTTAATCTGATTTTGTCCACAAATTCAAAACTGACAATGTGAACTATTTATGGAGATTTCATGTTTAGATGAATAGTCGCTTATTTATTTATTATTTTATCCTTCTGCTATGATGTTAAAAAAAAAAAAAAAAAAAAATTAAAATTTGCTCTCAGATAGCAGAAAATTGGTTCCAAGAAGTTTATCAAAGGAAAATGCATTTTATATATATATATATATATATATATATATATATACACACACACACAATGTTGTGTTGCAAATGTGTGGTGGTTAAAGTGTAGCTAGTGTGAAATAACTCCCTTTATCAAACTCCTTTCAAATTCAGAGGACTAAGAAAAAGATGGAAAAGAATTTGTGAGCCAATGTGACACAAATTTTTCGTTAGTACAAAAATAGTCTTCACAGAAATTAGTCGAGCCAAAAAGAAAGTAGTAAGCCCAAACAAAATTCTTTGATATAAAATGAGAAAAATTAATCAGAGAAGAGTGTCTGAAGTCATGTGAAATGTTTCGTTTCAGCTCCTTGTAACCAGTATTCAAGTTCTTGCCAGTGTAAAATTATTCCCCAATTATTAGGTTGGTGCAAAAATAATGACGTAATAGTGTTTTTTTGACGTCAAAAAACGACATTATTACGTCATTATTTTTTTCATCAGTTTTTAACAAAGAACATACCACTTCAAAGAATTTCTCTCAACAATCCAAGAAAGCTAAGTATTTCAAACTACCTTTCTTTGTCTTAAACATTTTTTATATTATTTTGCATCAGATCATTTAAACTGTTTTAATCTTTTGTTAAAATTACATGTTTCCTTATTACCCTCCTTCATTAATCTTCTTGGCATGGATAAATCAACTGTTTATTTTAACCCCTAAGCCTCACAACACTATAAAAGTAAGTGCCCAACTTTTCTTCAGTGTTCTTGAATAAAAAAAAAAAAAAAAAAAAGTTTGCTACAATAATGGTTCACTCTTGAACTTCATGATCGCCACAGCTAGTGCTCTGGTTTCTTGTTTTTGAAATCTCTGCTGCAAGTGCTCAATGTTTTGTCTTTAGGTGGATTTATTGGTAAGATAAAAAATTTTCTTACCTCATTTTCTAAGAAGGTTTATGTAGTTGATCGAGGGTTCCCTCTCAGTTTCATTCATGTCAACTGGGCTGATGTTATGTGAATGTTAAGGTATCCCATTGGTCCTTAGTATTAGTATGCATTTTATTTTTTAGTTAGGGCCAGAAAATCTATTTGGTAACAATATTTAAATTTCCTCTGCCACTCCGGTACATTTTTCATGAAATCCCTATTTGATTTCCTTAAGCCAATCTTGAAGTGAGTCTAGCTTGACAAACCTTTTTGCCTAAGCACAGTTTAAAAAAAAAAAAAAAAAAAAGTCAAAAAATCTACCAGACCAGATTAGTAGTCATCATAAGTTTAAGACTTCAGTAAAAATTCAGCCCAAATTCATAAAAACTGATGCTGGCTGGAAATTTGGTAATTATTGTATTCCCTATCATTTAAGGTGCAGCCAAGAGAAATAAAAGGTCCAATAAAAATCCCTCTACATTTTACATCTCAATAGTTTGGGCATTAGACTAACATTTGAATAGTTAAATATCATGTTATTGCTCTAATAAACCCCAAAATTAAAATATAAATGATTACATTAGGATTACAAGTCAGGTTAAAATATAAACAATTATATAGTGTTATAATTACAGTTTTAGTATTTTTGTTCCATATATTTATATTACCAAATTATATGATGAGAAATATGGTATCTCAAATTTATTGTTAGTATATATTGGAATGCATTTATGTGCTATGAAGAAGTATGTTTGGAGTGAGAAATATTTCTCCACTTTCTATTTATAAAGCTAGAGTCACAAATTTGTTTAATATTTCCCAACTGCTAAAGGTCTTTGGCCTGATTTGGTAATCAAGTTGAAATCAAACAAGAAACTTTAAACCCTTTGAAGTTTAGAAGTACCCAACAATAATGCACCATCAAAATTCTAATTAATTTTCTAAATCATTTTACTTGATGTTACATTTTCTCAATGTCCAGATTTCTTTCATATTTTATCTGTCAGTCGTGTTTGCAATCTTTAACAGTTTGGTATTAACTTGTCAAACAAAATGTGTAGACCCCCATAGATCTTTTGTCTTGGATTTTTAATATTATAATAAAATTTAACATGTTCTGTCATTAATACCTGAAGCAAAAACTTTTTATGAAGCCTGTCAAGATGAATCTTTTGATCTAAAATGTCATTTAACTAATAAACTAGGGATTGTCAAAGTTTCTGAACTGTAGCAAAATGTTTGTCAGGCCTTCGAGGTCATTTAAGTAAAGTTCCTTTGTCTCACTTTAGAGGTATGTTATTAACACTTTCCCTTGTTAATAAATTAAAATATTCAGCTAGTATAATTATTTAAATTATAATTCTTTAACAGAATAAAATACAGGTTTTATACCAAGGTGAAGATCAAAAATATAGATTGAGGATTCTGATAGTCCCCTAAAAAGAAAATATATTTTTTGTAAATTTGAGCCTACAGTGAATTGTGTTAACAGTTACTTTTAAAAATATGCTGATTGATGCATCAACATGCGATTGCACCAAATAAAAATAATGGTTACAGAATAATTTTAATGCTCCACATTCAGGTACATGTTGAAAATAATTGTACCTAAATTAAAATAAACACTGGCTCAAAAAGATGAAGAATCATTTCAGTGACTTGTGCAACAGTTGGTGATCAATAAAGATCATAGAGCCCTCTAGAAGGTAAAAGAGTCACTACTTGATATATCAAATATGTCAGCTTCAAAGACTACACTCCTGGGAATAAAGCTTAACTTACTCCCATAACCACAGTAACCATTTGGATAATAGATAATTATGTATGTTATTTCTTGAGAAGCCAGATGTTTTCTAGTAAGTATCTGAACAAAGAATTAGTCTGTGAAAGTGACATGAGATACTTTAGTTCCTGCCATAGGAGTGGATAGGAGGCAAGGCAGGAAGCAAATACAATTCAGATACAGTTTATGGTAATTCAGAGATCCACTTTCAGAAGCAGAGAAACAATACTTGATAAATGGAACTTAGGACGTGTTGCAATATATCAGGCCATTGTAAATCATACTTTTACTTTTCAAAGTGAATGTGACTTTCAACATTAATGGATTACATAGTGTTAAGCTGCAATGAACAAAAAAAAAAAGTTAGGGAATTGGCAAAATGAAATGGTTAACGACTATAATATAGCTGATAAAATATTGGATGTTCAAGAGAAATAATTCAAGTTAAAGGCTTAAATGCCACAATATAAGATTGATAAAATCTTGTAAAATCAAAAAGATAAAAAGCTCATAATCTCTTCTAAAAATATTTTCATGGAAAACATTTTAACACTCCAAATCTATTTTTGGAAAACTCGAGTTATGGCATTGAAAATGAGAAAAGGCATTTAATGCAATATTGCTCAAATATCAGATCATTTTAAGAGCTGAAGTGTCTAACCTGACCAATACATTATTCTTTGAAGTTAATTATAATTTTTCAAGTTTAATCAATTTTTCTAAAATTGAATTTAACTTTGTGTTTTGTATTTTATTGTTTTACTGTGATAAAAATCCCAAGTTCATCCTAATTTAAAGGATGGTTTTAAAATCATTTTAAATCCTTGTCTGAAGAATAAAAAAGTTGCCTTAAATATTTTAGTTCTGTTGAAAAGGTTTTTTTTTTATCTTTTAAGTTTTCAGGTCAGGTATAAATATTACCTTCTATAAATAATCTAAAAACATACTTTTATACAAGCATAAACAGAAAAGAAACAAAAGGTTATAAAAATTGCATTAGGCAACAATAGTAGGTTTCTTTACATTTTCTTGCCACCATCACAAAACCTATTTTAAGTATTTTGCCAAAATTTGTACTGAAGTGGAGAAGAAAAACAATGCAAATAAATCAAAGGATTTTGTTAAAACTTTCTTTTTGTCTTCAGTACCAACACTTAGTAGCAGTGAGAAGTATGAAAATTGAAGTGTTAGTGATCTCCAATTTGTTGCAGTTAAAAAATTGCAAATGACAATGTGTCTTACAATAAATAGACAAGAGGATAATTAAATGATAAAAGCAATAATTTAAGTTGGGGTGGAGAGGATGCATTGCTAATCCATAAGAGAGAAAATATTTACTGGGTACTTGTATGTAGTAATTATTTTTTTATAGCCATTTGCTTTCACTAATTATTGCCATAGTTTTTTGTTCCTTAAAAAGCTGGATAATGAAAGAAAGCAAGAGATAATGCAAAACTTAAGAATCAGATGTAGGCAAGTCAGGGGTGAGAGAGAAACAAACACACAGCTGAAGTTATATTTACATATTGGCAAAAAAAAAAAAAAAAAAAAAAAAAAAAAAATTTGCAAGTAGTCCAGAAGTTAATCCTTCATTAGCACAAGACTAAAAAGGAACAAATGGATCTACTTCTAGGTAGAATTAACAGTTGCATAGTCTGAAAACTTCATTCCAGATCAAAAACCGAGATAACCTAATTACTAAAATAAAATAATTTAACTAGCAGAAGATTGAGTATATATGTAATAGATGGTAAAGTTACCAGAGTTTACAAATCTAAAAATTGGGGGAATTATCAAACAAATAAATCTGTCACAAAACTAAGTAAAAACATTGAATAAAGTTACTTTATTCATAAAGATCATTCTGCATATAAAAATATTTTGTATTGTACAGAAATGAAAATCCATACTTTAATTTTTTTTATCCTACCAACAAACCAAGATAAAAATTGTTCAATTACCTGGATAGAATTGGAAAATAGGATCTTTTGACTTAAGTTGTTAATGCTTTCTGATTAACATTAATTTTAGTAAATTTTTCATAAGATTTTAAAAGAAGCAGTATTAATGTTAAAATGAAGTTTTTAAATTAAAAATCTACCAACATTCAACCTTTTCTTACTTAAAGGAATCTTCCATCTTCATTTAATCTTTGTTCAAGTTTGATAAAATTTAAAAAGAGTGATGAATTCTTGATAGAAAATCTCTATAGTTTACAAAACCCAAATTTCTCAAAAGTGAAAATAATTACATGAATTTCTAAAAAAGTTGGGGGGAGAGAAAGAAACATCTAGAACTTAACCTTCAGCTTGTATTTTTAAAACATGAAAGACAAAACTCAATACAAGAATATTTTTTATTTAAAAAAAAAAAAAAAAAAAAAAAAAGGCAGCCTTCAAGACTAGTCCCTAATTTCAAGTGTAGTACATCAATCACATTTAGTTAAGAATCAGTTAAACATCTTAAAAAGCAAACATACAAACTGATCAGTAAATTTTTAAAAAGAATTAATTGCTATTATCAAAATTAGTGACTAACTGAAAAGAGGACTGAAGACAATCCACTCCAAATTTAAGTATTAGTAAATTATTAAAGTCAATTTTTAGAGAAAATTTGAAATAAATATAGATTTTAAAGGGAAGAAGGAATAATTTTCTCAATTTTGTAGTCATCTAAATGAAATTTGCATTTTACATCTAGGCATGTTTTGTAGAGAATAATGAACTTTATTCATTTGGCTTTAGGCTATTATCAAGTCATATCACAAGTCTTAGGTTAGAAAAATCTGTTGAATAAGTTTGAACAAGGCAAGAATTTTAGGTCATTAGAATGAAAAATAGAAGAGAGGGTGAAAGAAAGAATATATCAAGAGTGATTGAAAATTCCACCGACACTCCAGAATGTAAAAACTGATTATAGTATCACAATATGAAAATTTTTTACTTTCAGGAAACAATTACAATAAGAAAAAGCTAATTAGCTAAAAAAATTTAGGATCATCACCCCAAATAAAAACTATTCTTTATTATATGCCTTGCTATCCAGTCCTGACATGGTCACTTTAGTGGTTATGCTAACATTTTGCCCATTGTATTCTCCAGTGTCTGTAACTTTCTTAGAAAGTCAAACTGTACCCTTCATTCAATCCACTGGGGGTAAATTGTTCTCATTCCAATTGCCATCCTTAGTGGGTATTTATTTTATATTGGTTCTCAGCAATGTTATTTACCTGTCCAAGAGATACATGGCCAAGTGGATTAAAAAGTGTTGAGTAAACCATATTGGGTTCCCTGGAAGTTGACGGTGTTTGATAATATTGAAAAGTTACATACTCTGGTTCAGGGAAAAAAAAAAAAAAAAAAAAAAAAACGGAATAAGACTGGTGACAACTGATACAAAATATTTAAGCATTTATAGATTGAATAAACTGTGTGTTTGAAATTTGAAGGTTAAAGACAAACACCTGTAGAAGACCACAGGGTACAATGGCAAATATGTTGAAAGTATGACAATCAAGATGAGCATGTTGGCTTGAATAGCATCCATAGCATATAATTCCTCATCTCAAATTTCAGCAATTCATGAAGACAAAAAAAAAAAAAAAAAAAAAAAAAAAAAAAAAAAGGCGGGGGACGGAGAGGGTATTTATCAGATTGTCTTAGTGATACAAAATGTGTATTTTAATTTTAGCTAATATTTTTAATATTTAATAAAGTTAATTTTGGTAGTCAGAGCAAATGATTAAACAAAAAAAAAAAAAAAAAAAAAAAAAAAGGTAATGAAATTGAAAATTGACATTAAACAACGAATACATTTCGGGTTAGGAAAAGCGAAAAGCACATTTCATTTTTATTTATTTTATTCCAGTGTCTTAAGTTTCAGCCCAAGAGGAAATAATTGTCCTCAAAAAGTATTTTATAAATATAAAAAAGGTTAGAGAAATATTAGTTTTGTTTTAGTCAATAAAGGGGAGAAACTTAAAATTTTAAAAACAAGAACTACACTATATAGCGGTATAGCCAATACAAAAATTGGCACTTACATTCAGAAATGTTTTATTTTTTTAAATATCAAAAAAGGACTTGGCACTTGTGCTTAAAGTATAAATACTATTGAACCTAAGAAAATTTAATAAGAATCATATTTTTTAATAATTTTTTTTTTTTTTGGGGGGGAGATAATGAATATCATTAAATTACACACCATTTATTTTTTACCTTAGCTAGGTAACATGCATGCATTTAAAAGCCTAAAATAGTACACTTCAAAAACATTTATGAGTAAATCTTAAGCAATAATTTAGGAACATGCAAAGAACTAAGAATGTAACTATTCAAATTCGTAGTTGGTATGTTTAACATTTCCAACAACTATGAAAGAATGCATTAAGATTTGTTAGTAACTATTGCAAATATGTTAGCAGCTGAAAAAATTAACTTATGAACAGTCAAAAAAAAAAAAAAAAAGAAAAAAAAAAAAAGAAAAAAAAAAAAAATTAAAGTATATAAACGCCAAATCTGAGTGAATACAACAACTGATGTAAAAGTGTTTAGTCAAAAAAAAAAAAAAAAAAAAAATAGAACATTCTGTAACGAAAACAAAATTAACATGTCTCTAAGGCGTCCTGCCTTAGAAAAAAAATTAAAAATATCTTCAATTTCTCTACAAAAGAGGTGCATACATAACAGCTTCTGTGTACAAAAATGTTAATATTTGACAATTGCCAGCCAGCAAAGAAAAACAGAATTTACAAGAATTCTCAGAAATGCATGAATTTGTTTTTAACAATAAAATAAAATGCAAGACTGGTTGTTTTACTTTTTTGTTGATCAATTGATGTGCGCTGCAAAGAAACCTTCTTCGTACAGGATCATGTAAGTAAGAAGTTCTTGACGTTATGATAAGTTTCGTACACAGCTTAGATAAAAAAAAAAATCTGAAATAGACATGAACTTCATTTCACGACAAGTTACATAATCACTGAGGGGGTACAGTATTTCCAGTGTACTGCACATTTTGCATGTAAGCAACACAAGGTATGTATTGTGCGTGTGGAGATTGACCTATGTTGGAGAAGTTTTGTGGATACATTGCGTACAACTGTTGGGTGTACGTGTGATGAGTTGGGTAATAAACTGGAGTTGCTACAGCAGGGGTCACCGTGGAATTGTAACGAACCTGAGACGAGTTATTATTATTATTATTATTATTATTAATAACAGGGGTGTTGGTTGCTGGAGCCTGTAACAGACTGACAGCTCGATAGTACTCGTAACCCAAGTTATAGAAGAATCTCAATGTTGGCATGTCAGACAACGGTAAATCTCTGCCACAAGGATCCTGAGAAACACCAGCATTTATGTTGACGACATTGCTAACACGTTCTAAATAGGGAATCCAGATATGGGGGTTAACAGTAATTTGAGAAGTCACAGCGAGAGGTTGAGATTGAAATTGTAAGTTATTGTCGACATTATCATTGTTGGCAATATCGTTAATGTTGTTGCTCGCGTTTGTGAGCGACGGCTGGGCACCGACCGATACAAAAGCATTACCGTTGTTGAGGTTTTCTTCATGAGTTGATATTTGTTGGACCGGTGAAGTAACATTAACAAGCACTTCAGAATTTGATAAGTCATGTTCAAAGAGCAACTGTTTACAATATTGACACTCACATATAGCATTGTCGTTTAGACTTACCGCTGGGTTTTTTTCATTGTTCAATTGTTCAGCCATTTCATCCTCGCTACTACTCACCATATTTAAATTCTTTTGAAATTTATTAAAAGCACGAGTCAATTTTATTGATCTATTTGAAGACGAGTTCAATTTACTTTGTATAAACATTTTTGATTGCTGCCGATTGGCCACGTTCTTTTTGCTTTTAGTTGAAGTTGTCAAATTACTGGAAACCAATTGACTTGTGCCATTCATGTGAACTACCATAGTAACAGCTTTCCGACATTTTCGCCCGCTTTTTGTTTGGTAGCGCTCGCTGTTGCCAGACGATGGTAGGTGGCGAAGACAATCATAGGCTACTTGGCATTTCTTTCCAAGCTCTTCAACAAAGACTTCCACGGGACCGCTGTTTTCAGGTATTTCTTGCACATGAGCGTGGTAAATACGATCACTGCCTTCAAGAATTACCTGGCATTTATCTCCAGGTTGAAACTCCGATAGTTTTTTGGCCAAGAGTTCGGCCCTCTTAGCTTCCTGCCAGTTGTCAAACTCGACATTTCGAAATATGTCCGGGTCTAAAGCTTTGGCTACTCTGTACGGTAAAGGGGGGCTAGGTTTCCTGTTTTCGCAGTCCTTTCGGGAAGCGACACAATCCAAACCCACGCCATTTTTCTTGTCGTTGGTTGGATTTTTGGTGCTCCTAACACGCTTGCATTTATTTTGTTTCCGTAGTATATTCACAGCTTCCTCAATTTCTTTGGGCATTTCGAACACGTTACGGTACAAAATATCATAAACCACAGACTGACAGAGAGCAGCTTCAGGTGGAAAGGACTTCGGGTAGACGCTGTCGTAGTGGATTCCATCAAAGAACAGAAGTATCTGTTTTTCGTGACCAGTCTTTGATATAGAGTAAATGCTATCAATACCGGTATAGATGAAAAAATTCAGCCTGTAGATGTCCGACAAGATTTTAATTTCCGTGTAGCTACCGCAGACCTCACTGTCCTCTAAACTAAAAGTTAAGTCGACACTGGTGTCGTTGCTAGAATCACTGCAAAACGAACAAGTTCTCGAAGCCATTTTTTCCTCTACCGCTTTCTGTAGGTGGGCATAGAATGCCTGCGTGCTAAACAACTGTTCCGAGACGGCTCTGTAGAAGCAGGAACCATCCTTAGGGATAGGTTTTCGCCATAGCCCCAAACTATCCAGGTAGAGGTCGACTTCTGTCCTCGGTTTATTATTGATACTTATTACGTTCGAGAGGTTTTCTCCCATTTTTCCTCTTTGTTTGGTAAATGTAATCAGTCAAGGGAAATGGTTCAGCCAAGACGTTTTCCTGGTTCACGTGTTTGAGATTTAAGCAAAAAAATATTTGCAGTAATGTTTCTCTTTAGTTTAGCACTTTTGTGATTGAATCTATTGTTGTGCCAAAGATGCTTGAATCTGGTCAACGTTTTACGACCGCGTCTCTCTTAGCAATAAGAACTAAAGAACAAGTGCACGTAACTCGCCACATACTCCATTGACCTGACCTTTCACTCATATTACGGAGTGAAGGGTCTTTATTATTTTTAAAATTTATCTTTTTTTTCTCAAGTGAATAGTAACATTTTATTTGCCATTATCTGATATTAAATAATTGCTAAAAACATTTTTGAAATTTATTACCTAAAAAAAATCATATTTTTTATTGTAATGTTATTTGTTGAGAATTTTTTAAAAACCCTTTCTTTAGTGAAAATTCGTCATTGTTTCTTTAATTAATCTTTTTCTTTACTCAAACAAAATTAAATTATTAAAACTAACTAAAAGTAAAATTTTTATTTTAACAAGAAAACCAATTTCGTGTAACTAACTCCAACGATTATTGCAATTTTGTTGTAGATAATTCCATATGCCATAATTTCAAACTCACAGCATTTTTGTTGGTGTGAAAAAAATTGTCATAGATTGTAAAAAAAAAAAAATAAAGGTTCTCATCCAAGGAATAGAGATCAGTAGTGAGTGAATGTTTAATTTTTTTAATTATTGTTATTGTTGCTATTTATTATTTGTTGTTCACAGATGAGAAAACTAACGCAGGAAGAAACTGACAAGAAAATAAAACTAAACTACTGATACTTAACATTGAAACAAGGTTGTTTAAGGCAGGCACAAAAATGAATAACAATTTTATTTTTACTTTTATTTTATTTTTTTTTTTCTGCTTACTTCTGTGAATTTTTTAGTTGATCAAGAAGATGCTTTATCCCTCCCCAAACTAAAACCTTAGGTTCTCTAATAAAAAAAATTAATCAATGTAAAAAAAAAAAAAAAAATTTGTTTTGTTTAGTTAGCTAGATTTTTTAAAGAATTTTCTTTGTCACTTAAATGAGGCGACACAAGGAAAACAATATCAGCTATCAATGTTTTCGTAAAAATGCTAAAAAAAACAATTATTTTTAAAAAGAAAACTTACATTGCCAAAGTTATTTTTTCAACTGAATCTAACGTTCTAACCAATATTCTAGAAAATCTTCTTTCAATTCTCCTGATTAAGAACTATTTTTCACACTTTTAAATCCATAATGCTTAGGATGTTTTAGTTACTTTTCAAAGGTGGTCTTTAATGAATTTATTTTTTTTAATGAAATAAATTTTAAATTAATTTCAACCTCTTTCGGTGCAGTCTACAAAACAAAACCGTTTTTTTTACTCTTCCTCTACTTACTTTATAACTTAAAAAATTTTTTTTCAATATTTTCTTTACAAAACAGAAAAAAAGACAACCTGGTAGTTAATCTGATTACTACCAGGTTGATTACTGTAATAATCAGTTCATCTTTCTTGATCTGATGTTGCCATTGTTTTCTGCAGGTGATCATTTCTTTATTTTTTTAACGGAATACACTAACGGGAAGCAGCTGAAAAGAAAAAGTAACTAAGGTTTAAAAAGCAAACTACATTTTTAAACATAAGGTTACAGAGTGACAGCCGGAGAAATTTAATATTAGCTCATAAATCAGTGGTGGTGCCTGGGGTCATTACCCGGCGCCTGAGATTTCCCCAAAAGTCGAAGTGCTGAGGTGTGTGTGTGTGTTAGGGGGAGGGGAGTGCCCAAGCAATTTTAGAACGGCTTCACATTTTGTAACTACATGAGCGTGCGGATAAATACCTACATGAATGACAAAGAAAATTTATTTTTCTACATTTATTATTAGTTGATCAAGCAACTGAAAATGTATAATTTTAAATAATAAATGATGTCAAAATTATTACATCATTACAGTAATTAAGATATAATTTATTTATAACCTTATATTCAGAGAAAGTATTTTTTTTTTTTTTTACTAATATAGACTTTTTAAATAACATCTTACAGCTTTAATTGACTTTTAAAAGGTGTATAGGTTTTAATAATTGATTTACAAATTGAATAATGAAATATAGTGTTTAATTCAGGCAATATGAAAAATTTTATATCTGTCTATAACTCTGAGATAAGATATATAATTATTTACATAATTCAAACTATTATCCTCATCTTCATTGTCATATTCACGTTTCTGCCATTGTATGTTCTGGCCTTCTTCAGGTGATTAGAATTTTGAACTGAACCCTTTATTTCGTCCACCAGGGTAGATTGTTCTCGTTCCACGTGCTATGCCTCTCAGTTATTTCCCTTTACCTCAACTCTTCAAGCTTTTTGGTTCACCACTGCTGTCCTCAAGGACACATGGCCCAGTGGATAAAAATGTTGGTTAGATCCAGTGACTAGACCCAAAGAGTTGTGAATTCAGTACCAGGCTACAGCAATGGTGAACCAAAAATCTTGGAGTTGAGTTAAAGGGAAATAACTGTGACATCCGGAAGAGGCATGGCAAGTGGAACTAGAACAATCTACTCTGGTGCATGAAATAAAGGGTTTGGTTCAAAATTTGAATCACCTGAAGAAAGCTGGAGCGTACAATGGCTGAAATGTTGTGAATATGGCAATGATGATAAGGATAACAGTCTGAATAATGTAAATAAAAATTTTATAATTATGAAAAATATAAAACTTATCTGATGTCACTTAATGAAATAATCTTATCAAAAATTGTGAATTAAAATTCATAAATAAGAAGGTAACATTTTCCTTAAATAATTAGCATGTAGTTTATTCTACCTTGTCATTATATAAGGGTGTGAATGCATGGGAGGGTTTCTGTGTAGATGGAAGTGTTGGAGTTTATGCTTTTTTAATATATAACTAACCCCATCATTTGAAACTACACTATTGTTACACCACAAGATAAACTTTCTCACTATTAAAATGCAATCCAAATTAGCTGATCATAGAATCAACATACTTACTAAAAAAACACTTCCTGCATCTCTTTATACAAATTACAAATATTCAGTAATAATGATATGATGATATGTGCCTAAATGGAGTGAACAGTGGACTAAAAAAGATCTGTTCAAAATGGCAGCATACATACTTGAATGTATATTGAATGTATAACTAATAAATGCTTTTGAGATGGAATTTGTCCTGTTCAGGCTAATAAGAACTAAATATGGTTGTTTAATAATATTTTCTAGCAGATTAAATTATTCTCTTTGTGGTTGATATTTATAAAAACTGTAACTAAGGTCTATTCAGCATAGTTTCAGTATAAACCACCAGTGGGTTATGTGGGTGTTGAACAAATACAAATGTGTCTGAGCAGGTGCCTGCAATAGAGTTAGCTAACTGCTCTAGCAGATAGGTATACTCAGATATAAACAGCCAGTCGTTACTAGATATTTATAAAATTGAATTTTGACTATTTGAGAGGGTGATTGTTATCTTTTCAAATTGTTTTTCTATATGATTTTGAGCTTCACCTGTCCTGCACTTATTGATGTTTCTAACACTTACATGATTGTCTTTGTAGCAGATGAAAGTAAAATATTTCAATTCAAATCTTAAATAGTTTGGTTCTCGTATTAATGTTGATTGTTGAAAAAGTCAAAAATTTAGTCTCTTGTCCCTGTCCTTACTATTAAGCTATCATCTTTATTAGAATTATAAAGTATAATTCTAATAATGACGATGATGGGAATTTGTTGTAAAAAGATCAGAGACAATCACTTAAATGTCAAGAAAGCAAGGTTGATTACCGTATACAAAGGTTTAAGAACAAAACAAATTAACCTGTTCTATGGTAATTTAGTTTGATACAATATAAATTACCAGCTTTAGCAACTGAACCATAACCAGTAATATGTATGACGATAAACTACATCCATCATCAGGAGGTTTTCAGGAGTGTGGAACCACCTCTAAATTGCTGTTATTCTCAAGTCCACTATGACCCAGAGTGGTAGCACCTATTAGGTTCCCAGCTATGGGAAAATAGTGGCCCCCACCCACCACCAAACTGGGGTCAAAACATTATGAAAGTATAAAAATAGATTTTTATAGTGAAAATACAAGCAATACATTTTTTTTTTAAATTAATACATTCTATTCATATGAATCTATCCTAAAAATCTTGTTGACATTAAATAACACACTGTAAAACAAAATAAACCAAACCAAACCAAACAATTATACTATTTGAATATCACATTTTTTTTTTTTTTTGCATCAAACTAAATTACCATAAAACAGGTTAATTTTTGTTCTTAAACCTTTGTATGCAGAAATCAACCTTGCTTTCTTGACATTTAAGTGATTGTCTCTGATCTTTTTATAACAAATTCCCAGCTCTAGCCACTAAACCATAACCAGTAGTACATGAGCTTTACAGAAAATATATTTATGTCTGTTTTCCCTCTCAAGAACTTATTGTATTAAAAAAAAAGAAACATTTGTTCTTGACATGTTCTTCCGACATAAAGGACCAATAATTTCTCTCTTTTTAAGAGGCTGGCTAAAAATTGTTTCATGAAAAGCAAGGTCTGTCTATTAACCATGGAGACTAATCTACAAGCTCATTGTGTGGATCAAGGGAAGAGATAATCCTACATGAGCCATATTATTATATCTCTTTAGTCTTTACTCACAAAATGTCAGCAGTCTTTTCAATAACCCACTAAGTAATTCATCTCTTTTGATCAGAAGCATCTCTATTAATAATCTAAATAATTTGAAATGAAGTCAATAATAAAATCAGTATTAAGAGTATTTTAAGTAATATTATTTATAATTTCTGGGGATCTTAATTTTGAAATTTGTGTGAAATATGAAAGATGTTTTACAGTTCTAAATTTTGTTAATTTTGCAATTGTTTTTATAAATTGTTTACTTCCTTTAAGTACTACAATATCTGAAATTCAATTATTTCTCATTGTAGAGATTTTGTAGTATTGGATTGCATACAAAAATGGATGCCAAATAATTTTGTAGTAGTCGATATTGTCAATTAGAACAAATAATGTCTGAATTTCTTAGATGAGATGTTGCAGAACAGTTTGCAATACAGCAAAACAAAATGACCATTTCCATCAGCTGTTTTTTCTGAACCATGACTCCCAAAGTAGCAATACAGATAAAGATGTGATTTCAGACTGAGGTCAGATTTATTTTCATCAATTTTTCTTTTATAATTCATTGCTCTGATTTTTAACAATTATTTTTCAGCTTTCGAATTTAAAAGAAAAACAAAATTGGAATTGTTGAATAACTAATGATAATAAAAAAAAATCAATCATCCACTAAGATGACATACTTTTTTCTGCATATAGATGAATTTATGTCTACTATTTTTGTATACTAGATATACATTTATTTTCAAACAATTTAGGATTAAACATGATTTTTTTTTTTTTAAACTGTCTACCATCCTAGATGGTAGTGTTTATGAGAAAATTATAATAAATTCTAAATTTTTTTTAATATCTTATCTCTCTAGGATGAAGGTAATTATTAGGTTGGTGCAAAAATAATGTCGTTTTCTCACATGTGAAAAAACGACATCATTTTTGCACCAACCTAATATAACTCTCCACCAAGTTTTCTGATTATTTACCTCAGGGATGCAATAAAAAGCAACACAAAAATGAAAGAAAAACCAACCAAAAATGAATAATTAAATATTCTTAAGGCTTTATAAACTCATTCAAATTATCTTTTAAGGTTCAGAAAAATTACTCAAGGTATTTTTGCAGTTTATAACATTTATTTTTGCAGTTTTGTAACATGAAGTAATTAATATATTTTAATATTACAAAAAATAAATATCATTTAAAATTGAAATTTTATAATCTTGATATTAAAATAAAATTATTTTTAATTTTCAAAATTTTCATTATATATTCCATAAGAAACCTTCTTGTTTTGTCATTAACTTCTGCTAAATTTGTTATTTTGTGTAGCTAACTAGTGACTGTGTAAAGTTTTTTTCCAAGTATTATTATACATCTGCAAAAATGTGAGAGACCTATAAGGCATATTTTGGCATGCCTGTTGAGGATAAAGACAAACCTTGGTACCTCATTTCACCTGCAAATTCTTCAAAAGGACTCTAGAAGGTAAGATGGAAAGTTTTGCCTGTTTGGAGAGTGAAATTTATAAGTGTAAAAGTTTTGGAATTTTTTTTAATTTAAATATTTTTTACTTTCATTTTTTTAAACCAGTGTTATTGAAAAATATGTATTAAATATGTTTCAACAATCACACATTAGAGCCCACAGTATCATGGATGTTTTCTATACTGGATTACTGGCAAGAGCTATAAAAATATGGAATATTAGATGTTCAGTATTTAAGATTCTATATTTTTGTGGCATTTGCTACATTAATTGAAGTCCAAAGTCAGAATTTTACCTATCCAGCACACAAATTTTAGAAATTTCAAAAATCAAAATTAGAATTTTTTAGAATTTTTCAGTAAAACTGGGTGAAATATATTTGTATTTTTATACTCATATTTTTATTTGCTCTTTTGCAGAATGGTACAGAGGAAAATAGAGCCATGAAATTAATAATCCCACCAATTTGGAGGGAACCAAATGTCCACTCAAGCAACATCCACCTTATCCTTCTGTATTATTATATTGTATTATATAAAGATGTATTTTGTATTTTTCAGCAATCTGTAGATTTTCTTTTAATCATTACACAAGGCCAATATATACCCAACCCAAATATAATGCTATATGGAGGTAACAGACAGTGTCATAAGATGACCACCACAAATCCCCCGTAAATGATAACCTCAAATTACTACCATACAAGAATAGATCAATTGTTTAGTACAGATGTCATTCATTTTTAACAGGTAAATATTGGGAACATTTGTGGCATTATTAATCCTCATAAGAGATGTCTAAATAATTTTATTCGTGCTGTTAGTGTTACCATTGTCCTATTTGCAATAGAGTTCTATCAGATGACTATAAATAGCAATGTTACAGAACAAGACTTAGCTGAAAATATCACAAAGTTATTTCTGGATTTGAAGCAGTGTAGCAGCTTTGAAATTTCAGATTTCAGAAATATTCTAGGAAAATATGTCAATGAGAAACTTCCTGTAAAATTAAAATATATTTCTTCATCATTTTTCTTTTATTAATAAATACCAGCAAGGTTATTTGGTATTGTCTAAGAAAAATCAGTTCCTGTATTATCCTTTCAATTTTTGTTCACAAATACATTTTGTCTTTAAAATTTTTGCTTTTGAATTTTTCATGTGTCTAACTTTAGTAAATATCAAGTGACCAAGTAATAGCTGAAGACTGTTATACAAACCATGAACTACTTTTAGTTTAGCATTTGTTCCCAACAAAATAATTATTAATATTGGAGTTTGTAAAAGGATTTTTGAAAAGGATCTGATATAAAAACTTATTCATTTTTATCTGAAAAGAAGCAGGATTGATATTTTTCATCTTATGCATATAACTAAACAAGACTTATTTTTTCTTTCTAATTTTTTGACATGATGAAATTATTATTAAAAACTGATTTATTCAAATTGCTTTCATTTTAGTTGTTGTTTTGATCATTGAAATCTAGTGACTTTCTTCAGGTGCCTGTCCTATTAGATAGTTTTGGCAGTGAAATTCATATTCACTGGTTTTTCAGAATGAACAAAAGTGACATCATTGCAATAAATTAAAAGAATTTTTTTTTTATTTCACCCCAAGCAAGGCAATAAAGCCACTAAAACATAAGGGGTTATTGAGTGTGAGAGAATAAGAGGAAAAGAAAACATAAAGGAGAGAGAACAATAAAAGAACAGGAATTAAGACAAGATAACAGTTGACATAGCATTTGAATTTTTTAAGATTAAAGTTGATTTGAAAGCAAGAAGAGAGTTCTCACAACTGAGAAGTGAGAGAGAAGAAACTGTTGGCATAGAACTTAGTTACATCTAGCCATTTCAACTGTAAGATGACAAGATTTTGCTGCCAATCTAGTACAACACCTAAATTCATAAAATCTAGGTTCCAAAGAGGAAATCTCATAAGAACAATTACCATGAAAGTATTTATAAAAAAGACACAGGTAAGCTATTTTACAGTGGTGGGAAAGTGACTGAAGTTGAGATACTAAATCAGAACTGATAACATTACAAATCCTAATTTGTATTTTATTAAGATCTCTAAATATATAGGAAAAGCAGCAAACCAGATGTGGCAGCAACATTCAATACATGGATAAATGGTAGACTTATAAATGTATAAGATAGATTCTACCAAGAAAAAATATCTGTTAGTGAATCAACTTTCCTAGCGGCACACCTAGCAATTGATTCAATATAATCTTCCCATTTCATGTCAGTGGGAATCATCAACCTGAAAAGTCACAAGGAATCGCTCTCCTGGAGGTTAGAATCAACCATACTGATGGAAGACAAAACGGTTCTGTAAGACAAAAGAGAGCAGTTTTGTTTTGAGGGCATTAAAATTAGTAAGCCATTTCTTGCCCCAGTTAACAATAGATTGTAGGTCATTTTTGAAATCAGCTGCTAATTTGACCTTATTGAACTGATCAGACTTGTTAAGTAATAACTAATTAATACAATTAATTAACTAATACAAGATATGTCCTAGCATGAGAAGTAGAATAAGAACAGTATACTCTCATGGATTAAATAAAGGGTTTGGCTCAAAATTATGAGAAGGTTACCAACTAAGATAAACACCTGAAGAAGGCTGGAAATTAAAATGACCAAAATTCAATTTATAATAAACAAGATGAGGACAACATTACAAATAAGTCAGTTTATATGAATAATACAATCTCTTTCATTACAAATATCATGAATCTATTCAAACAAGTGAACCATTTCTCCTTTTTAGCAAGTTTATTTCACAAGCAAGTTAGAATTTTTTTATACTAAATTCTTAAAATCCAAGCAGAATTTAGACTTAATGAATAAATAAAAAATTATATTTCTTTATTGAATTATTCTAGTACTTGAGTAAATCCTGAAATAAATCCTGGAGAATTTGAGGAGCATGAAACCACCTCTTAATTGCTGTTGTTCCCAGGTTCAGACTTGGGATGGTAGCAACTGTTAGGGTCCCAGCTATGAGCAAATAGTAAACCCCCAAACAAAAACAAAATATATAGTAAAATTATCAACAATACAATTTTACACCAAAATAACCAGCAAGATTACCAACACTACCTTTTATAGCAAAATGACCAACAATACATTTTATTTGTAGTTAAAGGCATACAAACACATTCAAAATATATTTAGTCCAAGTCATAAAATTGTGTTCAAAATATTTACATTTCAGAATTAAATAACCCATAGAGGTTGATATGCTGCTAAACAAAATCAAACAACCAACTGAAATAAATTCAAATTATAATCTAAGTTTTATTTATGCACATTATTTGCCTCTTTCAAATCATTTCATTTGGTATTTGAAATTCTCTTGAATTATTCACTTTTTTTTCTTATTGAAAAGCCACTTGGATTATAGCAGTAAAAATTTCCCTTGATTTTACTTGAAATTTTTGCATTTGTTTTACTATTTATTAATCTCTTATATTATTGCCACTAATAATTGAGCTCTGAGCCTTATAATCTAAAAATTCTGTTGCCACTTTCCAGTTATGATGATTAACTCTATTATTCATTCATTACACATCTCAAGTGGTGAATCTACTGAAATGAAGTTCTACAATGATTGGACTAAAAATATCATGTTTATTAACTTTAAACTTAGGAACATTACTTCTTCTAAAGAGTAAGTCGCATGACCTTATTCATAATAATTACTCTGGTCAGAAGCAGACACCTTTACAAACTATTTCTGGAAGATGGTTTAAATATAAGAGTAGCATAATTCTCTTCAAATAGAAGCAAGTACAACCACATGTCTTGACATTCAAAATGTTTCTTACATGAAAGTGACTTTCTAATCCTTTGTATAATTAATTTCTAACGGTTTTAAACAGATGTCTCCTGTCTCACATTTGCTTTAAGTTCTTGTACTTGATACTAGGTAGTCAGGTTTGTTACTACACATCAAAGCACAGGATAACAATGTGTTTTGGTCTTGAAAAATCAGTTTTATTCAAGCATCATCGACTCTTACACGTTTACTTATTTTTTTTTTAATATTTATTTTCAAATTAGAATTATGTTGCAGGTATCAATGCTTCTGATGAGATTTTCATGCTCTTAGGACATTTAACCCACAATTTTGGCTGACTCAATGAATCCAGGGGGAAAAAAAAGACAGAATTTAAACAAATAAATATTAACAAATATATTGATAGAACATTAAAATGAAAAATGAAATTAAATGTGAAGAATTCAAAAGCTTCAGTGTCTGTAGTTGAAGTACTTACATGTCACCAAGAGCAAAAAGAATAGCTCTTTTTGCTATGAAAAATCACGAGAAAGAGATGGATTCTTTCAAATTTTGCACCACCTGTAATTATCATCTGGGGCAGTAATTCAAAATTTCACCACTTGTGATTATCATCGGGAGTAGTAATCCAACAATTATTAATCTTGTTAATTACACTAGTTGAAATTCTTAAATGGTTATTTATCAATGGTTACTTATCTATAGACTTGGAAAAATGATATTTAGAAGATTAAACATTGTCAAGTTTATTGGAGTGTATAACAACCTCATTATCAGTGTTTTTTCTAGATTAGTGAGCAAGCTATTTAATACCTTTTCACTGGTATTTCTGAAAATGTTTATGAAGTAACTGTAAACTTGGTAGTTTCTTATTCGGTTCTCTAATCATTTGATTGTTAGTCAAAGTCGAATGCAGTTAACATAATGGTTTTTATCTCTCTCTTCTTGAACTGTAGTTTTTGTTGCATCAACTTGTTCTTCAACCACTAAACTGAGTTGTCCCTCGGGATAACCCTTTAACCACTAATATATCATAATGATGCCACAAGGGTGAAGGTGGCAAAAGAATTTCTCAGCCTGATCAAAAAGATTTCGCGAGAAAAATTTAATGCTTTATCATTTGAAGATTTTTTGGGAAATGGGTCGGACTGAAAACTTTTCAGCACCCCTCATAAATGGATAATAACTTTTATTTCACTGATAGCACTTTTAATATGTATCATCCACTTGGTTGTTTAATGCCTTTTTCTATTTCATTCATCATCTCTAATATATAATTTCTTCTAAACACTTCCAAATTATTTTTGGTCCACGATTTATGTTCTTCACACATCTACTAAAGAACACTAACAAAAATCTAGCAAAACAACTATAAACTTGATATTTTTCAAAACTAAAAAATTCTTTCAGATACAAACCTTGTATATTTATATTATGAATTATACAAATGTCAACAAATAAAACAAATTATTGGTTCCAAAATGAACCTGTTGAGTACTAATATTTGAAGTATTTGCAGGGTTTTTTACTTATGTAATGACTCATCAAATTGGTTACAAACCTGTGTCCCTTTATGTAGAGGAAACCACCATATAGCTTGTTATGCTTTTAGTCTGTCTAGAAAAGAAAAACTTTCATGGTAAACTAGGGTTCAATTACACTTATAGAGGAAAGCACATCAGTCATTAACATCTTTTGAAGCCCTATATCTGCTAACTTTATTTTTGTATCTGAACAAAACAAAGTAATTTTAAGGAATTAATGGATTTTATTTATAATCTAATATTATTTCTTATTACTATAAATATTATATTTAGTGGGTTACATGTGTTTGAGTAGACATTGCTGATTTTTAAACAGTGTAATTGTTGTCTACTGGCTTGGGTTTTCAAGAGTTTTTAATTAAGAAAATGTGCCCTTTAGAACATAATCAAGTGCTCTAGATTTGAGGTTATGTTGAGTTTGCAAATATTTTTTATTAGATTTAGATACTCTCACAATAAATGCTTAAGCTAATTGTTTCATAAAAAGTTTTGTAATCTCTGGGTGCAAAGCACTAAATTATCACAAGCGATCCTTTTGTGATCACAGATCACAATTCAAATATTTCAGTGTATGTGTGTATATATATATATATATATATATATATATATATATATATATATAATTAATACAAATAAAAAGTTTGTCACTTAACTGATCGATGTTACCTTCAGCATCCTGACTCCAGAGTTTCATAGACAGGCCATCATCAGGGGGTAACAGCAATTGACTGCATATACTTCTCAATTTTTATTTTTTATATGAACTTTCTATATGTAAGTTTTTTTTTTTTTTACATAGTGTATGTGTGCATGTGCATGCATGGGCCCATATGCACATATGTATGTATATGTAGAATGTTGTGGTTATTTGTCCTTTTCATTGTCTTTCTTCACGTTACAATCATTCCTTATTAGTTTTTTTTTTTTTACCTTTTCTCTCTTTTTCCTCTATTCTTTCAATTGTAGCCATTTTGACTTCCAGTTTTCCAGATATTTGTCATTGTTAATTATGTGTATGTGTGTGTGAAAAACATGACTTTTGCTATGAAATATATATATATATAGAGAGAGAGAGAGAGAAAGAAATAGAGAAAATGATCAGCTGAATACTTGATTTGAAGATTCAAGGGAATCAGTTGAGGGATTTGACAATCAGCCTTGTGGATTTGAAGTGGTGCAGCCATCAGAAGACATGGGATCCTTGTAATCTAATGATTTAAATGAACAACAAACTACATCACTCATGCAATCTCTCATTCTCTTTCTTGCCAAAATACTAAATAAATACAATGAATAATTGAAAATATTTTAGCTCTATTTTGACAGTCCTCCCTCTAAGCTGATAACCATTAGCCTAGAAAGAAGTATTAAGAATGAAGATGTATTATATGATGATGATGATTATGTGAAACAGAAAGTATTATTTTGGTGTTATGCAACTTTCATTTTACACTGCATTTAATATATTTACATGAGAATGCTTTCAGTGTTGCACTCAACAAACACCTTTACTGTTTAACAGAAAACATTAACTTCTTCATGGAGGCATTTAGTATATTTTATTCTTTAAAGAAAATTACAAGTTAACTTGTTTATAAAATAACTTTTGATTCTGGCTTAAAGCATAAATAAAATGTGAGTAAAATGAGTTTGCCTTATATTTTATTTGAGACATTGTGAAACATCAAAAGAAAAATCAAAAAGAGATTCTTTGCAATTTACCATGAATAAAATAAACCTGCCTTATCTTTCTTTACTTGTTTCTTGTTTTGTTTTTGTTTTTTTACATTCACTTTTCTAACTTTTTGTTAAACAAATTTTAATCTGGACGGTGGGACCTGACTTTTTAAGCTAAAAAAATTGATAAAAGCTAAAACTGTGTTTCATGTATGACAAAAATATGCTCCAAAATGAAACCTTTAGAAAAAATTGATCTGGTAAAGGGCTAAAGTAAACTATTGTATATAAATGCTTTCAGTTTTGCACTCCAAGACCACTTTTGCTACATAAAAAGATATTAAATAAATCATTTGCATATGTAATAATAGTCAACCAACTCCTAGGAAACAAAAAAGTAGAATTGGTGCATATACCAACTTTTGGTTGACTTTGTAAATTTAGTTCCTTTTGCCAGTATCTATTAGTTTTTGTGTTTGCTCCTTTAATTTGATCACAAACAAGTCAAACACTGGTTGCCCTGTCTGTATACCACTACATACATACATGCATACATACATATGTCTCTACAACAAAATATGTTGGAATACTTATGCTATATAAGATTTTATGATGCATGTTAATGTTCTCATGATAAAAGTATTAATCAACCAATGTTGATTACATTTTAAGGATTTACTTCTATTTATATAAATATTATTTAATGTATGTTTCAGCTTATAATATTCTTTATGTGCTGTGTCCCCTCAGGATGTAGGCAATCATGGCTCTCCACAAATTCCTGTCTTCTGTAGCTCTTAATCTATTCATATTAAAAATATTGATAATAACTTGCTTTAGGACTGTCAGCTTTTATTATGCAAAAAGTACAACATATATTTTCATTTATAAATAATTCCCAAAGAAATTATCCACAGAAAGATATATATTTAATGAACACAATATCCTATATACCTAAATAGATTATAATTAATCTTTAACATCCTATAATATTTTTGAATCTTTCAACCATTGATTTTGAATTCTTTAACATTAATTGTAGCAGTTTTTCTTATTGTTTTCCAGAAACTGTTGCTTGAATATTGCTTTCCATTCTCATTTGAGAAAGACTGAAAGTTTTAGGCTGGGAATAATTTATTTTTTAATAGCATTTAGTATTTTTGCAGAATGTGAGGAAACATTGTCTTATATGAATATACACTTTAGCTTAAAACTTCTTGAGTGTGACTTAAAAAGTAACTTGTCCATAAACATAGAATAATTAATTTTGGTTTTCTTTTCATCATCATCAACATTGAAGGAACCTACAATTTTACTGCCTACAATATCAACCCAAAGTATTACTCCACTTTCCAACTGTTATTTTCTAAATCATCTTGGTCAACTATTTCTATAAAGGACCTAACCTCAACCACAGCCATTAGGTCTGTCCAATGTAGCTCTACATTCATCACTAATAATTACTGTTAAGAAATCATTTTTCATATACTTCTTCACCCAACTTAAGTTTGTGATGTATCCTTCAAGGTGGTAATTTGATTGCTTTCATGTCTTTAACCAATGCTTTTACATCTACAAATCAACTTTTGCAAATATTTTTGTGCTGTTCAACCTACTTTTATTGATTATTATTTCTCAGAGCTCTTTTTTTATGACATTCTTACAGACAACAGTTTTATGTTGTTCTTATCTTGATAATATTTTCAATTTCTTTTTTGAATGTTCTTTGTTCAAATCTTTCAGTTTCCAGTATTACGTTCCCACTTTACGATATCATTTTTTGCTTCTGATAAATTAAAAATAAATATCAATAACTGAACTATTATATATATTTATTTACAACCGTCCAACAAATCTTACTCTACCAAATAAGATATTGTGAATATTTCTAATAAAAACAGATATAAGCTGGACTCCCTATTATATATTTATCATATAAATATATTTTGAAAATATTACCAATATTGTTTGATTAATATCAATTTTATTGTGAAAACACATGCATAAAAAATCTGACATAGTATATACCAAAAATATATTTATTATCTATCTTTATGTATATACATATAGATAGCAAACTAGTTTTGCAAAACTGATTTTGAGATGATGAAGTGTATTAATTTCCATAATTGTTAAAACTTTTTGTTTTTTATTCAACTGGTCTATTGTATTAAATGAAATAGCATATAGATAATCAACCAATCAGCTATGAAGATATAATGCCCAAATAAAGTGTTTTCATTAAATTCATTTAAATGTTACAAACATTTTCTATAAAGACCATATCATTTTGCAACTTCAACAGCAAAAGATGTTATTTTTAATCTTTTCAGATGAATAATAAATACAAAGAAAATATTTGAGAGAATTAAAGAATATGATTTTAAGATTAGTGAAGGAAAATGTGAATTGTTTATGTCCAGACTTAAATATCTAGGACAAATTATTGATGAAAATAGTAGACAATCAGATCCTTCAAGGGTGAGCACAATAAAGGACATACCCACTCCAACAAATGTAACAAAGTTACAAGTATTTTTAGGGTTTGCTAACTACTACCATATATATATATACCTAATATGCATGAATTAAGAGCATCCTTGAATAACCTGCTAAAGATGTGAAATGGAATTGGAAAGATAAATGTCAAAGTGCTTTTGAAGAGATCAAGTAAGTCTTAACATTGGATTTGTCACTATCTTATTTTGACCCTAAAATCAGATGCAAATGATTCAATTATTGGTGCAGTGATACTACACAAATATGAGGACAGAACAACTAAACCAACAGCTCATGTTTTGAGATCATTAATTTCTGATGAAAGAAGCTACAGCCAGATAGAAAAGGAAGCATTGGCCATCATATTTGCTATGAAAAAGTTTCATAAATTCATACATGGTAGAGAATTCATACTACAGGCATATCATCATTCATTATTGTCCATATATGGATCAAAAAATGGTGTTCCTACACATACAGCAAATAGACTGCAGTGCTGGGGAACTATCCTGCTGAACTATAATTATAAAATAGAGTTTCTACCATCCAAAAAGTTAAGTCATGCAGATGGATTGTCTAGACTAATACCAAGATTCTGTGAACCACTTGAAGACACAGTATTTGCAGCGATAAGGGTCAAAAATGAAATTACTAACGTATTATACACAATAGTGTAAGAGAATTGCCTATAACATTGGAAGAAATAAGAATTAAGGCAGAAAAAAGATAACTTTATAATAAAAATGAAGGAGAAATTAAGATTTAAAGGAAAGAAATATTATTAGAAATAATGTATTTTCATTATGTAATGATGTACTTTTTTTTTTAAGCATTTCACCACAAGCAAGGCATAAGCCACTAGGACACAAGGGGTTACAGAAAATTTGGAGCAAGATCAGATAGGAGTGATAGAAGAAAGGATGAGGAGAAGGGTAGTGGATAGATCAAGGCAACTGAAGATGCCGATTGACATTACATTTGAATAGCTGGAGATTATAGCTCTCAGAGAAACTGAAATAGGGAAGGGAGTTCCACAGGCGAGAGGTGCGAGACATGAAGCTATTGGAGTAAAAGAGGGCTACATTTAGGAGTTTTGACAGTGAAGGGGTGAGAGCGGGATGCCAGTTTCGTACGGCGCTTGAACTCATGAAGTCTGGGAACCAGTGAATGCAGCTCCTCGGAGCAATTGCCATGAAAGTATTTGTAAAACAGACAGAGGCAACGGCGCGTCCGTGAGAAAGTGACTGTAGATGAGATGCCAGAGCAGGACCAATTATATTGCATATCTGCCTCTGGAGCCTATCAAGAAACCCGAGGCAAACAGAAGGGGTTCCAGACCGTATATGGCAGCAGTACCCCATGCAAGGGCGAATTGTTGATTTGTAGATCTGGAGGATCAATTCCGGGGAGAAAAATTTCCTGGCGTGGCACAGGGAGCTAACTTTCCTTGCGGTGGACGAAGCAATTGACTCAATGTATTAGTTCCATCTCAGGTCAGCCGTCAACGTGAGACCGAGATGTAGGCAGAGAGAATGGTGATACCAGCATCGTTGTAAAGACGTAAGTTAAAAGAATTTCACAAAGGACATCTAGGAATTTCTAGAATGAAATCCTTAATGAGGTGTTATACTTACTGGTCAAAAATATATAAGGATATCAAAAATTTAGTGAGATCATACAGAGGTTATGCTCTGGCAGTAAAATCACCACCAATCAAGATTCAACCTTGGCAAAAAACTGATATGCCATGGTCCAGAAGACTTCACAGGACCGTTAAATAGGGCATACTATCAATAGTCAATAGTAGTCAATGGTAGTCAATAGTTACACTAAATGGCCAGAAATATTAAAATGTAGAAGACCGACTACTGCAGTAATGATAAATTTCCTACACAAGATTTTTGCAAGATTCAGTGTTTCTGACTATCGTTTCAGATAACGGGACTCAATTCATGTCCAGTGATTTTAAGTTTTTTTGCAAATCATTAGCAATAGAACATATTACAACTCCTCCTTATCACCCAAGATCAAACGGACAAGTGGAATGGTTTGTTGATATGTTAAAAGCGCACTAAAAAGACTGGAATATCATCTGCAGAGTTGATGTTCGCCAAGAAGATTGAGTCTATTTTCAATAAGTTATTACAAGAACGCAAGGCAAGAACATCAAGAAATAACAATATAAGTAGATACTTCAAACCTGGAGATAAGATATTTTTTAAGATGTATCAGCATGGAAAGGAATTCTGGAAAGATGGCATTATAAAAAAATGGATCAGCAAAATGATATACATGGTATAGAGACAAAGGTGGGAACATAAGCGACACCTTAATCAGTTAAAATGCAGATTCACTGTTTTAAAAAATCCCCAAAAAGAGGTACCAATGAAAATTCTGTATGACACATTTAACATACACATACCATCAGAAATTATTGAACTAAGGGTTTATGGCAAAAGAAAAAGAATGCCAACAGAATTTCTAACAATTGAACCAAAGCTGAAGAAGAATAGACGGCAGAGGAAGTCATTTCGAACGGGAGGTGTTATATAGGAATAAAGTGTGACTGCTGACACTGGATTTTTAAACACAGATCACCAGAGAGCAAACATAGGCGATCCCATTTTGAATAATGTGATGGCAAAGAAAATATTACTATATGAAAATTAGCATGGTGTCTAAGTGATTATTATACAGATTACTATTTGGATCACTATTCAGTGGTTACTTTTCATGCGAGTATTATTGAGCAAGTACTATTAGTGCGAGTGTTATTTGAAGGCGCATAACACCAGTATTGTTCAACGGTGTTAATATAGTTGTATCTGCGATTACAAAGCCTCTACTACAACAAGCATTACAAAAGTGACAATGAGTATTTGTTGACATTACAAAAGTGGCAATGAGTGTTCATTGACATCACAAAACAAAATTAGTTTCCAAGCAAAATGATTCATTTAATTAATCAGTTCTTTTACTCCTATTTTCCTTAGATTGCATTCTTATTTGTTGAAGCTTTTCATGTAAGACAATCAGAGATCTTTGTCTATTAAGTAATCATCTTCCTTCAACCTGCTCTTGAAATAGGCTTTAATGTTGCAGTTTTTATCATTTTATTGATGATCTTTTTCTTCCAAAAGATATTTCTATTTTACTGTTATATTAAATACATAAAATTTTTAACATAAAAAGATAATACAAGGAATAATCCATGAACCATAGATACCATTGCATTTATTTACAAGTAACAATTACTTTCACATCACTATATCACCAGGTTTTTTATTAATGTTGCTACGGAAAATGCAACAGTCACTATATTTTTTATCTGAATATATGAATTATGGTATCCTAGATTCAACACACTTTTACCCTCTAAATATATAAGTGAATAACTATTAAGAGATAAATTTAGTATTAATATTGTAGGTGTAATTACAAGTTCTCATTACTTAAATACATTTTAGTTTTTCATTGGTATACAAAATTCAACACAAACTTACTCTATAAATATAAAATTAAATTTAAATAATTCCCTATGTTTTATATTGTTTTGTGCATTTAAGAAAATGTTGTCCAGTGAACATCATAAAATGAAAAATTCCCTTGAAGAAAGGAGATTAGAATGAGAGTGAAAATGAAGGCAGTGATTGCACTGATCTCAGGATCAGATACAGACACAGTGAAAGATTGATAGGCAAATATATTCATAGGCATTGCAGGAATGCCATGAAACAATAAGAGTACAAGCACAAGCCAAAAGACATGAAGCTCAGAGGTGAACTAATGAAAAAGAATAAGAAGGAGAAGAGGAGAGCAAACCTGAGAGAGAGCAGCATAAAGAAGACAAAATGGAAGAAATTAATGCAAGAATAGCTGTTATGAAAGAATGTGTAGCTGAAAGGATTCAAAATGAAACATGAAGAATTTAAGATAAGAACAGAAAATATGAGAATGCAAATGGAAGAATGTCATTGGCAAGAAACTGAAGAATAATACTGGTGACATGAGAAATGCTCCAAATTTCATATTTACTTCATAGAGTAAACTGAAGCCAATTGTCAACAACATAACAGTAGTAGATACAAAATAAGCCATCATTTTTGACAGCATGGGTACACACACACACACGTGTCTGTGTGTTCTTGAGCTATAATTCATATCTGACTTGATAAAAATACATTGGATAATCTTGATCAAGATTAACACATATGCTATTGAAAATTTTTGAGATGAAACATGTATATTGAAGTTGCAGAAAACTATAAAAACCATTAGTCTTTTTTGACAAAAATACACAGTGATCTACTTCACTTTCAAGTCTTAAAGAATATGCATTTTATACTGGACTTATTTTTACATTTGATTTCTATGTACTCAGGAAAATTGTCAGTTCTTTACAAGAAAAACACCTACTTATCACCTTAGGAAATTTATTAAAAGCTGTCTGCTTTATCAGGTTAATAGAGAGCTCATTGTTACTCAAAGATTTTGCAAAAGATAAAAACAAAACTTATTGTCTAAAAGACCTGAATAACCTTGATAATTTTTCAAACTCTAGGTGTTTTATTTTTAGACATCATGGTTTAATTTCAGAGCTGTTTTGAACTAATTACATTTGCATGACTATAAAAAGATTCATATTTCTAATGTTTTATATGCATACATAAGTACATAAGAGGAATGGACTATTTTTAGTAGTAAAAATTAAACTTAATTCTAAAATACATTTTTTCTTTAGATATAATGAAAAAAAATGATTAAAAGAATTGTTTACTTTGTGATTTGGATTTCAAAGTGGAATAGTTATATTTACAAATCATTTTAGCAATTACTTGTAAAATCCATATTATATTAAGGTAATTTTAATATCATATTACTGGGAAACACATTGGCTATGACAGCACATCTAGTCTCTGGTGGTATTAGGCATTTTATTTAAATGGGAAATTTACTTTTTTTATCTCTGGAAAAGTGCACTGCATTATCTTATGTTTTAAGAAAAAACATTTGTGACATTGAGGTGGTTAAACATTAATTCTAAGAAGGAAAAGAAAAGGGTTAACCCGGAATGAAATATAGGCTGGAAGATAGAGAGTGGAGACATTTTCCTCAGTGAGAATGGGACATCAGGATTTCTTCTCTCTTAAAAGTATATTTTTCTTATCTATCAAGAATCTGGCATACAAGCAAAAACAGATTTGGAGAAATGGCTTTATCTCTTTCTCAATAAATCAGGGAAACATATTTTTGTTGACAAAAATGAAAACAGAGAATGAATCCTTTTTCTTAGGGTTGAAGTTATGAAGATCAATCACGTGCCAAGAAGGTGATCTGGTTTGAGTTTTCACTGAGACAGCAACTGGCCCAGGGATGGAAAACAGAGTCTCTTTGTTGAGAATTTAGATAAACAAATATACTTTCATTAATAAAAACAGATTTAGAAAATAAGTTTATCTTTTTCTGGAGAAATTAAGAAAACACACATTAATGGAAAGAGAAGCAGATTAGGATCATATTTTCATTGATGAAAGCAAAAACAAAGAACAAACTCTTTTTCTTAGGGTTGAGGTTATGAAGATCAATCATATTGAGCCAAGAAAGTGATCTGGTTTGTGTTTTCACTGAGATGACAATCAAACAGTTTTGTCTCTTGTTTGAAAATTTAGGTAAACAAATATATTTTTTGTTGATGAAAGCAAATTGGGAAATAATTTTCATCTATTGTTCAGATGGTTAAAATGAGAACAAATTTCTCTTAATGGGTCAGATGTACTGTATGATTAAGGCTGAAGTTATGAAACAAATTCTGTCATTGGTGGTCTGGTTTGTATTTTCACTGGACAGATATAGTTCCAAGAAAACAGAATAAATTCAGAGAATTGAAATTAATGATTGGAATGTAACTCTGCTCTTCCACCTACATGCTTTAAAAACTAGATTTATCACAAAGACAGTTATGTATGCTCTGGGAAGTGGGCTGAGGTTGAATGTTATGAAGGAGGAAAGGGCAGAATTTGGCCACACCTGTGTGAAGTAGTGGTGCAAGTTGTGAAGTGAAGCTGGTTAGTGTTAAGGGAGAAGCAATCCTTGCGATTACTCTCGAAGAAGGTGGATAATTCTTCAAATTTGGAAAATTAAGAAAGCAGAAATAGGAAACAAAGAAAACCCTTAATTTAGTTAATGAAAATTAAAGAATCAATAAACCCCCACAACCTTATGGCCCCACACCAGTTTTGGGTTGAAGTGTATATAAACGGATGACTTTGGGCTGAGAAGCTACATCAAGTGCTCCTGGAATCCACATCAGCTGCCACCAGAATTCCTTATTCCAAGACTTTGAACTTAGCCTTCCAGAAGTTTAGACAAGGCTCAGTGTCACTGGAGAGATTGATGCATGAAGGGTTAATTTTTGTTGTAGCAAGAACTATATAAACCAATTGAAGATTAACCCCACAAATCTCTCAATTTATTTTTCATTGTAAAGATATTTTTTTCCTTAATATAGCACCAGCCACAGCTTGATCAGTGCTGCAAGACTATGACAACATTCGATCTTCTACTGCCCTGAGATCAAGAACACAACATGGCAGAGACAGTGTAGATCAGAGCAGCTTAGACCAGCGTCAGCATTGACCAGCGCAGAGTTAGCCCATGGTTAAAGTGTCATCCTAAAACTCTGAGGACTGGACCACTCTAAATGAAGACTACTTCAGAAAGTAATTGATCATTCAACCTGTTTTGTGATGATATCTTAATTTGATAAATTTGAATGATTGTTTTAAACAAATTTTTAATAATCTTAATCATCAAAGTTCAATAAAACCAACATATTTACTTACAAGTAAAATTGAATGTATACTTCTGTACCATTTTGATGTTACTGGCAAAGATATCCAACAGTAAACTCAGATTTTCCAACTGGACAATAATCCCTGAAAATGACTTTAAAGAATACACAAGTGAAAACACCATATTTAAGATATATCATTATTATAATATCTGTACATATCGATTTGGTAACAAAGCATAATATTATAACTGAAATTTTGATCTTTTTTCCAAATTACTATCCCTACCAACAATATTTTTCAAGGCTAGTATATAAAACATCCTATATTAATGAATTGTTGTTTTGTTTCACTTTTGTGCTATTTATAGAATGTGTCAGTTATTTTTCTTTGGGTGAAGAATTAAGATATTTCCAATTTGCATAACATTTACTTTATTAAAAGGAGAAAAGGTATTTTATTCTACAGTAAAATCTCAATTTTTTGTGCTCCTCAACCAACTTGATTTGTAAAAGATTAACTGGTATAATTTAAAGTTCTAATTATTTAATTGTGGAAATTGTAAAATGATCTTAATTCCAAACTTTTTTCCCTTCAGGTCTGTTTAAAATTTTTCATTTTGAATGTTGTTTTCTTATGAATATTTACCTAATTAAGCACTTGTTGGTTCAGCAAGAGAGAATTAAGAGCTAAACTATTTGGACTTAAGTGAAGTAAAATTTCAAGACAGCAAAGTACCATCTTCCCAGTATACTTGTAGTATTTGTAAAATCCAGTCTTGCCTATTTATGTAGGTAACATAGAAGAAAAAATAGATTGTGATAAAAGTGAAAACAGCAGCTAAGAACATGCAGTTAATGTCTATAGAATACAACTAATGAACAGAACATGTGTTAGCTGTACCAAAATACTTCAGGCCATCAAAGTCACATTATTGTCTCTTGGGATGGAGATACATTTTCATGTATTTACACATCATCTCTAGTGTCTCAAGTTTATAAAATCTCTCTTTAAAGAATATGGAATAAACACTGACACGTTGACTTGAGTGCGGCATTTCAATCATGAAACTGAAGCTGAATTAAAGATAGAACAGCTCTGCTCTATCTTTATTACTGCTCCAGTTTATTTCTCCTTCTGAGAATTGCTTCTTATGTTGTTGATATATTGTTGAATCTTATCTGAAAAGGATTCTAGAATATTTATAACATCTTTGTCACAAGATCAATGTAGCAAAGTTAATGTGTTGCTGAGTTACCTTTTCTCCAATGATTAGTTGTTTCTTGCAGCTGAACTAGTTGTACACTTCTTATCTTAGTGAAAACATGATGGTAGGATTAGTCTTTAGTTTCTATTTCATGAAGTCAATTCTTAGATGTCTAAATTTAGATATTAAGCATTTTTTTAAATATTTTCTTGTCAAAATTTTAAATTAAAATAATTGCTTAATATAATTGTGTACAAGAATGCAAATGCTACATGCAAGTGCAGAACTGATACCTTGTAACTTTTTAATTATATGCTTTCAATTTGTGTTCAATCCCACTATACCTACTTATATAAGTATTTGATCCATAAATATTCAAACCATTAAACTACTAATATATTAGTAGGAATAAATACATATCAATATTATAACGTTACAAAGAATTTTATAATCTTTTGCTCTTGTTTGAATTTTTCATATAAAATTTATATTCAGTTAGTACTTAGATATTCTTTTACCAATAATTTAGATTTTGACATAAAACGAAAATCTAGGAAGAGATATTAAAGGTTAAGATTATGCAGAAATGTATTTTTTTAGTTAATTTGCAAATAGTTTTAAATTTATAAAATTTTTATCACCTTTATTATAACAAAATAAAGGGAAAAGCATTCATTATATAAATTACATTAGTCAATGGTTAGAACAGATTTAAATATAAAATACAAAATAGATAATGAACAACCTTAGAAAGTTAAATATATAATGAAAAAACATAAATAATGAAAAAAACCTGATATAGCTATCTAGCTATCCAAATAGATAATGAGCAACTTTAGGTAGATAGATAATATCCATGTAAACATGTATGTGTATATGTGGTAATGGGATACTTACATAATTTTATATTTAATAGATAGATTGTGGAGAAAAATGATAGATTCAAACAGACTGTGATAGATAGATAGATAGATAGATAGATAGATAGATAGATAGATAGAAATTAAAAGGCTACTTAAAAATTTATTAAATGACCATTTTATTCAAAACTGTAATCTATAGACTTTTAGTAATTTTTTTTGATGAAATCACTCTGAGCAAGGTGATAATGTCACTAAGATGCAATGGGTTACTGAGAGTGAAAGCAGACAAGAAAACATTAGTAAGAAGAAAGGACAAAAAAATGGGATTGGGGAAAATAGAAGATGGTGATTAATACTGCATTTAAATTTTTGAAAATCATAGGTGACAGGGAAGAAGAGAGTTCCACAGGTGGTAAGTGTGAGAGAAGAAACTAACAGAACAGAACTTATGTTCACATCTAGCTATTTCAACAGTCAAATTATGAGACTTAGTTGCCAATGTAATAGTACACTTAAAGTTTGATGTACCAAGGAGGAAAGCTCATTAAAACAATTCACATGAAAATATTTATAGAAAAGACACAGGGAAGTTATGTTACAGCAGTGGGAAAGTGACTGAAGTTGAAATGCCAGATCAGAACCAATAACATTGCAGATCCTTCCTAGCAGCAGACCTAGAAATTGATTCAATATAATCATTTCACTTCATGTCAGTGGAAAACATGAGACTAAGAAGGCATCATGAGTTGCTTTCTTGGAGGTTAGCATTAGCCAGGAATTCAAAAAAGATTCTCTAAGATGATTAAGAGAGATCAGTTTCATTTTTACTTCTTCAGACCAATAACACTTACTATTAAGACAAGATTAAATAGTTGTGTCATTGGCATAAATATTGAGTAAGGAACTGATGGCATTGGGAGAGTTGTTAATAAAGATAAGAAACAGTCTAAGGATAAAGCCCTGGGGGACACCCACAGTAATGTGAAAGGATCTAGATGAGTGGCCATTCAACATAACTTTCATTTAAGCAACATTAAGAATCAAAAATTTGTCCTAAGACATCATAGCTCTTGAGCTTGTGAAGGAGACCAACATGCCAATCCCTGTCAAATTCCTTTGAGAAATCTAAAGCCACAGCCCAAACTTTGCAGTTCTTATCTAAAGATTAACAGATTCTTTCAATAATAACTGTTAGAACATTGACAAATGAGTCACAAAATGTTATTCAATTCATGATATTATATGAAAAGAAACTTGCACAAAGCTAATTATGTTCATTATGTATCATACAAGATAGAATCTGCTGTTGTTAATCCTATGCCAAATATTCTAATATTGACATTTCCAATAAAGCAAATACTGATTTCTATAACTGAAGTGGAATGGTGAATCACTGTTACCTGAACTTTTTAAAATTTTAAATCCTAAAAATTGTCATAAGACCTGTATATTTGCTATACAGGTAGTGGATTACATATTTATATCTATCTTGATAAGATTTTATCATAGCTAAAACATTTTCAACATTTAGAGTTTATTGGTGTCTCAAAGTGGAGAACAGAGTTTCCCATACCATTTCTCATTCTATTAATAACTAGAATCATGGCCCGGTGTTGCCTGTGCTTGATTCAAAAATCGTACGACTCATACAGCAGTCTCTATCACTTGACTTAAAATATTTTTGCCCTTCCTTGCCTTTAAAGGAGTTCCCTTTGCCGTGCTGATGTTGCTACATGCCTTACTTCTTGCCTATCTCACACTGCAAATTTTTTCTAAGCTCTATACTAAACATTAAATCTGTTATGAAAAAAGAACTAAACAAAATGAACACAAAACGATTAGCTTTAAAAAAGGACTCGTAACTGGAAAAACCTAATGAAAAAAAGAATGTTAACAACAAATACTTTTTCACACCCAACCCAGTTCTGCGGAATCAGAATCAACGTTGAGTTTAAGCAAGTGAATGAGCCAACTGGAGTAAAGTGCCATGCAGATTTAAATTTTTCCCACTTGTGACGAATGCAGCTATCGATTTTTTTGCATGCTAGTTAACATTTGTGTCAGTCAGCTGTTGGCTCTCACACTGGCCAATGGAATCTTCCTGCCTATTCGTGGCAGCCAGCTATAGGCTCTCACTCTGGTCAGTACAAAATGGCTGCAAACTACATGAAAACTGCTGTAGAAGCATGAAAAAATCAATTATTTCCACTATTGATGGGAGTTGGGAAATGCAAAGTCGGTCTTGGCCTTTCTGCTAACTTGGAGCATGTGCATGTAAATTTTGGTGCAAATCTGTTGAAAATTGCAGCCATGCATTCGTTACACACACACATCCTGCCTTTTATAGATAGAGATTTGAATTCTTGTCAACAAAACACATTAGTTAATTTAGACAACCTTGTAATATTTAACAACATTGCATCTCCTTTATGCATGAATATTGTGTGTGTGTATGTATAAATATATATATATTATATACACAAGCTATGTGTAAATATATCTAAATAGGGTTGCATAATGAAGAAATGTTTGATTCCTTCCCAAGTGATAGTGAAAGCAATAAGGATTTTGTAGCATATATATCTTTTTTTTAATTGATTTACAGTGGTCTCTTATTTTGATGTTTTGCACTTTCATCTCTAAAACAATATATACTAATTTTTAAATTATCTGATTTAAATTTTTTTCAATGATAATTTCTAAATAAAGTTTTTTCTTTCTCCTTGTCTTCAAAATAAGGGTTTGTCTTATATTCTGTAAAATATGGTACTGTTGATTATACTCTATCATAAAGATACAAGCCTTCCACAAATTTTTATTGTATTTTAATCATAGGTAAAAACTGAATTTAATTCTTTGAAACACTTCTCATAAGTATGGTTAACAAGAGACCTATCAGATAAAAATTTCATTAACCTTACCCACTGAGAGGCTAATATTTGCTTAGCATGTATCTATAGGTATCTAATAGACAAGGAGGGAAGCATTTATTTTTTTTAAGGAAATTTCCCATCCTTGAGCCAATTAGGATTAACCCATTTATTAATATCACAATATAGAGAAAAGGCTATATGACCAGTTATAAATTTTGCTAAGATAACAGAACTGGTTGGTAGGTATATTAGCAACCATTTTTCTGAAGAAATAAGCTACTTTTTATGGATTATATAGTCTGTCACATAGTTTAGACAGCATAGCCTCTATATAACATCACCCAGGCCTGCAACCTTGAGAGCTCACTCCAGTTTCATCACCAAAGGAGTGAATTTTGATCAAACAAGGTGCTACCTTTCTCTCACATGATAAATGGATACCTACTTATATGTGTGTGTGTGTGTGCACCTATATATATATATATATACACATATATGCGCAATATATAGTTGGGCAGTAATGCCTAATATATTTCATTAAAAATGATGACAAGATATTTTTATAAAATTATAATTTTTCTTGTGGGAAAACAAGAGATGTTTTGGACATAATGTATGAAAAAATTGTACAAATGATTGGTTATTCCAAGTGCTTTCATTTAATCTATTAAATGTTTTCAAGAATTTGGGTCATGCTATTGCAAATAATGTGTACTTTACTGATATGAACATGGCCAATACATTATAGCTGTGTTTGGAGAATTAAAACCATACTTATGTATCAGTAACCTACAGCAGCACTTTTATTGGCACACTTTTCATGTCCAAAATATGTATGTCTCTGTGATGGGTTTCCACAGGCACCAGAGAGCTCACAACAGGAACCCAAAATGATTTAGTAGAGCATCATCAAAATATTTATATGTATATTCAAACAAGTTTTCTTAGTTTACAGACAAGCTGTTATATTTTTTATAATAAATCTTTCTTGCTGTTGGATTAGTTTGTGTCTTTTTAATGCCTTCATTGTAAAGATACAGAAACTACAAAAACTATGTAAGTTCTTTATCAGATTCCAAGTTTTTTTGACTAGTTTCAATTATTATCACAAAAAAAAGAAGAAATTTGAAGTCTATTAGTTTGCAATTTCTGAATCATTTTGAATGTTTGCCACATGATGTGGTGTGCATTCTGAGAATTAAAATACATTTTACAATGCCTATGCCAGAATCAAAATTTGTTGATTATTTGACTTAATATAGACAGCATCTAAAATGTGTACTATTTATTACTTACATTGAGTATTATTTGCATGGGATTGTCTTATTAGAATTTGTTTCTCTATCATGTGATGCACTTTGATTGACACAAACTTGTTTGTGTATTTCTTTTCTTTCTATTTTAAGAAACCATCATCAATAGGGCAAGTAAATGTGATATTATTAATATCAATATACAATATATGAACCAGTAATAAGGAGTGCCAGAGAAAAGCAATGATAAAGAAAATTATAATATGAGCACTGGTAAAAAATGGTCGCTGAAGACATGAAGTTTATAAGTCCCAGAAATTCATACACAGATGTCCTTAAGGACACATGGCACAGTGGATAAAGGTGTTGGTTAGATCCCAAAGAGTTGTGAGTCCAATACCTGGTCAAGGCAGTGAAGAACTTGGAGAGGTGAATTAACAGGAAATAACTGACATCCATTAGACATGGCATGTGGAACTAGAACAGTGAGTGAAATAAAGGGTTCAGTTCGACATTCCAACCATGGAGCATACAATGGCTGAAATGTTGTGATAAATATGGCAACAAACATGAGGACAATAGTCTGAATAATATAAATAGTGTACATAATACCTCATCTCAGAAATATAGACATATTAATAACTGCTAAATTAAGTTTTAAACTTTTCACAATAATGAATCATATGTGAAAGAAATTGAGATTGTTTCTCATATATTCAACACTTTCATAAATCCTATAGGTACCTCCATGAAATCGCTAAAAAAAGAGCATAGCTTGATGAAAGACACCAACCTTGCCGAAAACAAAATTTTATCATCTAAATGCTTATGTTTATTAAGAGGAAAGATTAAAGTTTTTTTAATTATTTTTAAAAAATTTTTCCTTCTTTTTAGAAATTCTAAATTTTGATTAAAAAGGACCCCCCCCTACCTGAAAATCAGCTCTGAATTGTAACATACAAAACTCAATAAAACAAAGATATTATTTAATTTCAAATGCTTTTATTTGCTTTTAGTTGTTTTTATGAATATGGACAATATTTTCGATGAAAAAATGAATTTTTAATACAATTATTTATTTCTTAATTATAATGGATTTTTACATTTAATTTTTTAAAATATTATAAAATTAGTTAAAAGCAGCATCCACTTTCGTAAATGTCCTTATGAGATAGATCTTTTTTTTACCACATTGTAAATTGTATCGTTTTGACTAATCAGAAGACCCGCAGTAATTAAGAAATGTAATTTTGTGTTTATAATTTGGCTGTAATTATAAAGTACGGAAGACCAACCAGAATACAATTAAGTTGCCTTATTTCAATTAAGCATTGTTCTTCGCTGTTAAGGCCTTTATTTTTGCGAAACACGTGTGGAGAAGTTAATTTGATTTTTTCAATTTCAACTGAGAAGTGTACCTACAAGTATCAGTATCATCTTATGAAATTTATATGATCTTATTTTTATATTAATCTCAGTTATGATATTTTTCCATAAATGAAATATCAAAATTAATAATAAAATGAATACAAATAACAAAGTAAAATGTAATAAATGTACATAAAACTATAGTATTTTATGTACACTTCTGATAAAATTTCATAAGAAAGGTACCTATAAATTATCTAGATACCTTTTTTTATGAAATATGAAATTTAATCTCACTCTTAACAGTCTTATTTTAATTTCTTTATAATATATTTTCCATAAAGCATTGTAAATGTAAAGGTGAAAGCTAAGTACAAAAAAAAAAAAAAGCGCTAAAAGTTTTCCTTAAAAATAACGAGGTAAATAATTTGTTCACTTAAAAGTAAACTATTTCACTTTTCTCCTTCCGTAGAACAAATTAGCCTCACGGAATCCGTCAATATGTCATTCATCACCTGTCAAGTGATGCGAAAGTTTATGACCTGCTTTGTTTTATTTTCAAATTACATCTTTTTGGCGCAGAAGCTAAGTTAAGCTTGGTTCAAAATATTTTAAATAAACATTATAATTTCTGATTTTCTTAAAATAAGTTTTGAAAAAATGATAATTGATATTTAAAATAATTTCAAAGTGAGATTTACAGTTTTTTTATAAAATGGAAAAAAATGGTCAATTTTGCTGACTCAAAAAAAAAAACAAGATTTTTAACAAAAATTTTGAACGTGCCAGGAACGATTAAAAATGTAAAAAAATCCCCCCAAAATACTTTGATCTTTCCTCTTAATAACATAAGCATTTAGACGATAAAATTTTGTTTTCATCAAGTTTGGCGCCTTTTTCATCATGCTATGCTCTTTTTTTAGCATTCACGTGGAGGTACCTATTTAAATATAACTTTTTGTTCAACAATCTGCAAAGCCATTATTGATAATCATTTCTTTTAAATGTTCTTTGTAGATAATTGTTTTAGAAGAGATTAATTTTGGTCTAAGTTTTTATAATAGCTATTTTATATCAATGGGAAACTTTTCTTTTATAGTTAAGGCAGAAGTTATTTTTTTTATAAAGAGATAATTAAATTCTGATTCTAATAGAATTAATAAAATCCAGGAAGGAAATTATTTTTTAATATCTAGTTTGCATGTAAAAATTAAGGACATGTGACTGATAATAATCAATGAAAAATGTTTATTTAACCATTTTTTGGAGGAATATTATTAAGGTGTTTTACAAAATTATTATGAAAGTGTTTTACTTGCCATATTCAAAGTGCTCTCCTTCATGATCAATGCACAAGCTTACACAGTTCAATATCAATTTCCTCAAACTTTGCAGTGATTTGAGCCTTCAATTTCTGAATGGTATAAGGCTTTTCATGATAAACAAGGTCATTCATAAGTACCCAAAGAAAGAAATCTGGAGGTTTAGGGAGCACGCTGACCATACAATTTGTCTGTAAAGTTCAATCCACTTTCCAGGAAAATTTTCATTAAGCCATTGACAAACCTGATAACCAAAATATAATGAAGCTCCATCATCCTGGAAATAAGTCCTAATTTTGTACCCTGGACTGAAAGAAGGTTTGAAGCATATCCAGGTAATTTTCTGCAGTGACAGCTACTTCAAAGAAAAAGCGTCTCAGGAAATGGCTACCCAAACTGCAACACCAGGTAAATTTACCTCCTCAACTATCACTTTTGAATTTTCCTCAGCCCAGTAGGCAGTTGCATCTGGTAATTGTGCTGTTAAGCTTAAAACATGCCTTGTCTGACCACCAGATGTTGTCTAGCATTGAGTCCCCTTTGACAAGTTTAGCTAAGAACTCTTCACAAAATTGAAGACGGCAGTCATCATCTCCATCATCAAAGGCATGCAGTAAACGTGGAATGTTAAGTTTTTCTGGTGAAGGATACAGATAATACTTGATTGGCTAACTTCTAACTCTGCAGATAAACAGCAAGTTGATTTTTTGGGATTGACTTCTTCAGCCTTAGCTACATTTGTTGCTGTTTTTGGATGACTGTACTTTTTTTTTTTTACACTGGCTATTAATCCTGTTGCTTCAAATGTCTCAACAACTGACTGTATGCTTCTTCCCTGGGGTGGGTTAATATTGAATTCCTGGGCCAAACAGCGTGCAGCCATTGATTGATTTCCATTACATGTATAGTAATATTTCACAGCCGCAATGCGTTGATTCATTGAAAGGTAATTCATGGTTCAATTTGGTGCAGACTCAGTAATTTTACAAAATCTGAATAACCTGAAAAACAAAACTTAATATACAAGACAAAACATAACTTACCCGAATTTAGGCACTATTTTTTACCTATTGTGTATGTATATATATATATATATAAAAATAAGAAATTACAAATAATAAAGTTCCTGAAGGAATGAAAGGTTAACATAAAAGGTTTTCCTCATTTTTCTTTGTATATTTGAATTTTACATATACATAAAATTGAAATATGGATCAAATAAGGAACAAGTAGGAAAACCTTTATACATTTGACATCATATTTGAATTTTACATATACATAAAATTGAAATATGGATCAAATAAGGAACAAGTAGGAAAACCTTTATACATTTGACATCATGCTTTTTATTTTAGCTTAAAAAATTTTTTCAGGGGGAAAGGGCAACATCAAGATATTTTGAATTTTATGTTGTGTTTTCATTGGTTGGGTACATATGCATTCATTTTTGTGGCAATAATGTCTTAATTCTAGTGGGTGTTGTTACCTTGTTTAAATTTTGAAACAGTAGTGTAATGAAATTGGGATATTAATGCAGTAGTTGGCTGCATGTGAAAATGTTGAAGCTGAATGTGTACACACATACAAGGTGCATTCAAAAAGTATATGACCTTTAGGTATAAAAAAAATCAATTTTGTAAATTTCACAAAATTTATTTAATCTCCAGCAGCTCTGCTACTGCTGGTAACGCCTCTGGAATGGTGCTCTGCCATTGCTTTTCTCATCATTTACTTGCAACTCATTTCTCTTTCAGATGGTTTTCAAGAGAGTAGGGAGCCTGTTGAACAAGTGTGTTGTTCTTGACCAGAAAAGCTTGGATTATGTGGGCAAATTTTACTGATACTCCACAAGCAATTTCCTAGATTATTACACAAGTCTTCCATAACTATTCACCAACCCTTTCAATTGGATCCTTGTTTCGGCTTATGGATGGGCTGTCTTGCTTAATCTTCTGGGTGGTTTGAGCTTGAGTATCATGTTTGTACTCTAAGTGTAACAGCTGGCAACAGAGCCTACTGGCATGAAACTCAGATTATTTATTAAATGTTCAGCAATTACTGTATCTAATGTGTGCAGCAGTTTATGCAAATTATCATACCTGTTGATTTCTCTCAAAATAAACCAGTCTCATACTGACATTTATAAATTACTGAGTCTAAAACAGCTTACAGGTTAGGATGAAAATACCATTTGTGGATTTGCCAAAAAATAGTAAGATTTAACTGAGCAAATTTAATGCAAACTCCACCAATCTATGGGACATTTCACTGGGCCAACCAATTTAGGTTCCCTATAAATTGTGCCATCTTGGTAAGAATGCCTGGCTACACAATATCTAATGTGTAAACATTATCTACTAAAATCTTAGTTATAAATTAAATCTTCAATAACTTGGACTGAGAACAAATATTTACCAATGTACCAGTGTCTTAAAATTCAGTTTCTACTGTCTTGGACAAAATGAGTCCCAGTGTGTATGAGAATATTTGCTTGCTATTTTGTAAAAATAAAAGATGACTATTAGAACATCAAAGATAGAGATTCTATAGTTAAGTTGAAACCAAATCTTTCACTAATATAATTTTCTTTCATACTTTCTATCTACAGGGTTCACCAAATTAAAAACAAAACACAAGGATGCTGCGATTTTCTATATAAAGTACAGCGTATGTGTCTGTATCCAAGCAACTCGTCTTGTCCAATTTCAATGATTCATAGCTCTAGAAAAAGTTAGGCACAGGGAACAATTTTTGTTGAGCTCAAATTCAGGGTTGCCAGATATTGTGAGGTTAAAAATATATATTAACATATACTAGCCATTATCGTTGCTTTCATGGCTCAAGGGGAGTAACTCTTATTTTCCTTTTGTATCCAAAATTGCAGTGTACTTTTTATTATTAACTAGCTCCTATGGAGAACTCTTGGTTTGTCCATCATCACAACAGCTAGGGAATAGTAGACTGCCCAAAGACTGAGATGATAAACAGATGTGTTACTACTTTTACTGGAGGATTGTTTTGATTTAATATGAAAAAGTTCCGTTTAGAAATATCATCTTATATAGTGTAGAAAAATGTTTGAAATTTGCATTTTCCTTTACCTTCAACAAGTTGGCATCTATTTGTAAAACTCCTTAACTATAAGTCTATTTATAAATGAAATGTTCATTTAAAATTGTTGCTTCAAAGATTTTAAGTAGTGAATATATCTTACTTTATGAAGCAAGTGGGTGAAACCTGCTAGTATGTTAATATACTAGTGAAGCATCTGTTGGTTCATTGATAGCAAAATGATCAAATTTTAAATATAAATTGTCAATTTAAAATACTTAGAAGGTATATCCAACTTAAGTAGCGATATAAAAATTAGTTGAGACTTTGTTACCAAGGTTTCAATATCCAAATCCTATGCATTTGTGAACATGTATATTTTAATTTAACGAGACATAATTTCCCTAAAAAAAAAAAAAAAATTACTGAAAAGTACATTACAATTTTATAGCTATCTCACTTTCTAGGGTTAAGTTTAAAAAAAAAAAAAAAAATCTCCAAATTTAATTATCAGCTAAGGATAAGGAGGGTAATGCATTATTCCAAACTCAGTGAAATTGTGTGCATGTAGACATTAAATGACACCAGCAGTCAGACAGGAAATTATCTATGATATAAATCACAATAGACATATGCATGTAGGTAGCTAGATGTTAGAAAAAAAAAAAAAATTTTTTTTACTTAACATAAAAGCACAAATTTGTATTCTAATTAAGTTGAATTAGACAAAAATTCTTTCGAAATCAGCAAATATCAATGATAGCTATTATCTGATCGACAAAATCATTTTAAAAAACAAAAAATTGTGACAAAGACAATTCTACAGAAAATAGACTTTATTTGATTTAACTATTAAAAATAAATATTACAATTTTATTAAAAAAATTTATTTTTTTTAACACGAGTTGCTGGCATTAGCCAGTACTAGTCAAAGGTCAATTTGGGTGGATGAGGTGATATTTGTATTAACAGCTGCAAACTTAATGCCTGCCATTTGTAAGTATGGTGGCCTGTAATAAAGTGTAAACAAAATCAATATTTTATACAGCTAGTTCTTTGTGGTAGTTAGTGATTACAAGTCAATATACTTGTAGTTAATATCCAATCAACAGGTGTGCAATATTATTTTCTAAAAATTGCCAGTATTTTCCAAATATCTATACGTATTTATTAAAGGACGTAAAAAAAGTAAAATTAGTGGTACACCTTTTACAAGAAAACTTAAATTTCAAATTAAGTCAATATTACAGAAAATTCTTTGGCTACAGGCAGTAACTGTAGGATACAAGAGGAAAAAAAAATCCCATAGTTTCAGTATTTAGTTATTAGGTTGGTGCAAAAATAATGTTTTTTGATGTTCAACTTCAAAAGATCATAACTCCTTTCATAATAAACTTTATTAATCGAAATAAGAACCATTAGAATCGACACATTTTTGCCGAGAAACAAGTTTATTTATCCCATTAGCATAGAAATCTGGAGTTCTGGAAGTGATGAAGTCATTGAAGGCCAGTTCGGCATCATCTCTGCTTTTGAAGCATTTTTCATGCAGGAAGTTGTCGAGATGCTTGAAAAAGTGATAATCGGTGGGCGAGATGTCCGGTGAATATGGCGGATGAGGCAGAGTCTCGTAGCCCAATTCGTTCAGCTTCTGCAGGGTCAGTTGAGCATTGACATGGAGGAGAATTGGTCCCTTCATATTGACCAATCTCTGGCACATACGTTGGGGCTTCTGGTGCATTTCGTCAATTTGTCGGCAGTACTTCGCTGCTGTAATCGTTTCGCCCGGATTCAAGAAGCTGTGATGGATGAGACCGGCCACAGAACACCAAACAGTCACCATAACTTTTTTTTGGTGCAATTTCGGCTTTGGGAAGTGTTGTGGAGCTTCTCCAGCATCCAACCACTGGGCCGAACGTTGCCAGTTGTCATAGAGGATCCACTTCTGATCATGCGTCACAATCCACTCAAGAAATGGGTCGTTTTTGTTGCGCAGGAGCGTTGAAGACACGTCAAAACGACGATTTTTTTGATTATCGTTCAATTCATGTGGCACCCATTTATCCAACTTTTTTGACTTCCCTATTTGCTTTAAATGGCGAACGACTGTTGAGTGGTCAACCTCGAGTTCAACAGCAACTTCTCGTGTGGTTTTGTGAGGATCGGCTTCAATTAAGGCTTTCAAATGTTCGTTATCAACCGCAGTTGGCCAGTCGCGACCGTCTTCATCTTCGAGGCTCTCGCCATCATTGCAAAATTTCTTGAACCACCGTTGTGCCACATGTTCGTTAGTGGTTCCTGGGCCAAATGCATCATTGATATCACGAGCTGTCTCGGCAGCTTTTCGGCCTAGTTTGAACTGGAACAAGAAAATCGTGCGGATTTGAGTTTTGTCCATGCTGTTGAAAAGCCTGCAAAAAAAATGAAGAGATTGAGAATGGTATCGAATAACAATTCGATAGAGCGAAAAACGTGCTTCAAAATGATATATAACATGGCTATATATATCAATGAATTAATTCAGAAATCATATATAAAGGTAACATGTGAGAAAACGACATTATTTTTGCACCAAAGGATATAAAAAGTATAAACCTACATAATATGCAATTGAGAAATTGCGTGTATATATATATATATATATGGGGAGAAGAAAAGAAAAACACAAACACCATAAAATTAAGTTGAATATATCCCCACCCACAAAAAGCAAAGTGTTTTTTGGAGGTACCCAGTTAAAAATGCATTATAAAAACGTTATGAGTTATTGATGCTTTAACTGAGTGAAGATTAAATTTAATATTCCCAGTAAATAAAATACTTGATGAATTTAAACTGATATTTTTCCAACTTATCAGTAAAAAACAAATTTGTAAATTTCATTAAAAAAATCTTCCAGAAATATACACTTTTCTAATATGTTGAGAAAAATTAGCTGATGTAAAATTTAATCTGAATTGAAACAAACATTACTTTTCATTTAAGCCATCACAGAAAAGCATCTAAGAGAACAGACCTTTTGACATGTTAATTGATTTATTGAGTGTTTGGGAAATTAAATGAAAGTGGACAATAACTATCAATATTAAATCTAAAAAAAAAAAATTATTAAACTTTAATCTTACTTAGGAAGACACCCAAGACATTAGAAAAAAGTACCGATAAATTTATTACAGGTACTTATATTTTCTGTGGTCATGTATAGATGTTTGCACTTTATAATTACAGAGAAATGACTAGTCATAAGCTATTCTAATTAAATTAGAGTTTTGTATAATTTTTTTTTGTTATTTAGAACATTTTTCTAATTTTTGACCAAAATTATTTCATTTAAATTCTAGGGGACTCATCTTCATAAAACAAACATCTAATACAAAAAAGAATTTCTCAAAATTAAATGGATGAGGGTTGCTAACAGAATGAGCCTCAAAAAACAATTCCTAACAAAAAGCCCAGTTTTAGTCCTAGAATTATCTCAGCACAACTTCATTAAAGTAAAATATTTTTCTGAAATTAGATTTAAAAATAACCAATTTGAAATCAGCGTTACTTATCTTTAGTAATTACAGAAGTATTTAACGCATAGGTGGGGGTTGCATGAGTCATTGACATGTACAGATTAATTTTTTTTTTAAAAGGAGGGAACATCTGTAGAAATATTGAATATGAGCTTCACCTCATCTACTCAGAATATTTTGGCTTTAAATTTACTATAGTTACTGCTTATTCTCGACGTCTGTATTTACAAAAATCTGCACACACACGTGCGTTTATATATATATAAATAAAAAAAGATCTAATCTAAATCCTTTGCATTTATTAGTAGATATAGTTTATATTTAATTATCACCTAACTTAGGTACCTCCACGAAAATGTAAACAGAGATAGCATGATGAAAAAGACGCCGAACTTGACAAAAATAAGTTTTTATCGTCTAATGTTCATTTCATATTAAAGAGGAAAGATCAAAGTATTTTGGGGGTATTTTTTTTTTTTTTTTTTACACTTTTTAATCGTTCTTAGCACACCCAAAATGTTAAAATTTTTTTTTTGTCAAAAAAAAAAAAAAAAAAAAAAAAAAAAAAAAAAAAAAAAAGATTGATATTCTTTTAAAAATCAATTATTTTTTCAAAACTGATTTTAATAAAATCAGAAATTATGTTTATTTAAAATATTTTGAACCAAGCTTAACTTAGCTTCTGCGCTGGAGAAAAAAAAAAATTAATTTCAAAATAAAACAATGCAGGTCATAACCTTCCGCATCACTTGACAGGTGACGAAAGGCAGATTCATAACGTTTAGATAACTTATGGGAGGATAATTCTTTCTACGGATGGACGGAAGTGAAATTATTTAGATTTAAGCGAACAAATTATTTACCTCGTTACTTTTAAAACTTTCAGTGCTCTAATTTTTTTGTACTTAGCTTCCATCTTTATGTTTACGATGCTTTATGGAAAATATAAAGAAATTAAAAAGAAGACTTAAGAAGAGCAAGATTAAATTTCATAAGAAAAAGGCATCTAATTAATTTATAGGTACCTTATGAAATTTTATCAGAAGTGTACATAAAATACTATAATTTTATGTACATTTATTACATTTTACTGTGTTATTTGTATTTCCATTAATTTTGATATTTCATTTATGGAGAAATGTCATAACTGAGATTAATATAAAAATAAGATCATAAATTAAAGTTTAGCAGTAGTTAAATTTCATAAGATGATACTTATAGAAGGGCTCAGTTGAAATTGAAAAATCAAATTAACTTCTCCATACGTGTTTCGCAAAAGTAAAGGCCTTAACAGCAGAGGACAATGCTGAACTCAAATAATGCAACTAAATTGTATTCTGGTTGGTCTTCCATACTTTATAATTACTGCCTGATTATAAGCACAAAAATTACATTTTTTAATTACCATGGCTCTGATTGGTTCAAACGATCATTTTTAAAGCGCTAGACAATGACGATCTCATCTGGACACTTTGAAAGGTTGATGTTGCTTTTAACTAATGTTAATATTTTTAAAAACTTAATGTAAAAATCTATTATAATTAAAGAAATAAATAATTGTATTAAATACAATTTTCATTGAAAAATTTGTTTGCTTTCAAAAAATATTGTCCATATTCATAAAAACAACTAAAAGCATTTGAAATTAAATGTTTTATTGAGTTTTGTATGTTACAATTCAGAGCTGATTTTCAGGTACGTTGGCTTCAATAAAATAAAAAAAAAACAAAACAAAAAATGATTTGCCTTGTGCTTTTAACTAATGTAATCACTAAGGGCTGCGCACTCGTAGTTTTTTTTTCATAAAATTAGTTATGGGGGTGTTACTGTTAAATATATAAAAAAATATTTCTGCCATGACTTTAATAATAAAAAATACCATTTATAATAATTTCGATCATCTGAATAGTTTCATTAACATCTGACAATTATTTGAAAAATAATATAAAAAAACTTTGGTCTTTTCTCTTCATAAAAAGCATTTAGACGATAAAACTTTTCATAAAGTTTGGCGTCTTTTTCAGACTATGCTATTTTTTTAGCGATTTCGTGGAGGTACCTACCTAACTGGTATAATACAGAATTTTAAAAACTTGTAAAAATTCAATGCTCATCAAAACATTCCCCTCCCCCCAAGACAGTGACCATATCCTAAATCAAAAGTTTAAGTTTTGCGCTATTTTTTTCTTCATGTACGCTCACTTAATTTTTTAATTAAAATTTTATTTTTTGTAAGATTTTTTTATGCCAGTCTCAAGATAGAAATGAAAGACATTAGGTGACAGTACACTGTAGCGAAGATACTAAAGTGAAAATAAACGGATAAGAGGGTCTGGACAAGAGACTGAAGTTGCACTTTTTAAAAAGCATTAAGTCAAACAACTTGTGACTTCAGTTTTCAACGAATAAACTGTATAGTGAATATAGGTTATTTTATTAAAGTTATCCATTCAAGTCCCCCCAAGGTTCTGAAATTAAAGATAACTCGTTTAATCCACAAAAATCTCACTGGAATGAAAATTAAAACTCATTTACAAGACATTTTCTTTTTTATTCAAAAGCAGTTTCAGATTGTTGCCAGATCCATTAAAAATTTTTTTTTAAATTCAATTTAACATTTTATTTTTAAAAACGAAGCCGCAAAATTTAAGATTGTTACAACACTGTCAAGGTTGGTACATTAGTTTGTGATCACATCGATACCAATTAAATCAGTCAATATTTAAAATAAAGCATGCCATAAAAAATGTTCCCGAACAATCTACGATGAGGAAGGTTCTAAAAAGCTAACGTTCCCGACAGACAGAAAAAAAGTTTACTGGTACGATTAACTTTTTTTCAATACCTTTTCTTTGTAGAAGTATGTTTCTGAACACAAAGGAAATACTTTTTACGAGATTTCATGTTTACCACAATCGAATATATAGCTATTGTTTTCACTGTTATTGAATCGAGTGCCTAAGAAAAAGAAGTTACATTATTGATCCTTTTTATTTTAGGAGGCAGCCAGTTAATGCAACTTCTCGATAATTCTAATTTGTGAATACGCGCCTCAATGCAAAAATACTTTTTAGTAGAAACCATAGTTTTTATGCTCAGAAAATAAAACGAACGATTTGCGTTTACTTCATGGAGTAAAATTTCAGGACTCCAGCCAGAATACATCATTACACAAAAACTATGGAGAATTAAAAACTTCAAATATTTGACTAATGCCCGAGTAACTCATTAACAAGTATAGATTTCAAACTTTAAACATTTAATTTTAAGACATTCTATCAACTTAAAAAGGCCGGCTGTCTTATTCTTATCAGATAGGGGCGAGGGAAATCGTCAATTGAAATCAGTCGATCCACAAGATCATCATGAAATAGACAATAACCAACCATTAAGGTTAACTTTTATTAAAGCGCTTACGAGTATTTAATATTTTGCTTCAATCGGAAGCTATTAGTACACAAATAGTGAATTTAAAACTAGTAACTTGGATAAGTTGGCTGCTGTCTTATCAGATAGGGGCGAGGGAAATCGTCAATTGAAATCAGTCGATCCACAAGATCATCATAAAGCAGACAATAGCCACTATAGAAAAAAATTATAAATCTGAATTTAAAGTGCTTCTCAGTTATTTAAAGCATCGTACTTTAATGACGCACAGAATCACCCGATTATGGAAGTTGAAATGTACCAGCGAAGTTTAGATTTTCTCGGAAAAAAGTTTAAGACTAGCGACCACTGTATTTTACCTGGACAAGCTTTGCATACTATTCAGTTTGGAAAAGTATCCTCATTAATTTTTCGGAGACTCTAGTCCAAAGACTCATCATAATAGCAAGCAAGCCTAAACAACAACGACATACAAGACAAGATAGAGAGAGTGACCTTATCGGAGGATTTTCATAGTTAAAAAAGGAACTAATGAAGATTTCGACGGGTTACTTACTATGAATTTTAAATTAGCCTAGATGTATATCTGTATTTATTTGCGATGTTTTATGTAAAAATAAAATAGTAAAAACTAAGTGACATTAAACATCAAAGCTAGTAAAATTTGAAACTACAGGGTCAAGTTAAAGACTTTCAGTATCGTAAAGTACCTTTTCTCAGACAAATGCCTCAAATATTCATCAATGGGAAGCAGAGAACTTAAGACAAGAAACAAGGACTGTTCCTTATAATAAGACTGCAACATCGGATTCGTCATCTTGGTCATCATAGATAAGGTACAAAGACATTTTAAAAGACTAATACGAACATATATAGAAATTTACGTGAATACAAGTTGTAAAAAAAAAAAAAAAAAAAAAAAAATACTAGTACGTTTCCACCACGTGGTTTTTTTCATTTTGGCGTCCATCTTGAGTCTTTACTAATGAGCAGGACAGTTGGAGCTGGAGACTACCGTGAACAACCGAGGATGACTTTTCAATTTTCATTGCTATTAATGCAGAGTAGCTGTAGTGAAGAAAATAGCGAATTATGAAGAGTAGATATTTTTAAGTTTCCTTAAGTGTTAGGGTAAAATTAAAGAACATAAGCAGTACAATTTTACGGCATCGATAACGTAATAAAGTTACAAATACACATCACCCACACTTCCAAGCTGCAAGCTAGCACAATCAAGATTCCTCCTACGTTGTTGATTACCTAACTAACTTTCTGTTGTAAGGTTTCGACAAGCCACGTGGAACAATCGCTAGGCTAAAAAATTTGAACTTAAATCGATAAAGTATTTAAACGTATATACAGCAGTTACTGCTGTATATACGTTTAAAAATTCTTTCCACAAGTAAAAGCTTGATGTGATCACAAGAATATTAAACTGGGATATTTACAGAGATTTTAAGTTTGTAGATAAAGGTTACCGTTAGAGGCCGGCCGGTCGAAAGAAAATAAGACCAAAAAAAAAAAAAAAAAAGCATTAAGCGAAGAGGATCACGGAATTTCTTAGAAAAGTGAAATTAAGTAGAAGTACAAACTGTATAGAATAAGTTTTAAGAGTGTATAGGATACAGGGACATGAAAACTATGCATGGAGTAGAAGAATAAGAAAAAAACTTGACATGGAGTAACAGGTAAGAAGAAAAGAGTAGTCGCAGCCGCGGCCTTTCTCTCCAATACCCAAGTAATACATACCAAGAGGCCCGGAAAAATGGAAGAATTACAGTTTGGCCAGTGTATTATATACCTGGCTTGACATCCGGTTTATACAAATATAAAAATGTGTCCACCTCGAAACGAAAAAAAATAGTCCTATCATTTCAAAATTTTGTTGCGATGAATCTACCTACTAAATTAACAAGTGATAGCAAAAATAATAAACAAATAAAAAAGTAATGTAAATGTATCAAAATTTTAAAGAATTTTATATTTCTAAAATTATTTTTGTAAACAGTACAAAGTAATTGTGTTTTTAGTTTGTTGTTAGTGTTTTTTCTGAGTTTTCTGTTTAATTCTAAAGAGTATGTGAAAGTAGCAACTTAAATAAACTAGCAAGACAACAAGCAGGTAACCTTTCGATAAGGCGGTAATTTATCGATTTGTTTCGTGCCCATTTCGCATTTTGCATGATCACCTGTCAAGTCAGTGCCTTGGCTGTGATGCTAAGAAGCAGGGCATGATGATGAGTACTCCACCAACAGGGTGCACTATGGATTTGCTACCCGACACCACAAGGACGATGACGAACACGGAATTTTACAAATAATAATGGATACACTGTTCCGATAACACTGAAGCGGTATGTCGTTTTTTTTGTTTTGTTTGTTTTTTTTCTCCTCCATCTCTTGTTCTCTGTCGGAAAAAAAAAACTGAAAAGAAAAACAAACCCAAAAGAAACAATCGCGCTGGAGGTGTCATTCATTTACTGTTTTTTTTTTGTTTGTTTTTCGGCCCGTCCGGTATTTTCCACTTTTATTTTATGAAACTTTAATCTGATTCTCTTCTTAATTAAAAACTTTTTATTGTCAGTAAAATAATTAGTACTGTTAATTATTGTTATTAATTATCACTAAGTCCGTTATATAGCAGGACAGCAGTTATTAATGATATCACTGTCCTTGCTTGCAATTGTTGTTATTGCTACTGCTGCCGTTGATATATATATATATATGTGTATATATATATATATATATATGTGTGTGTGTGTGTTTTCTTTTTTTTTCTAAACATTTACTGTTAAAATTTATTCACTTGCATTTTTTTTTTTTTATCCCTTTGTGTTCTTTCTTTCTAGCCACCTGGGATAATATCGATTTATTGTATTTTTTTTCTTGTCATTGGTGCATCATATTTTTTTTTTTTATTTTATTTTATTTTTTTTTTTTTTTCGATAACTTTTAAGAATATTGTTCTTCCTATTTACATATTTTTTATAATTTTCCTTTTTAAGTTATATATATATATATATATGACACCTGTAGGACCTGGTTTATTTTTAGACTGCCACAAAAAAAAAAAAAAAAACTCCACTAAAAATAAAATAAACTGCAGAAAGAAAACGTTAATCAATTATTATCAACCTCTGTAGCTACTCTGTCGTTTTAATTATTCATCGATCATACTTACATGTGTAGTTATTTATAGATATCTTTTATTCCCTTTTCTCTAGTTTTTAATTATTTGTTTTACTTACCTCACTTTATAAATGTATAGAGTAATCGCATTTCTCTAGAATTATTGAAGGAAAATGTGTGGGGTATCATTTTAATTTGTAATACAATTGACAGCAGGAGAAAAAAAAAACACTTCATGTCAAAATTATTTTTAGTGTGGGAATCTTGGCTTTATTTCCCTAACAATTTTCTTCGATTGCAAAAAGGAAAAATAAGTTTTAAGTAGAGACATAAAAGTTAAAACATTAGGTTTTAAAAACTTTAAAGCTTTCAAGTAGAATTACTAAAAAAAAAACTTAAAAAATTTTAAGTGCGGATTTTACTTCAAAATTTGAATCCTGGAAAAACGTCGCTGAAATAACAAAGAATAGTACTGTAACTGTGTGTGTGTGTGTGTGTGTAAATATTCATTATCACTCGTCATCAAATCTTTTCAGATTGACTGGGTTTTTTTTTTAGTACATAGTTTCTTTTTGCTTTAAAAGATTTATTTCAAGCTTTGGTATTAATAATTTTTGATCAGTGATATCAGAAAATACCGTAAATTATTTGTAACAGTCTTTTTTTTTTTTTTTTCTATACTCCAGAAAAATTAAAATTTTTTTTTTTGTTTTTATTTAAATTTAATTGTTGGATAACAAACATGTTTATCAACAATAAACGGTTATTAAAAACGCCTGAAAAAGTTTTGCTTTTTACTGTCTTTCCTTTTCTTTCATTTTTCTTTTAAGATAGAATTACAGGAAACTTAAAGAAAAACAAAACATAAACATTGGAAACAATAAAAACATCAGTAACAGTGGGTGCACATTTTTTCAAAACTTCACCCTTCCCCATGTAACTTTTTTCTTTTTTTTTATTGTTGTCACCAAATATTTCCAACAATACAAACTTTTGTACTACACCAGTACAGTGTGTAGAGAACAGAGACATTATTTTTAAATTCATTGACAAGTAATTTAAAAAGCAATCATTTATTTAAAAAATTAAGTTGATTTTTTTTCTTTAAAGTTTATTTCACATCACATAACTAACATTTTTCTACACACTGTATAAGTCACTAAAAAAGTATTAAAAAATATTACAAAAATCTAGGATGGCGTCAGGTGTCGATTTTTTTCCAACGGATTTTATTTTTTTACCAAACATTTTTAAAATACTGGTAAGTTGGTGTTTTTACTAATTTTCTGAACTTATGCCATTACAATTTTTTTTTTTTTTTTTTTTTTTTTTTTTTAGTTTTGCTTTTGATTTAACATTTCTGGATGAAAGGGTAATTTGCTGAACAAGGAATATATATTGATTAATGTTTTTTTAATCCCCTCCCCTTTTTTTTAATCAGGTACCAAAATAAATGATAATTGATTGATGAAGTAACTAAGTATCAGGAACGGTGTTTTTTTTTGTTTTTGTTAGTAATTTCAAAATTCATTGCTATCTTTACGTTTTTAACTTTTTTTATCATTCTGCATTTTTGATTCGATGAAACTTTTATTTATTTATCTAGACAATATCAGATACCATGTACGATCACCACAACACAAATGATTTTGTTTTTAACTTAAAAAAAATAAAAACTGTTAATTTGGCACTCCCTCCTTCGTCTCACCTCGTCCCTGTAATCTCGAAGGCTGGGGGCGGTGGAGGCGAGAAGGTAATAATGTGCAAATTAAATATGAATCAATACAATAAGAGTACTAGAGACTAAAAAAAAGAGTAAGTAAGACCAGAAAAATACATTTTTTTTTTTTTTCATAGTATGAATTGACTTTTTTTTCTTTTACTATCGATCGACGATATCATTTTTAGCACTTCGCAGGTGCTTTCAATTGGAAAAGTGGGTGGATGTTGAAGACGTTTATTTTTATTTATTTTTTTGGCAGGAAGGAAATTAATACAAATCAAATTTAGTTTTCTTAAGCTTCATAAAATTAGTTGCATTTTTCAAGCTAACTGAAGAATTCTGAATTAGGTGTGCAATTTCTGTAGACAGTGCACAAACAAAAATCAACTGTCATCAAAGAAACTCATCAATATTCAATATCAATTTTACTTTAACATTGTTCGTTTTTTGTTTTTTAACTTTTACTAATAAATTATAAATACCAATCGTGCATCATATTACTAATTTTACAGTTGAAATATCAACACTGTAGAAAAGCTGTATGTCTAAAAAAAAATATCTTTAAATATGGGGCCAGGAGGTAAATGTAAATAAGTTGTTAATCTCATCAGAAGCACATGCAAACTGCTATCAACTTCTTAAGAAGATGCTGTTATTTAAAAAAAAAATCCTGATTCAAACAAATTTTGTAGCTTTTTTGGTAATTGTTTGAAATAATCTTTACAAAAAAGGCAATCTTGAAAAAGTTATTCACAATATGAGATATAGTAAAAAAAGTTACCCTCACTTTAAGAGGAGGAGGGTCCAGACGTTACATCATAACATTGTTAAACAGAGGAAGCTAGAGTGGTTATTAGTTATTTCACTTTTTAGTTCTTTGTCTTGTAATAATAAAAAAAATAATAAAATAACCTGATCAACAATAAATGAGCAACTAGTGTCAGTTGTTGATAAATATGGCAATATAATCAAGCAGTTGATTTTTTTTTTTTTTTTTTTTTTTGCAAACACTAACTAATTCGTTTTTTATTTTTATTATTTGATTATTTTTTTTATGTTTTTTTTTAATTACTCAACTTTACGTCGTATTTAGGGTGTTAAAAAACATTAATGCCACGGAATATTTATCACTCTGCTTTAAAAGAAATTGGATTTTAATTTTTAAATTTAGTTGGATTTAGTTTAAAAATACAAAAGTAAAAATAAAATCAGCTCAGATTCTTCTTAATGTACGGATTTCAGATTAACTTTACTAAAACAGTTTTTAATTTAAAACTTGTTAATTTTGCTTTTGATTTTCTAGAATTACAAAATTATCGAGAGGCATTGACGTATTGTTAGTTAATTTAATTTTAAAATTTTTAATAATTATTTAAAAATCCGTTGCTACTTTTAAAAACGTGGACTTGTCTTGTTTTCATGTCGATATAAAACTTTATTTTTCTTAACTAAATAAAACTTCTTTTTTGGTTTGTTGAACGAATGATCAGGATGGGGCAATAATTAAATCAACAGTGTGACAGTGAAGTGAAAGTCATTGCCTCCCCCACTTTCTAACTTCCGTTTCCTTATGTGTGATGATTTTTTTAATTTTTTTGCTAACGTTCTAAGATTAGATTTTCTTTGCTTGTCTACTACTGTGAACACTCTGGTCTGCTATTTTATAAAGCAATTAATCAAGCATGGTCATGAAGTTAAGTGGGGGTCTCTAAAGTGAGGGTGATGGGGGGGGGCATCAGGTTGCATATTTTCAAATAAATCTCTCAGGTCATCGAAAAACAAACTGACCATTTTGCGTACTTTCAAAATATGTGCAAATGCCAATCATTTTATTTTAATTTTTGAATTATGATTTTTTTTTTAAATTACAAGCTTCATAATAAAATGAATAAAAATAACCAAACGGAATAAAAAGGAAAGTTGATAAGTTTTTTTGCAAAAATTCATATTTCATTGAAAAAATTAACTACTTTGGCGTCCGCGTAGTAACCTAAAAAATGTTGTGTACAGTGTGTACATTTGCAAAATAAACACGTTTCTTTTCAAACACGTCTACTACTTATTTCAATGAATAACTCATTTCAGTTTCATTTCATAGAATATTGGATTTTGTTTTGATCAGCATGCTATTTTTTTTTTTTTTTAAACTTTTATCGGTTCCAAACTAGTTTTACTTTGAATAATTGTTTTTTTTTTGTTTTTTTAAATTTACTATTGTTGCATGTTCAAATTGGATAATAATAAACTCGTTTTTCACTTGCATTGCATCGATTTTTTAAAAACAGCATTCAGTCATTGTCGTAATTCGTAATATTTTCATTTACTTTTTTTCATTGATGTTTGTTTTGTAAAATTAATTCAAATCAAATGTATATTTTCCTTCCCAATTGAAAAATGATTTTTAGTTGTGTTCAATGTCTTTTTTCTGGAAAATTAAAATTTTATGTCAGATCACACTGTCACAACAGATCTCAACGATATCCTATTCCACATATAAATTAAATTAAAATTTTTAATTTGAAAAGAAAAAACGAATATTTTCACGCCGATCAAGAGTTGAGTTAAGATGCTGATCAGAAAGTACTTAATTTTATTTTAATTTTCAATATTCATTCGGTAGTTTTCAAGTCATAACTTTTTGAGTTTTGATGTAAATTTAAGAGGAAAAATATCTGTTTTTTTTTTCTTCTTAGTTCTTTTCTTACTGTGTTGAACCTCAAATAAATTTTTTCCAGTTTTGCATTTCTTTCTGTATTTGTCGATTACAGATCTTTAGAGAGATTTAGAAAAATTCTATATCACAAAAAATAAATAAATCGCATTTCAAACTGATTCGCTACATTTTTTTTTTTTTTTTTTTTTTTTTTAAATAATAAAACTATGATGAAAGATATGTGCTCCCCACCTCATGTCTAATAATATATCAGTCTTGGTTCTTTAGTACTGTAATAATAGTTACTATTGATATTCGAGTGGGTTAACTCCCATCGTCATGCTGTCAAAGTAGCTTTGTTTTTAATAAAGGTACCATTTTGCTAATTTCGGCTGTTACCTTATTTCACTCCACTCTTATTTACAATTTGTGGCATGTACGGATGAGTTTTCTTTATTTTTCTCCGTGCTCAAAACAAGATAATTTTTTTTATATATGAAAATATGGATATTTGAATGAATCCTCCACATCCTAATTCAAGTTTTTGTGGTGTGTTAACTTGTGTACAGTACTGTTTTAAAAAACGCTTTTACTCAGTCTTTAAAAGTGCGTTTTTTTGTTTGTTTTTGTTTTTTGTGAATAAATAAATCATAAATGTTTGCCAATTTTGAGACCCACATTTCCTGTGTAAAAATGGAATTGCATCCACAAAGTGTAATTGAGACTCGTGAGCTTTCGAAATACAAATTTTCTTCGTTTCTTTTTTAAGTTTTAATTTTTATTTTGTCCCTAAATCTAATAATTTCAATACCAGTTTTATTTTTTTAATTGTTAATTATTTGACAAACTTAATTCTTGTTACTGAGATAATGTAAACAATTTTGAAAATGTACGTTCTATGATTTTTTTTAAATTATTAGTGATAGATTTACAGTACAGTGTACTGTACAGTGTACACTACTAAGCTGAATACTAATTTATGTACTAGAAATGGGAATTTTAAATTAAATTAGAGATAGCATTAAAAATATTAATGCTATCTCTAAGTAATTTTAAACACAACTATTCCTTTGATTAAGACTTCTTCACTCTTAAAACAGAAGCCTCAGACAGTAAATGTTATTCAAAAAGACATTCCATTCTCAAATACATGATTTGACTATGAAACACTGGTAACGTAGCATTGCCCAGATTATATAACCAAAACGATTATTGACTGTGTAACATCTCAGACTCTTGGCTTAGGCAGTTTGTGATAGAGATGTTAGTATACAACTATTACTTTGAATCTGATAAAGTAGTACTTGTAACAAAATTGACACCACCCAATCAAATAGCTTGCTTCCACTCAAACTATGAAAAAAAACAACTAGGTGTAACAAACATCCAATCCCTTAAAAATTAAAGTATAAGATAAGAATTCTGTGATAAACTAGAGTTCAAATTGATGTCTTGAAATCTTGACCAAAACAACATAGAAGAATCAAATAATGTAATTATATCTTTATTAATCAAAAGTCAAAACACATGAGACCATTTTAAGAATACCTGGATAGAAAAAAATGATCTTATAAAATGACACTCCTGAGTTGAAAAGATTGATATACAAGAAAGTAATAGATGAAAAGTAGAAAGGCAAATACTAAACTATTAACAAGGAAAATAAAAAAATAATGCTTCCAGAGCATTGTGTTGAAATAAGGAGAAAAGTGAAAAATTACAATCATACAATTGAAACCAGCACAGAAGAAATATCTTGGTCTCACAAAACACTGAATTAACTAGACTCTCATTATTTTATAAAAGTCAGTATCTTAAAACTCAGTTTGGTTTGGGCTCTGGTAAGGTGTGTAATGATATGCTATCATTACACTACATTATCATTACATATGTCATTAAACAACTTGAGGAGATTTGTATACCTGTCATCTTCATCATGTCATTGTATTCTTAGAGTTCCATGTGCTATCCATTTTAGTTGTTGAAAGACCTCAAGTGATGTGATTCATCACAGCAGCATATGATCACATCATTAGAAACCTCCTATGCTCTAAATCCACCAAATGTCTAGATCTGATAGAACTATATCAGTCTACAAAATCATACATGTTGAGCAAGGAGCCTGATACCAAAGCATTTCAAACTTCATCAGGAGTACAACAAGGAGGAAATGAGTCAAAATCTATTTATCTCTTCTTTACTTGCTTTGTGTATATACAAGCACAGATGTGAAGAGAGATCAAATGACCACCCCTTACCACATCCCAAACAAACTGCAATCCTGCTTTCTCTCCCAAGGCCAATGTACTGATGATGATGAGGAGGAGGGAGGGGCTATGACATAGGTATTCATAGTTTGGATAAGAATAATCTTGAACAAAAAATCAATATCCATGACCAATTATTCCAAGTAATAGGACTGAAGATAAATCTTTCCAAAACAGAAATTATGATTTGGAATTGGAATGAAATCAGTGATGGCACATACCTTTAATACATCATAAAAATTCAGAATGTGGAATTAGTAAATACTAAACACTTCACATACTTTGGTGTATAAATCAGTTATAAGAAATTTAGTATAGGAGATAGTGAACTTGAACTAAGAATAAGCAGTGCTAGAGATAGTTTTGCCCAACACTGCAAACCAAAACATTAACCTAAAAATCAGTCGTTTTCTTAAAAAATCTTGTGAGATCAAGATTTTCATATGGATATCATGCATGGCACCAAACTTGTTCAGAAATATCTAAACTGTGAACTGTATACAACTGCTTTCTAATATTGATGGTTAAAAATGGCTTTGAGCAAATTAAACCTGTTGGTTTTAATGAGGATCATCGTACTTTGAACCTTGTGGACGGGTACTACAGAATCCTAAACAAAGAAATGTACTAGATAACAGAAATCACATCACTTGAAGACTTTCAACAACAACTAAAATGGATAGCACATGAAACTCTAAGAGAAAACAATGACATGAAGATGTTGATGTTTCACACTACTTCAAACAAAAAGTTAGGAAGGAAATCTCCACCCCCACTCCCACCCCCTCAATACTGGAAAGAGTGGTGTTGTTAGTGAAAGTGAGAAACCTATTTTCCTGAAAATTTGTTTTATGAGAAAGATTTTTATAAATTTCAACTGAAAGTAGAACTAGCTGCTTGAACAATGAATGCCAAATGTTTCCTTATAAAGAAATTGCTAATATTACTATTACTGATTGTTGTATGGAGGAGGCAAGCAATTCATTTTGCACTAACATCCTTGAGAAAGGCATGTCAACAATAGATATCTTATCAGAATATTTTATCACTATCATTTTATAATAGTTGACAGAATAGCGGGTGAGTGAATATTTTGGCAAATCACTTTCACATAGATAAATACATTACTTGGTGGTTAATTTATATATTTTACTTGCATCAAAACGATGGATCCACGTATTTTATATGACACAGGATAATTGGAATTTGTCAGTGTTGATTCATTATTTTAACTGAGTAAAATATATATTTTCCATCAAGTTAAATGTTTTTGTTTGCTTGAATTCAAAGCCTCTAAATCTGGCTTGTATCATTTTTATTAGAAGCACATGTTGATTATCAATTTGTGGTTAATAAATAAGTTTGATTTATTGACATAAGTATTTAAGTTTTCATTTATTTGAACTAAGCAATATTTGACTTTTTTTTAAAGCAGCATGAAAATTTACAATTTTGTATATTTTAGTTTATTTATTCATAAGATCTTTGGGAATATAACCACTTGTAAGAGTCATCTGCTACAATTTCTTGCTCCATTAACAATGTTTTCATTGTCAATGAAAAATATTTGAACAATAGTTCTTTTTATGAATGTACAAACAAAACCTCAGATTTTGTGGCAAACTGCTTCAATGTATTGATTGGAACCATTACAAATCATTTAAGCACTTGGGAAGAAATTTTGACAAATGGTTTCATTTGAGTTTAATGGAATGAGGGAAAGAAGCTCAGTTGTATGGAGGTTTGCATTAATCATATTAATTTTTATAAAATTGTTTTGTATTGTATATGTGATGGAAAATGGATTTTGTATACTAGAAAATCTTTGTAGTAACTATATATAAATGAGAAGCCCAAACATGCTTTTCTTTGATGGTAATGATGAGTGTTTGATGGAACACAAGTGGTGTGATACCTTCATAGGTCTTTTCAAAGCAGCTAAACAATTACAGGTCAAATATGTTGACCAGATTGAATAAAAAATAGTTTAATTTGATGAATAGACAGGGTGTTATCTTGTACAAAAATGCATGTCCAGATTTGAAAATAAATCTAAAGTTGAAAATAGATGCAGTATTGTACCTGGCCTGTTCAAGTAACTTCTCTCATGTAGATAACGATAATTTCTTTAGTCAGAATTGAGCCTTGTATGAAACTATTGGTCCTTTGGAATAAAGAATTCTTAAAGAAGAAATTGACAAACTTTGTTGTAAAGATAATGTATACTGAGTAGAGTGGGGGAAATATTGAACAAATATATTTAAAAAAAATTTGCCTTCATTTAAATGAATTAGAAATTTTATGTTGAACTATTTTATTTTTATTTTAATTTAATGCCGTGTTCCTTCAATATGTGGCCAATCATGATCATGACTTTGTCTTTTTCATGATTTAAAAAAAAAAACCTCCAGAATTGTCGTATCTTGGTTGCCCCATCATTTTACTCATAGCAGAGAAGTGAATTCATGTATCAATATGAAGTAAATGCAGTAGACTTAGCAAGAATTTGTTGATTTCATTTTTTGTGCTTTTGACCATTGCACTATCTATACATCTCAACCTGATAGGATGTTTGATATTACATTGTCAGATTCATTTTCTAAAATATGTAAGAAAAAAAACTTTTGTCTGAATTTCTGTTATTATTTACACTATTCACATTTGGACTATTGTCCTCATCTTTTGTTGTTGTTATTTCAACTGTTGTGCCCTCCAGCTTTCATTAGGTGTATATTAATCAATCTGGGTAACATACAGGGAATTCTGAATGAGTCCTTTATTTAATGTAGCGGGCATAGACTGTTCTCGTTTCACTGCCCATGTCTAGGGATATCTTTTCTAGCTCTTATTTTTAGTACTGCTCAGTTATCACTCACCCATTTTGAGTCCAAGTGCACATTGCTTGGCCCAAAGATTGAACTCACAATTATTATGTTACCAAATTCATGAACCAATCCATTTTTAATCTATTAGGCTATTCTGTTGTGTACTTGGAGCCTTATACCCAACGTGTCTGCGGTTTAGTGCTGCTGCTGCTGTTGTTGAGAACTTGTTCGCATTTGTCTTTCTTTATTAGCAGCTCCCATATTTTATTTATTTCTATACTCAGCATATTAAGGAGCTCTCCTTTCAGATGTCTTACTCTTGAGTGTTCGTCCTTATACAGTATTTTCACTTCATTCCACAAAGGCTGTTAACTACCCTCTTCCCTCCATACATGATCTGCCATGCCTAATTTCATTGTCTTGCCCCTCACTATAGCTTTTCCATGTTCCATTAGCCTTTCTTTCAGCGGATATCTTATTTTATCTTTATATTCTTTGCCATGACTGCAAGGAATTAAGTACACATATGGAATGTTCTCCTGTGTTAGACTTTACCCAGCAGAGATTTCTCTGTAGAGTGGAGCTGCTTCTGAATATTGTCCTGATGTATTATTGTGAGTTCAATCCCTGAGCTGAACAGCGTGTAGTTGTGCTCAGTGGAAATAGGCAAGCAATAACTGAGCAATATTTAAAAAAACTAAGAACTAGACAAGATTTCCATAGACATGGGCAGTGGAACAAGAACAATCTACTCTTGTAAAGGGTTCAGTTCAGAACTCCCTGTAGGTTACCCAGATTGATATTCATCTGAGGAAGGCCAGGATGGTACATTGGCCAAAATATTGTGATAACAAAAATTAGGACAATAGTCCAAATGTAAATAGTTTAAATAATAAAAGGCTTGTGTATATGTGAATGGTTTGGAAACAGGAAACAAGAAAATATTTCCTGGCTTTTCTGTCTCCTATTTATATAATCTATGTACATGTACACATATTCTATGTAAATACAATGCATCTTTTTGTTAAATATGTGTATGTATTTTAAACAATTTCAATCAAATATTTTGTCACCAAAAAACAAATCATTCTGAAATGATTTTACTGTTTAGAAAAATAGTGGAAATGATTTGAAAAATAGATAAATTTGATCACAAAAATTTATATGCAAATATTTTTTATTTATTTTTGTGTATATTTTTAAAGGTGTTCTTAAAATAAGTTACCTCCCTTTTGGCTAATCTGTCATTGCTTTTACCACATTGTCTTGAATAACTGTATTGTAACTAATATATGAAGCAGTTTTAAATGACTTGTTATTTATAATGGATTAACAAAATCTTATCTCTAAACCTACTATTTTTATTGTCTTCATATAAAAATTTCTGGACCATTCCAATATTGTGAAATAAATTTTCAATACTTTCTTTTGCATTGTATGAACTCACTATTATTCATGAAGGTGTTTTTCCTTTTTTTGTAAGGATTTAAAATGCTTTATAGATTTTTTTTTTCTGTTGGCAATTAAGATGCTAAACTTGAATTCAAGGAACTACTTTACAAAATAAGCATGTATCTGTTTCTCTAATTGATTTATTTGCTCTATTCTTCTTCAAGAGAACTGTTGATTTAATTTTACAATTAACATATATTTCTATGACTAGGAATACAACTACTACTACTACTTATTATCTGAGGCCATGACTTCACAATCTCACTATGATTTTATAAGTTATATGTGTGTGTGTTTTACTTTTAATACAGTCATCTTTCAGGTATATAATAATAATTTTTCATTTATTTGATATGAAAAGTACTATAGTTAATTTCCGTACACTACAAGATACTAAGATTATGAACATTCTTGTTTTTTTTTCTGAAAGAGTGCAAAATAAATAATAACCTAAAAAATATATTCAGTATTTAAATCCTTTGTATTTAAAATGTGTAGATTGTAGATCATTTACACTTTGACAACTTCTGTTTAATATTGTTGGTATTATTCTTAAGTAGGATTTTCAAAATTTGTTTTACAATTTTTTTGTATTGATTTTATGCCAAATAGTAATTAACTCTGAAACTTGGGTAATCTAAGTTCATTGATTAATATATTTTACTTATCAACAACTTTTCTCCATTAATGAAAATGGTTATTTCAAGTGATCATATGGACTCATAAACTTTATGATTGAAATATATTTTTGTTTATTATCATGCACAATTAAAAAATGAGTTTTTAATGAGAAGTCCTCTTAAATGAATTTCCATGATATATTATTAAGCCATTGTTTTATTGTGATCTAATCTATGTAGTGGATTGGAGTATTAGGTTTTTATTTTTAGTATAAATTGTTATATACAAGATCAGATATATTCAATGTCATTTGTAATTGCCACTTTCAGTGAACCATAACCGTTTTATGTACTTAATGATTTACTGCTTACTGTTGATTTATCTACTGTGTTATTTCTATTGATATCTGTTAACTATTTTGTTAATTTCAAATAAGATCTATTGATTTGGTGACTTAAAACATGTCTAATAAATTGTAAACACTGCTGGTTATTCATTACTAGTATATTGTGAGAAAGAATAAAAACACTTGTGGTGAAGGGTAAACTAAAAGCAAAAAAGAACACCTTTTACAATAAAAGTGTCTATATATTCTTTAATCAATTCACCTCAAGTAAGGCAGAAATGTGACTAGTACACAGGGGGTTGCAGGGAGTGCTAAGACTGGGTATAGGGGAAATTGAGGAAAGTATAAAAGATAAGGGGTTCAAGACTACAGAGGATGGCAATTGACATTGCATTTAAATTTTTGAAGATTGTAGTTTTCATGGAAGCAAGTAAATGGGAGGGAGTTCCACTGTTGGGAAGTGTGAGGAAAAAAACTGTTGTGGTAGAAGTAGCAATTACATTTAACTATTTGAACAGTAAAAGGGTGGGACCTAGATGCCAATCTAGTAGTATGCTTAAATTCATGTAGTCGGGGCACCAGGTGGAAAAGCTTGTCAGAGCAGTTGCCATGAAAATATTTGTAGAAAAGACAGAGGGAAGTCACGTCATGTTGGCGAGAAAGTGACTGAAGTTGAGATGCCAAAGCAAGATCTGTTACATTGCAGATTCTTCTTTGAATTTTGTCAAGAATCTTGATGAGTAGCAGGAGCACCAGACCAGATAAGGCAACAGTATTCAATGCATTGCTGAATGGTAAATTTGTAAATGTGCAAAATGGACACTGACAAGAAAAACCTCTGGCATGACACAATGAATCAACTTTTCTTGTGGTAGATGTAGCTATTGATTCAATGTAGTTGTTCCATTTCAAGTCAGTTGAAAATGTGACACCAAAAAGGCATGAGGATCTCTTTAAAAGTCAAGCGTCAGCCATGCTGATAGCAGGCAGGGAAGTTTCTCTATGGTGGTTAAATGAGAGCAGTTTACTTTTGGAGGCATTAAAATTTACAAACCATTTTCTGTCCCAGTTAACCACAGATTGGAGGTCCTTTTCAAGAGCAGCAGCCAGGTTAACATTGTCAGATCTGCTGGATTTGCTATTGAGACAGGAGTAAATGGTAGTGTCATCTGCATAAATGCCTACTTGGGAAATGATGACATCAGAAAGATCATTGATGAAGATCAGAAACAGTGTCAGACCCAGGATAGCATTTTGGGAGATACCTGTGTTCATGTGAAAGAATCTGGAAGTGAGTTCATTCAGAACAACTTTCACTTCTCAATTTGGTAGGAATGATTAGATTAAATCAAACAATTGTCCTGTAATACCATAGCCCTGGAGCTTGCATAGAAGACCAGCATGCCAAACCCTGTCAAACACCTTGGAGATATCTAGAACTACAGTTTGAGCTTTGTCATTATTATTAAGAGCTTGATATACATATTCAGAGATGGCTGTTAACACATCAGTGGTATTGAATTAAGTAGACCATGTGACCATAAAGGAAACGCATATATGGAAGGTAGCGTGATGTATAATTGATTGCCATTTCTAGTATATACTCTTTTACTATACGCTATTTACTATTCTCTATACTATTTCTCTATATGGATTACTATTTGAGTGAGTATTGTCAAGCAAGTACTATTAATGCGAGATTATTTGAAGGGAATGACACCAGCATTGTTCAGTGACATACTACAGTTGTATCTGTGACTACAAAGTCTCTACTACAGTGAGCATTATGAAAGTGACAACGAGTATTCATTGACATCACAAAAGTGGCAAAAAGGATTCGCAAGAATTCCTTAAACTTACATGCAGATTCATTCAGCAGAGTATAGCAAAATAGAAGAATTAAATGCTATCATGGTTCAAATGTTGGCACCAAAAAAACAAGAACAACAGTTGCAGCAACAAAAATGACAACACTAACAGCAATTACAATTACAACTGTAATGAGCATGCGCGGAAATCATAGGAAGAGCACACCTCAGAGAGTAGCGTGCCTGATGAACCTATGCGGGATGAGCTCAGCGAGACATCTGAAGAGAGCATCACTGAGGAAGCGCTTGAGACCATACCACTAAGACGGAGCACCAGGCAGAAACGGCCTGCCCCACATTGCCATTTGTGTGATCTAGAGATCAGGGAGGAGTGTAACGAGCATGCCCGGAAACGTCCTCGAACTGCGTGTGTGTGTTGTTGCCGGGCACACCTTTGAGTACCATAATGGACTCGACCAAGGACTACAAGAAGACGCGCGAGTCGTTTGGTGTCTTTTCTTGGGCGACAAAAGCCATTGCGGTCGGTTGTCCGTCAGCAGCAGTCTTGGGTGCCATTTTGCTCGTTTGCTGTCGTAAAGTGTTGTGTCGCATTCGTTTTTTGTGTTGCAAGAAGTTGTTTTTTTTTTCCCTGTTTTCTCGCACAACAACTACAACAACAGAAGTTTTTTGAGTTGTTTACCAAAACCATGGAAGGAAAGAATACAGATTCACTCACTCCAGATGCTAATTCAATCAGCAAATTTGTATACAATCTAGACAAATGGATAACTTTTCCAGTTTATTATAGAAGATATGAAGGGATTTCAAAAGGGATTGTTCACACTGGAATGATGAAAAGAAAGTTTGGTTGTTATTATTAAGGAAATTGTCCCTTGCTGAACATGAAATGTATGTGAATTATATTTTGCCAAAAAACCAGGTGAGATAAATTTTGAATTGTTGTAATTGTTGTAATACTATTAAAAATTTTTGGTGATAGTTTATTAAATAATGAACTATGACAATGTCTTCACTTACTAAAGTCCAACAATGAAGATTTTGTCACTTATGCAGGAGTTGTGAATCGAGAATGTGAAAAGGTCAAGTTAAATGAATTAACTTCTGATTTATTTAAATGTCTGATATTCATACAGGGTTTAACTTCTAATAAGGAGATAAGATCCATGATACTTGCTAAATTAGAAATGGATTCCAAATTAACTCTCCAGAAAATAGCGGAAGAATGTCAATGTATTGTGAATTTGAAACTCGATACTGCAAGAATTGAGGAAAAAGATAATTCACAAGTACCTAGCACCGGCCAGAGACGTACCAGGACCGTGGATAGCACCTGAGGAAAGGCCAACTACCCCTGACACTGAAGCCCCTCCAGAAGATCATGGCACTGAAATTGCTCCTGACACGTCGTCTAATGACACTGTCTCCACTGAGGCTCCGTCAGACACTTCGGATGGGCCAACACCTGAATCCCTGACAGATGAAGGACTAGCACCGAAAAAACGTGTTCATCCAGAGACTGACTCTGACGCGGAACGGCCTGCTCCTCTGAGAAGGAAACATTTCGGAGCAAGGTATTTTAGAGCCCACAGACAGGCTTGCACTGAAGAGCCTCCCTGTTTGAGTACTCCGACCACGAATCATGGACTGCCGAGGCGGCCACTCTGAGCTCGTAGGGAGCCTGGACATTTAAGGGACTTTCTTCCCTATCAGTGAGAAATTTGGTGGGGGAGAATGTTGTGAATATGGATTATCTCCTCTTTGATAATCCAAGCTATAAAAGCTGTACATTTCTGCTTGTCAAGTAGACGAGTAGTAAGATTCTTAATTGAATAAAAGATTACTAGACAGAATCTCTTGTCCTGTTTTCATTACAGTTGTATTAGATTTTTTTTTCACATTTACTCTTAGAAATATAGATAGTTTAGTCTACTACCTCACTCTTCTCTTCTGTTTTGTATACTATTATATTTGTATGCACAAGTTACTTGAAGAGAAATAAAATTGAATATTGCCAATGAAAATGCTGTAAACTTCCTTGAATATAGAGGTCAAACAATTTGTGTTTAGTAATGTGGTATTCCATTATAAATGTGTTGTGAAAGTGTTAATTTTCCTCACAAGAGATAATTGCAAGAAATTAAGTTAATTTTTGAAAATTAGTAATTTTTAAATTGATTTTGATCAAAGCAAATTAAAGAGATTTAAACTCTTTGGAAAATCAAAGTAAATGTCAGAAAAATTGATAAATTTTTGCTTTGAAATTTAAGTTTTTTTTTTTTTTTTTTTCATTCAAGAAATGAAATAATCCTTTGATTTCTAATTAAGTGACTATTTTTATATCCGCCAAAAGGAAAAAAAAAATTATTTGGATTAAGGAATTGAGATGTTATCAGGAAACATTTTTGAAAATTTGATACAATATTTTATTTTGGACTGTTTTCTGATATTCTCTGCAGTGTCTTCTACTGAATGTTTAACTTAGTAACTTTCTCTTGTTTGGAAAATAATAACCAAATTGAAATATTAATAATGAATAGGTAAGTCAGCAGATTTATTTGTAAGTAACATTATCAGTTAAAATCCTTAATGCATTTACAAAGAATTCTTGGCACTTAAACTCCAAAAATAATTGAAGGCATTTCTAGTTTGAGGAAACTTTTATTTTAATTGTATAAATATTTGAAAAAATTGTAGTTAAAATATGGAGCATGAGGCAAAGATCTGGAATTCAGTACACAGTGCTTTTGCTGTGACATTTGTACAATATCTGGCTGATCATTATCATAGAGCAAAAATAACTAATCACATCATTTTCTGTACATCTCTTCCAATTCTTAACAGTAAGCCTTAACTATGATATTTTTTCTTTTTGACCTCCATTTGCCATAGATTAATAGAGTGTTATCATAATCTTTTGGTGTAGTATTGGTTCTGCAAAATATATAAGGGCTTTAACATGCAGCTTGTCTCCTATTATGTCAGATTCACTTTTCATTGAAGCTTATTTGATCAAGAAAGGAATCATATTTGTTTTTTCAACAATAACATTGAACACATTTCCAAATGAATTTTTCTGAATATACACATGGGTTCATATAGCATACACTTGTTATATTGCTTTACTTCTTTCAATTTGCTTTATAAATTCTGAATTATTTTAAAATTGAAATGATTAATTTTTTAAAAATATTTCTCTGTTTGATAATGATGTTTTTCTATTATCAAATAGTGTATATAACTCTTCCAGTTGAACATTTACAACTATAGAAAGATGCCTTCTGTTTCCTTCATTTTGAGACCTTTGTCTCCATTTCAGGACTTTATAAACCAATGATATACTGTATGTTCTCAAGTAGGACCTTCACAAATACTTGATAATTTTACAGGAAGTCTGAAAGTGACCAAGTTTAAACTCCTGCAAGAAAATGATGATTTGATTTTTCATAAGTATGGCATCATTATACATGCAAATTATCTGTGAAAGGAAAAAATCATAAATCTATATAGAGAGGAATAGTTAGTTAATATACATATGAACTAGAGAAATAATGAGTATATATTTTAACATAACTAAAATGTGGTATAATAAAATTGGCTAGTATTTTATTCATATCCCAGGTTTCTTTTTATTCCATATTTTCAATATGCTGCCTATATAAATATCCTTGTTAGAAAAAACTATTTCACGTTGCTTAGGCAATTTTATTAGATTAAGATTGAAACTTATTGTATGAATATTAAGAAATTTGTATATACCTTAAATCCTTGCTGGTGTACTTAGTGAAAATTAATCATAAATTGATAAAAGGATTTTTAAAGACAATTTTGAGCCATGTATTGCATGACTGTTTACATTCAAGTTAACTAATAAGTATTAGTATTTCTATAAATAACTGAATTAAAATTGGCTATATGTACAATAGGATATTTATTTGCCTCCTTAAAATAGGGTAGAAATAGTGGTACACTTAGCAACTTACAATCCAAAATCTTCAGGCTTGGTTAGTGATCTTGAATATTTGCATGAATGGAATTACTTGGTTACAATTGAGTTTTTAGGAAAGGAATTTTAATAGGAAAAGACCAATTATAACATTTTTGGAAATGAAACCAAGTCAAAATTTACTTAAAGAAAAAAATGAAACTTTATATATCTAAGTGATACTTTTTTTATTTATTGACTGCTTTCCATGAGTTATCTCAGGGTTGGCAGTTTTTATTATGACGCCAACTAAGAGTTATCTTATCCCAGCATTGAGTTTATTCGCAGTGATACTTTTAGTATGGAAACAAAGTTAAAACTCATAAAATTTTTTTTATAGTCTAAGTTGGCTATTATAAAGTTGGCATTTGAAGTCAGATTTCATAATTGATTTCTGGCAGTCAATGTGTTAATGATGCAAAATTTTACTAAAACGTTCTTGCTATTATCATTTGAGTAATCCACATTTTTACTCTACTTTTTTAGAATTTTTATAATACTAGATCATTGGTACTAAGCAGATTTTTCTGTTGAAGTATATTTTTGCATATTATCTATTTTGGAAAATACAATGTTTAAACATTAAACAATTAGATTCTGGACTGGAATATCTGTTTTAAGAAAATTATAAAAATACTCTTTCTATAAATCTCATAAAAGGATTGCAGTCTAAATATTTATAAATCTTTCAAAAATGTCTTTTTTCTTTTCTTTTTTTAACTATAATGTAAATATCTATATGTTGAAATTTTTGAGATGAGGAACTATCATTATATTTTTCTATTTAGACTATTATGTTTATCTCGATTGTTGTACTTGTATCATTTCAACTGTTGTATCTTCTGGCCTTCTTCAGGTATTTGTCATACTTGATAACCATCTCAGAGTTTTGAATCAAACCCTTTATTCAATATATATATATATATATATATATATATATTGTTCTCATTCTACATTCCATGCTTCAGTGATATTTTCTTTCCAGTCAATATTGTTTTTGTGTTGCTTGTTTGTCTCTTTTACTGAAACAAAGTATATGACTTTTTTGCACTACCCAAACCAGGAATTGAAACAACTACATGGAAGATATGCTTTAATCCACTAAACAAAGTCTCTTGGACTATCCAGGGGTATAATTTTCTTAAATAACAGCAGCAAGAGTATATCAAGAATATTGGGAAGACATTAAATTTAAAGGCTCCAAAATGACACCATTGAAATTATTTGTTTGAATCTAATGGGACATGTTAATTGGTTTTGCAATTGTGAATATTTTTTCATAAAAATTAGAAAATGTCTATTCAAAGATGATTACCTACATTTTGATGGAAAATAATGCACATTTTAAAATAGTGATATTTGCTAATGATTAGATTTTAGGTTGCGAAAGCGAATTTATAGAATGAGAACTGGTCATCTAGATTTGTCTTTTCCACTCACATCTAAGTGGTGGTAATGTTCATAATCTGTGTATGCTTATATTGAATTATCTTCTTGCATTTGATTTCTTTTTGTCTCATTAGTTTTGCCTGGAATAAAAATGTCTATTTGATCAATGAAATAGAGAGTAATCCTATGATCAGTTATATAGTTGTTTTTACTAGCACAATCAAGAATTGATCTTTTATTGTCTACAGTTATATAAATTATTTTTAGTCTGGGAGAAATCTGTACCAGATTACACGCAAAGCTCCTTTAGTAAGATGTTGAAAGATATAGAACTGAAGAGTAACATTAATTCTATGTCACTGTAAAAAAAACAAAAACACCTCCAATAAATATAGTTTCAGTTTAATGGTGAATTTATATTTTGTGTCTATCATGAATTTATTAAAGAAGAAAGACTCTTTGTTCTAATTTAAAAGTAATTTTCCTGTGTAGAAAATAATGTAGGTAAAACGTTTGTTTTTTGGAGTATAACCAGATAATGACATTTTATTTTCGACATAACTTGAATAATATGCCCTTATGCCAGTCTCCTAGAAACATTGTTTATCTTAGCAAATAATTACTGAAGGTATTTTTTGAAGTCTTCCAAGAAATTTTACTTGATTTGATCCTTACCTCCATTTTGGATACTTATTGCTCTGACCACATGATAGTGTCTATAGATATTTTTCTGTTTATTTATTAGGCAAGAACCCTCTATTCATGGGACATCTTTTTGCTACTAATATACTGATTGGGACTCATTTTGAGATTTTTCTTTGTAACGACCCTTGGTTGGAGTGAAATTTTTAATCTTATTGAAAATTGTTTCTTCCTAGGTGAAATCTCTTGTGCCAGCATGGAAATACCAAGTGAAACTACAATCTTCTCCATGATTCACTCCTACTTGTTCAGCTAATATGGCCCACAGGAATCATTTCTTCCAGCTAAACCAACATGACAATTTGGATCATAACAGACACCTCTCTGTGTCCACTCATAAGGAATGTAAGTGTGTCCTCAATAAGGCTAAGTCACTGTTCATATATATAGAATAAAACACCATATAGCCTCTCACAAATTTGTTTCTCAAGAATACTAGTGTGTTGAACAAGATTAAATCCTGAATCCCATTTTTCTTTAATCAGTTTGAAGTATTTTCATCTACTGCTGATAAAGTAGAATGCTTTGGTTAGAAATTCTCTTCCAATTTCACTCTTGACTCATCAGGAGAATCTTTGCTGAGTTATATACACATAACCCCTTCCATGGTTTCTGATATCATCTTTAAAGTAGATTTCAATGAGGTATGTGGCCTTAATGTCCCAGCAATTTTCCTAGGGAAATGTTCTTGCCAAACTAGCTCCTGTTCTTGCCAAACTCTACAAGAAATATCTTGCTGCTGCTTTCTTTTCTGCTTGTTGGAAATCCTCTTCCAGGGAACCTTTTGAATCCTGGAATTATTGTACTATTCTTTTACCTTTTTTGGCAAAGTATGAGAGGCCAATCAACCAATCAACTCTGTATTGGTTAAGCATCTCACTTCACACAGCTTTCTTTGATGTGTTAATGGTTATTAATGAGTATGTCTATCAAGCTTTAGATAAGAATGGTGAGGCTTTGCCTGTGCCTTGGACGTGTTTGACTAGATTTGGCAGGCTGGCCATTTTCAAGCTCAAAGGTTATGACTTCTCTGAATATTTGACTTAATCCAATCATTCTTAACAAATTGTGTAATGAAAGTTGTGTTGAACATCCACACTTCTAGATCCTTTCACTTTTATGCAGGTATTCCCCAGGGCTCTATCCTTGAACTTACATTGTTTCTTATTTTTATCAATGACCTTCCTGATGCCATCTATTCCTGAATAGGTACTTATGCTGATGACTCAGTTTTTTACTCATGTCTTAATAGTAAGTCTGATAGATTTAACAAAGTAGAATTGGCAGTTGCACTTGGAAATGACTTCCAATCAGTTGTTAACTGGGGCAAGAAATGGGTTGTAAATTTTAACATCTCCAAAATGAAACTGCTATTCTTTAATCATCATAAAGAACCAATTTTGCTTTCCATCAGCATGGCTGATGCTAACCTCCAAGAGAGTAACTCATTGCACCTTCATGTTATACACTGACATGAAGTGGAATGATTATATTGAATCCATTGCTAAGTTTGATACCTTGAAAGTTGGTTCGCTGTGTTGTGCCAGACAATTTTTTGCACCACAATCCATCTTGCACATTTATAAATTTACCATTCATTCATGCATTGAATATTTCTGCTATATCTCATCTGGAGCTCCTGTAATATATCTTGATATGTTTTGATAAAATCCAAAGAGTCTGTAATGTTATCAGTCCTAACCTGATATCTCTACTTCAGTCACTTTCTCATCATCACTATGATATGGTTTCCCTCTATCTTTTCTATATTTTCACAGAAATTTTTCTAATGAGCTTTCCTCCTAGATACCTCAACCTCATGAATTTAAGCATATTACCAGATTGGCACCTAGGTTGCATCATTTTACTGTTAAAATACCTAGATGCAACCATAAGTTCTATTCTAATAATTTCTTTTTTTCAAACTTTTTGTCTGTAGAATTCTCTTTCAGTTACTTGCTTCCCTGCCACCTATGAGCTTCAAAATTTAAATGTAATGACAATCACCATCTTCTATCTTCTTGAATCCTGTTCTTTTATTATCCTTTCTCCTCATTAGCATTATCACCTTGCTTGGGGGTGAAATGTTTTTTTGTTTTTTTTTCTAAATCCTGTAATCACGACAATAGTAATCCAAAAGTGCAATATCTTGTGAATATGATGGATGAGTGAAAATTTCCTAAGCTGTAACAATATTTGCCTGGTTATCTAAGAAATATGTGGAAGTCTGGCATTATCCTTTCTTTAATTACTGACTGGTGCATTTTATTGGTTTCCTGTCATCCATTGGTTTAATTGGTAATGTCATTGGGTAATGTCTTGATTTGATTGTTATCAATCTCAAATGGTCTGATTAGCTGTGGAGTATGGTTTAATAAATCTTTAGTACAACCCACTTTTGATATTCTCAAACATTCACAGTACATTCTCTATTAACTGTGCACAAATCTGTTTTTTTCTTGTTGGTGTCACATTTTTACCTTTCTCAAAATACTGTATATTTCAAAATTGTTGTTTACTTTCTTGCACATCTGCAATGTTAGAATCATTAAACAAAAATTTTGACAAAACTTTAAAATGGGCTGATATGACAATAATGCTTTTAAAAATGAAGTTAGTTAAAACAATATTAATCCCATCTAATGACAAAAAACCCTCTTTTCACTACCCTATACTTATGTCTTTGTAAATTGATGAGTTTATACTACCAATTTTTGACTATGAATGACATAATTTCAAACACTTGAATTAATTTTGCAATGAAGATAATTTTGATTATCTAAGGATTTTGGAATATTATTCAGATATTAAATTTTGAGAGTTAAATGTTTGAATAGAAAATTGTGAAGAGTTTTGTTTATAATTTTGTGATTAACTAAAAATTATTTCTAAGTTAGTCCTATGATATACTGTTCAGGTAAGAAGTTACCTGTTAAATTGAGTAAAGTATGAGTAAAAACTATAGAACTCAACTCATTAATATTTGCAAGTTTGAAGAATTCTTCTGTTGTAGAATGTTAAATTGGTGATCATTGGAATTCTTGTTTAGATATCATAAATCATATTAATAGCATAATCTGATTATACCAATAAATGTAATTATTAACTTTATGCTAACAAATGAATTTTGAATGAAAAAAAAAATATACAGGATAAGGTAACTCTCCATTTATTAAAGTTTATTGAACAAAATTTGATGTTACTGAATTAATAGTGACATTATGTTTGTAATTAGATGAATTTTTTCATTTATTTATTTTTTATATTTGAAGGCTGCTTTGAAAGTAATGCCTCTTATTTACATGTAAAGTACAACAAATACAAGGGGCACAATAACACTGTTGGATAGTTTTCAGCTACATAACACTATTTTTTTTTTAATAATTACTACAATTGACTGTATTTTTGCCAGCAATGTATCAGTTTGCATACAATGCTAAAAAAATCTGCACCTGCAGAGACAAACTTTTTCACTGCAATAATGCTGAAATTCTGGTCTTCAGAAACATGCAGTAAATATTGATGAATGTCAGTGAGTGCAATTTTTCTGCATGGAAGAATTTGGTGATACATTTCTGTTCCTTATATTCCATACTGTACTCCATGAAAGTGTGTAACTTTTAACTATCCTAAAATATATATATATATATATATATACTTTGAATGCTTGTTTAATAACAACTATAACTACTATAAAAATCATCTTTGGAGAAATTAGTATTTTCTAAGTGAGATCTCATTCAGGTTTTCTCTTACAAGTTTTATGAATGATCTGCAATTGAATTATTTTATTTTGTTTTTAATTGTTATTGAGATTAGTTGACATGAACATTTTTATTATTAAGAGGGTCAGTACATTGTCCTCCCCCACAAAAAAAAAGTAATTTAGATTCAATCATTTTTTTTAATAGGAAAGGAAAATTAAATTTGGAACTTTTATTTCTTTCAAAATTGTTATTATTCCTCTTTACTTGATATACCAAAGGCTTTTTACACTTTTGCCCCAATTTGGCTGTAAATTATATCTTTTGTGCTTTTGATGAAAATTTATGGAGCAGATTTAATACTTTCAGCACCATTATTATTTTTATTTATTTTTTATGTAGTCCAAAAATAGAACAATTGGGCATTCTGCAGAGGCCAAAATGAAGACAAAGCACAGATATCAAAAGGGATATTTTATGTAATTAACCTCATTTGACATTACACTTATTAACAAATGTAATGTTATCTTAGGATTTTTCTATTCTTTCTTGGCCTTAACTTCCCTTTGTTAAAAAGATCTTTTTTTTCTACTGCCTAAAATATTCTAATTGATCTATTATTATTTTATACGTTTTGTATATCTGTTGTATTTCCATAGTTACATAACATTCAAATTTAATTCTATATGCACTAATCTATTTGAAACATAACTATTATCTACCCACAACTGATTATGACAAAATTGATCCACTGAAGTGCCTTATTTTATTATATTACAAGACTAACTACTTGCCCACTATATGAGAAAGGTGAAAGCTTGTCTTGCTAGAACACTTACGATTGAGTAGTGAGTTTGATCCTCACTGGGTGACCTATTCTTTCGGCCTTGTGCCACATCTAAGCTAAGCTTGGAAAATCACTATATGAGAAAGGTTGATGAATAAGTTTTCTTAACAGGCTGTGGCTAAATATTTGTCTCGCTTGCTTATTTTTATTGATTTAGTATTATTAATTACAATGCATATAAATTTCTTCAACTGTTAATGCTTTTTTATTCATTTTGTGGATTTTACAAGCACTATGCTGTCTACTTAAAGAAAATTCTCTTTGCTTTTATTTGAGAACAGTTTTTTTTCTCAGTAAATATGATTCCTCACTAATCTTGTACACAGTTAAAACTCAATGATTCAATTTACAATTCTATACATGCTGAGCTTAGTTTAATCTGGCACATTGCCAAATCAAGTGTTGGAAGATTATATTGTATCTGTCTTACAAATAGGGAAGTATTGCTTACTTTGAAAATCAACATTTGAAATCTTATCCTTTTTTTTTTAAATCTGGGCTTGAACACAGATAAATATACAACTATCTCAACCAGCAAGCAGGCTAACTCATTCTATATATTCTAATATTAAGCTATTGCTACAAATGTAAAATCTTATAAAAACATGCAGGTTTTAGTTAATTAAAACAATTTAACTCTTGAAAAATATTATGTAAAGTTGTAGATTCTCTTCTGATTATTGTGGTTTGAATTTCAATTTTATCTTGTAGAGTTTATGCAACTGTGGCAAATGATCCTAGCCAGTTTTCTCACTTTATTTTGATTAGAATTTTTTTTGACAGTCTAATCATGTTAAGTGATATTTATTTCATAATTGTAAATGTATGAAAGTGAGTGTTGCAAAGAATTAATAAAAAATAATTTCTGACATTGTCACATTTGTTTTCTTTGATTTATTTTTTTTCTTTGATTTATTTATTTTTTTAAAATTTAAAACAAATAAATTCATATTTTAGTATCAGTTAATATTGGCATATTTTATGAATCACTTAGTCTTTCAAAGTTTGAAGAAAATAGAAAAATCACTATTTCTATGAAAAATATTCCTCCAGAGTATATTATACACTTTTTACCGTTGAGGTAAGGTTACCAATCCTGTTATATTGAGGGAAGGTCAGATCTCCTTCATCTATGCAATAATTACAAAATTCTAGCATCTTTTAATGACAATCCTATCTTCCAGAAGTAGAAAAGTCTGTCTCAAACCTTTCAAGTGTCTAAATTCTATTCGATACATGCTTGCACTTTGTTCTTTCCTAAAGTTCATACCAACTACAGAATAGCACACCCATATACCAGTATAGCCAGCAACATATTTCTCACTATTTCTCTTCTACTTGGAATGTTTCCAAAAACAAGTGCTCAGATAGATTATTCACCCATCTTGAAGGTCCAGCCTTGTTAAAAAATATAACTTTAAAAAAATTATTTTACTTAAAATTCATTTTCCAGTATGCTTTTCAGGTGTTCATGTAAGATTTGAGTGCTGATTGCTTTTGTTTTAAATAGTTTTCTGTATAAAGCAGTAGAATTTCATTGGGTAACATATGTTTAAAACTGATGAATGCATGAACATAGTAGCAACAAAACATTCTGAGTGGAAGTTATAAGATTTTAAAAAAACATTCAGATCCAAGTTCTAAAGGTAAGGTAAATTTCTGACTAGTCTTTTTATTTTTATTTTTAACTTCAAAATTTATATTTGAATATAAAATTCAGTTGTCTTCAGTTTCTTAATATACTTTTGTTTTTCTCAAAAGTAAACAATTATTTCAAAATTACAATAGAAATTTTTAAAACCTCATTATTTTCATAAATTTATGTCGCGTACAAACCAAATAAGATTATATTGTTTTAAATGCCATAAAATCCTTGAAATGATTGGAGCAATACTTTTAGCATTCCATTATCAGTTAAAAAGAACAAATTCAATTTGTTCATTTTATGAAAGAATGCTGAATAAAACAAAATAACTGATATTAATGGTCAGTTTTCAAACAGAATTTGATGAGTGTTTTGAAATAAATGTGGTTGGTATTACAATCTGCTTCATCTAATTGGTCTAGTGTCATTGAACCAAGTGAATAAGCCTGTCTAATGGATGTTGTATTCAAAGCTGTAAAATTTAATCAAGAAGTATCAAGTGTTGTTTAATCATTTTTGTCATTTGACTGCCATTTATAATATTGTGCATTTTGAATAGGGATTTACTATTTTTTCCACAAATCAAAAAATGTTCTAAATTTTCTAATTGGAAATTAAGAAAATTCTCTCCAAGTTTAAACTAAATTCTTTAAATTAGTCAAAATTCATATTATGTGGAATCATCAGATTTGTCCATTTAAAAAAAAAATAATTACTAAGTAATGTTTTTACTTCTTGGTTTATTAATGCAATCATATTGTATTTTCTTTTGTATTTAAGGTTTAGTTGTATTTTACTATTTTTGATTCTAATCAGATTTGCAATTATTTTTGTTTAAAAGAAACAAAAACTTTTTATTTTCAATGTATAAAAAAAATTGATGATTACTCTTCATTTATGATTATTCATGAAATTTTCAGACCGACTTCTTGACAAAAATATTATGCATTAAACAGTCTCTATTTTTCTCTGACACAAACAATATTTGAGGTTATGCCTTAGTAATTCTGAAGGCTTAATCTTATAATTTGTAGTACTTTTTATCAAATGCTAATAGTGGGTTTGAATATTTATTTTCTGCTCTCAGTAGAAAAACACCTTTTTTATTGATTGCGTAGAAGTTTTTAGCTTCAATTAAGTCTTGAAATTTTCTGCCAGTGATAGCTGCTTGTTTCCTTTACAGTTTTTTTTTTTTTTTTTTATTCAAGAAATGCTAAACTACTGCTATAAAGCCTCTGGACAGCTAAATTCATATTAACATAGCTGAAGTGATATTTATAATTTGCTCATTTCATTTTGCCTCAACCTAATAGGCTTGATCATCACATGAAGACAGTTATTCAAAATTTGTCTCTTTAAATTTGTGGGAGCTTTGGAAATTAACTATTTATGGGGGAACTTTTGTAGTCATGATTTTTAAAAAAGTAACATTGTGGCTACAGTAAAGAGATATGAGTTATTTGTGTTTGTTTTGTCTGGTCTGGTTTTCACATGTCCACATGTTGAGAGGATTTCTCTGATTGAGAAAAAACTGGTGTTATATAGCTCTCCCAGACCCATGCTGAATATTGGCTAATACTTGCCCAATAAAGGTTCATATGCAAATAGTCAGCACTATGTACTCTAAGTAGAATGTCTTCTGTCAACAGCCCATTGTGGAAGAGGATATAATTCCTGGTGCTTACAGCACCAACTCAGAGTCTCTTATTGGGTTGACCAAATTCTCTGTCACACTCTCTTCTGATCTCCTGATCACAGCACCAACATGCAGGAAGAGGGCGTTTCCTTCTTGTGCTCCATCACAGGAGAGATTCTTCATCCTTAGTGTTGCCACCATGCAAATAAGGTACTTCAGCCTCTGTATTCTTGCTATCCATCTCCATTGCAGCAAGAGGTGCATCGAAAACCCAGGAATCTACTTCCAACTCCCCATCACTCATGCCTGAATCATCAGTGTTTGTTGTGGCAGAGCATTGGTCCAATGCCGGTCAGATGTCTTTAACATGACACAGAATGCCAATTTGGAAGTACATTGGCTCTGGTGTGGTCTCACCCACATCACATCTCCAACTTTATATGTTTCATGCTCTGTTAATGGTGTTAGTGCAGGTACAGCATCAATGCCCTTGAGCCTAACCTCATAAGTGTGAATAGTTGGTGCAGTTGGGCTCAACGTGTCATCCTTCAGCATTGTACTATACCAGTAAATGGCTTCTTGTATGGGGCACTGCTTTTGTGCTGCAATCCATTTTATGGTGCTATGGTACCTTTCTATTATCCCATTTCTGGATGGCACATGTGCAGACTGAAAGTGCAGCTGGATGCCCAATACTCCATGAATAAGCCTTGAATAACCTGCTGGTGAACACAGTATTGTTGTCGGTAAGGATTTTGTATGGCAGACATCTCTCACAAAATAGTGACTCCAACTACTGAATAATGTTCTCGGAATCTTATCATGCTATGGGTCACCAAACAGAGAAGTGTGTTGGCCTGCAGTCAATCAAGGTCAGGTAATGACTCCAGCCTGGACCATGTACTGCAAACACCTAGTCTTCCATTCTTCCAGCACACAGGTGTCAGATCTATGGACACTTCTGAATCACTATCTTGACAGTTGTGCTAGGTAGAGAGGTATCCACTTGTCTGACAAAGTAAGTAATGGTAACTGCTATGATGACGTATTTTCATTATTTTGCATGGACCCAACTCTCCTATGGCTGCACCATATGATGAGAGGATAGATTCAGTATCCTTCAACAAATCTAACCACTTCTGTGGAACTCTGGTAATTTTGTCAGCTTTGTTTTGGTCAAATTTTGCCAGCCTCACATCCAAGTTGAGCCATACTCCACAATTAGTGCTCGAAGGGTCCCCAGTCATCTCTGCATGAGCATCTCATGCACTGCCTTCATTTTCAAGTGTGCATTTCTGGTTAATGTGTTGTTGATCTAGTGGTATGTACATGTGGAATCAGTGACCAGATGCAACTTTCACATTCGACTGCAGGGCAAAGTTTATGCCCTTTAATGTTGCATTGAACTCAACTAAGTTAATATGTTGAGTGTCAATGTTGCAATGAAGCCAGCATGCATCCTCCACAATGTTTCATTCACTTTAATGCCACCCCAGTGGCTAGGGAACTTGTATTCACACTGTCATTTCCTGGCCGCTCACACACCATCCTCTTTTTGCATGTGGTTAATGCCATTGCATCAAAAGTGCTTTCTGACATGAACTTCTGTACTTTGCATTAGCCAGGCTGTTGCTGCTACCATGAATTCTTCCATCTTCTTGTCTTTCATAATCACCCAGGCTTGAGCAAGCAGCTGGTCAACAGACAGTGCGTCCACCCTAGACAACACACAATTGCCTGGCAACCCGCGCGCAAATGTGCAAGCCAGTATACAGTCGTCATGCCCAATAAGAATACAAGTTTCTTCAATTTAGCAAGGTATACATCCACAGATTCACTGTACTGCAGGTGCCACTCAGAATGAATCTGTAGCAAAGGCTGTAACTAAGATCATCTTTATCCGGTCAACATCTGATTTTGCTTTTGCTATCTCGCAAAAGCTCTGCCCATAAGTCTCAAAGTGATCATGTGCTCCAAAGACTTTAATCCACATTGATGCAAATGAGTTTCAGCTTCTCTATCCATTCAACCACTGAAAGACTTGGGAATTAACTTTAAATCGAATTTGATGTCTGTCATCGTCTGTCAATTGCTGAAATAGCTTGTGTTCATCTTGTCTGGTTTTCACACATTGAGAGTGCTTCTTCAATTGAGAAAAAACTGGTGTTATATAGCTCTTCCAATCACAGACCCATGCTGATTATTGGCTAATACCTGCCTGGTATTGTTCATATGCAAATAGTCAGCACCACATAATCTAAGTAGATTTTCTTCTCTCAACAGCCCATTGTAGAAGAGGATGTAATTCCTGGTGCTTACAGTACCACATGCAACCAACTCTGAATCTCTTATTGAGTTGACCTGATTCTTTGTTATATTGTTAAAATTTAAAATGATATCTAGACATTTTCTTTAGTACAGAGAGTCTAATTTTGAGATTTTAGGATCACTTTCTAATATAAAATTTACTGACTCCTGAATTTTTATTGTAATTTAAAATTCCCATTTGTTTATGACAAAAAAAAAAATAGTCTTTAATATTCAGTATTAAAAATTGATTCAATTGATAGGAAACTGCAATTTTATTAAAAACCTTTTTATAAAAGCCATTTGTATTAATTGCCTATTATTTGAATTATAAATGCTTGAAATGATCATTGCTGTCATTTAAATAAAATTTTATTAAAATATTTTTGATTGTATTTATAAATGCTTGGTATTTGATCATTGAATTCAACTGATTGTGTTTGAGAGATGTTGGTGTATCTATCTTTCTTTGGAGGTTAAATTACTAATGATAAGTACAGTAAGGATAAATCATCTGTGCATGTTAAATTATCTTAAAACAATTTTCATTCAATAATCTTTTATGTGCAATTAAAGAAATATATATTTTACATGTTTGCACACTGTAAGAATTAAAAAATTTTTTATAAGTCTTTATGTTCTGTGGATCATATATACTAAAAATAATTTCTGTAAGTATTGGTTAGGTACTAACGTTTTATGAAAAGTTTTTCCTTTCAGAACTCTGAAGTGATTTATTGAAAATCTGTGTATCATGAAAATTAGACATATTATAATAAAAATACGATATAAAAGTATCTTCTATAATTTCTTTAAAGCATATGTAACTACAAGAAAGAAGCATTAATTTTCAGCACTGAAGGATTCTCAAAGGTTGCTATTCATTTCTTTATTCTTATTTTTAGCAACATTGCTGACCAGTTTCTATTACTGGTATTTCAGAAAAATATGTGTATATAAAGATAAAAAGATTATGAAATGTAACAGGCACATTGGACTTAATTTTTTAGTCATTTGTGTATTTTAAATATAGGTTAGCAATTGGTTTCAGAGAGTTAATGAATTAGAATATAATTGTAAATTGGCATAAACATATTTACAAAATAACTTCACCAAACTGTTGCAGACAAGTTTATAGTGCTTGTTATTTTTAGTTAACCTTTTGGTTAACTTCCAGTGTGTGTGTCCTAAGTGTAACAATTTCCAATTGGCAAAAAATGAGTGTTTAATACATTCATCTTTTGTTAATATTGCTATATTGATTGTAATTTTAGTAACATTAAGTTTTGTTTATGGGATTCAAATTGTGCATAAACTAAATTGCACCCCAAAAATGAAAAATAGTAGTACACAGGATGATTTTGCCCTTCCTCACTTATAGAAATAACTGGATGATGTATGAGATGCAAACAGGATCTAATATTATTTGAATGCAGAATGAATGATTGTTTGGTCTGAGGTGGTAACTACTCTAGGCTTTTTCATTTATAACAGTAGCAAGAGTAACATTTGAATTCCATTAGGTTTCATGGTTGTCAACGAGCAAGACCACCAATATAATTTAAGCCAGATAACATCATTGGATCGTAGAAAACTAGCACTATCACCTGATTAGATGAGTCATTTTTTCAGCTCTTTTAGGCTGATGAACGTGTTTGTGTGTAGATGAGATTGCATGAGGCTGTTGTTCCAGCCTATTAGCAGGGTATTATACAAGCCACTGTGGAAGAACTTTAGTGAAACTGGACTCTTCCTCAACAGATTTAGCATCCACAGATCTTGTTATAGACCATTTGTACTCTTTTATGCTCAACATGTTGCCTGGCAGTGATGGTTTGTTCTAACATGATAATGCAACCATTATGCAAGTACTGAACATGTTAGTGACCTTATTAAATTCCCAACAACTACACTGAACAAAGAATTCTGTTATAGATATCCCTAGAATGTAGATGTACCCATGCAAGCATCTCATAGACAATATTCCACATTGTGCAGACACCATTATTCAGATGAAGAAAGATACTATCTTTAATCTTTAGACAACCCAGCATATACTGATTATTAAATGAGCTTTAATTGAATCTTTTGCATGGGAAGCATACAGAGATGTGCTGAAATGTTTTTTTGCCTGACTTAGTTCCTAAAATTTGACCAAACATCAGAATTCTTTTTTTTTTTTTTTTTAAACCTCTTCTTTGTGGGGCTGAGAACTTTTCTGAATCTCTTTGTACATATAAATGTACAAAAACTATACTATTGTCATTATAAGCAGTTTTATAAAATCTTTCTTTTATATAAATAACTAAAATCTTATTTAAAGCACATTTACTTAAATGTTACTTATACAAGTGTTTAGAGGTAGTATTCACAATCTTAGAAACTAAACAAACATAATTTCTTCTCTTTGCATTTTTGAGTTCTATCAGAATGTTGAGAGAAATTTTTGCACTTTAAAATGACATAGAAAATTGACATATTTTGCAGTATATAAGATACAATTCCAACTGAAATTTATAAAAATTGCCTTGTTTTTGTATTTAATTTTGTTTTCAAATGATTTCTTTACCAAATATTTCAGTCTCAGTAATTACAATATTAGAAAGATTTGTCTCTAGTAGATGTATATTTTCTCTAAAATTTAGTTTTTCATAAATGTTTGTATATCTATAAAAGAGTAACTCTTTAAGGAAAAGAAAATATTGTATCTATTCTGCTTAATTTATTGGATAATCATCAAATAACTATTTATAATCTAAAAACTTTAGGTGATTAACTTGTATTCAATAAAAAAATCACTTTTCATTTGAAAGTTGACTAATGTTTGCTTGATTGAAAATAAAATGATACTACACTTTGATATTAGCTTGGGAAAAGGATTTTGTATTGAGTTATAAAACATTAATACTGATCTAGTTCTCTCATTTTTTAGTATATTTTCTATTCTATTCCATCTTAAAAAAATAATTAAATGAAAAGGTCAAACAAAAATTTATAAAATTCTCTGTGTAGACTGTCCTTTCATGGTTCTTCAGTTTCCTGTTTTTGTTGCTTTTAATTATATTTTCTCTTTTATGAACCCTTTTCATTTTTATGTATGTGTTTCTTTGATAATTTTCTAAAATCAATCAATATTAATATCAATCTGATATTAAACTCATTACTTTTCTATGCTTCTATTACCTTTGACGTGTCTCATGTTTTCCAAGCCTTTTTTCCTCATTATAAAAAAGTTCAGCTGTCTCTTTCTGATCATTAGAAACAATTTCTTTGTAGTTGTTATTCACCTTAAAACTTTGTCATATGCCCTGTCCATGGTATTCTTACCATTTGTTGGTGAACATCATTTCTTGTGAATTAAAAACTTTTATTTGTGAGTAAATTGTTCAGCTTTCACTATCATATTGGAAGTTAGACATTATATAGCAGCCCAGCACTCTTCTTCATTTCTAACATTATTTTTCAATCTGTTAATATCTTACTCAATTTCTGAAAATATCTTTTCTTGTCCAATTTCAAAGTTGTGTGTCATATTGCCATCTGTTATTGGTAGTATAATTTCTCTACCCACTTGATTTTTAACATCCCTTATGCCTAACTCATACTTTGAACTTTTGCTTACAATCATGCATTTCATCTTATGATTAATGTTTCTTGCTTTTGACTACTTTGAAAAATAGTTCTTTCAGCTTTCCTTTTGAATCTGCAGTGTCATCTGTATTGCATATGTTACTATAGTTACATCAACCAATAATAAATCTTGGTGAGTCCTCTAATTTGCTTTGAATCATTTCACAAGTTACATTAGTCTGTGAGAAAATGTATCCTTATTGTACTCATCTTTCTCTGTATACAAGCCATTTGTTCCTAATACAGATTGTGGATTATTTGTATATCTTTTTTGTGTAGATTAAACTTTTCCAACAAGAATTTATTTGTGTCATTATCAAATGCCTTTGTGTAATCTATGAAACACAAGTCTTTCTGCATTTCTGCTGCCTTTTCTAACTGCATCCTGACTATAGCATTTCCTCTTCCATTGTTTGGACATAGCCACATTGTTCTTCCTCTATTTTTAGTCTGATTCTACTGTGTTCATTTCATTAAAATTTTTAAAATTAGTCTTGTTATATGGCTCATCAAGCTGATTGCTCAATGAAGTTTGAATTCATTTGCACCTGGTTTTGCTGGCAGAGCTGTGAAAACTGGTCTACTTAGATCTCTTGTTGTTTAACTGCTATTTTATACTCAGCACAATTGTAATCCAGACCATAATTGTACTGTTTCTCCCCTCCTCTGTCTTAACACAACACTCATCGGTGATTACTAACTATTGACAAAGGTATTACCTGTGTGGGAATTGGAGAAAATGTCTTTGTTACATGTCTCTTCTCTTCCAAATCTGCATAAAGGTTAAGATGACTGCAAGATATCAGGGCACAGAAATTGTTCACTCACATTCTTGCCAAGAGAAATTGTATGTTTTTTATCATTTTGTTTTTTTTTAACAAGATATTTTACATTGTCATGTCAAGGTATTTAAAAAGAGAAAAATATGAATTTTCTTTAAAATAATGTTCTCCTGAACCCCATTTCCAATGAAATTCATGAGATAATTTTTAAAGTTCTAAGGATAATATAAAATATTAATTAGTTCCCAAAAGAACAGTCATAGTGTTCTTGTCTTTTTTTTTCTTGATGGAATTAAAAATCACCAGGTTATGAGAACTTTATAGAATGTATGCAGCCATTTTACTATCTTGGGGACCATTTTGTGTGGTGCTAATGTAACTCTGCAATCAATTAAAAGGGGACCTTTCAGCACATGCTAATGGATAATCTCTCATTTAAGCTTTCATTCACAATGATTACAAGAGTAAATTCTTCATGTTTTGTGCAATCTTTTGGCAATACAATGCCAAAAGATGTGTCAGCTCTACTGTACGATCTAGATTTGGCTCCTTACAATTTTTTACTTTTCTCAAAATTAAAATCCCAGTTGAAATAACATAAGGCAGCTGATGAAGATTCTGAAAAAGGACTGTAGACTGTTTTGAAGAGTGGAAGGCATACTAGGATAAGTGTGTGAGGTCCCAATAGGAGTATTTTAAAGGGGTCCTTAGTGACCTAGGGAAACAAGTTTTTGATATGTATATCTTTAATACAGAGCAAAACTGTTTACAATATTTTCATGTATAGGGTTATGTAAATAATAGGAAGTTTAAAGGACATTGCACTGAATGTTCTCTCACCCCACTCAGCCCAGTTATATGGCACCACTTAGCTGCCTTAACAATCTTATTTGTTTTAAAAGTTTTGAAATCCATTCTATTTTTGACGCTATAGTTAAGCAAGTCATTATTTTATTTGCTAATTTGATATATCAGGCTTATTCTGCAAATGATTTTAAACTTTTATTGTAAAATTTAAATGCTTCTAACATGGTTATTCAAATTATATGCCAGCAAATATGACATATACTGACATATAAATTACCTTTTGTTTTTCCTTTTTAAACCTTAAGTTTACTGACTGAACTAATGCTATTTTAATTAATTCATTTATTTATTGTTTTGTTTTTGTTTGATTTTTGAGGTGGGCTGAGTTTTATTTACTGAGTGTATAGAGACCTCAGTGTGAATCAATGCAACTTTAGCAATTGCCTTATGTTGGTATATACAGTATTTTACAAGTTTTGTTTGTTTCTGTTGTATAATTTCTTAAAGCAGCTTCTCAAATTTCTATTTGTTACATTGAAAACATGATTTTAGTCTTTTGATCTCTTTCTTATGAAGTTTGTCTAATTATATATGAGGAGACATGTTAAAAAATGGCTGTAATGTAAAATTTGCCTTGCTATAAAATGAAAGGTAAACTGAATAGACTCCAAAGTAAACAGAAAATTGGTGTTGTGATTTAATTTGTTTCTGCTGTCTTTGTAATTAGAAAAACTGAATATTATCTAAATGTAACCTTGAACTGTATCAAGTTTAGGCTTACTGTACGTCCCAGGTTTGAAGGGTCAGTTCTGGTATCCATTAAAGATATAAGCTATCAGTATTTGTTTTTCTGTCTAACTGAAATACTTATGGTGTGAAGAATTTTTGAAAATTTTATACTTAACATTTGTTTTCATAAAATTAAAGTATTTAAAAAAAAAAAAAAAAAAAAAATTGAGCAAAGATTTGTATATTTTTCAATCTAGCTGGATATTTTTTTCAAGTTAGTGAATTATGCCTGATTCTGAAGAAAGCAATATTTTTTTTTGACATATTGGAATTAAATATCAAGACTAATGAATGGAATTAATAACTGTAATCTTGAATTCCATTAGCTTCATTCATTAAAATAGGTTCATAATTATATTGATATAATTACATTTTGTATTGAATATTGTCTGTAAAGATACCTCATTTAATTATCTTGACATTAAATAATTGGCAATAAAGGTATGTATGTGTATGACCAGTAAATTTGAATTGTTGTCTATAGATCATTAATTTAATTTATCATAATTGATCCTCATTATTGATAATTGTCCCACATATGTAACTCTAATGTGTATACTATAATCTGAGCTTTATAAATAAGTGTAGAATCACCAGAAGTATTTTATAAATTAAATGTTTATGTGTTCTTTGATAAAATAACTCAATTTTTTATTATTTGTGATAATTAGGCAATTATTGTTTTTATAGTTAAACATGAAGGACCTCATCCAGTTTTGAAACTTTAATAATTAACTTCTAGTCTGTGGGGGGGAAATTATAATTTGCAAAATAACCTTTTTATAAGTTTGAAGATGAAGTATTGCAAAAATTTGCACAGTCTCTGAGATAATGAATTGTTTTCTACCCTACAAGCCACCTCCCACAAACACAATTTCAGAAACCTCTCAATATTCTATTATTTCCATGGAAAATGTTTTGACAAACTACATTCACTAGTTCTTCCAGTCACAGTCAAGAACTGCCATGTCATATAGACAAGGGTGAACCACCATTGTTCTCTTTGTATTCAATTGGTAAGAAGGAAGTTCCATTCAGATAGTCTTTTCTCAAGAGCTGCTATTTTATGGAGCAGACTCCCAAGAGGATGATGCTTCTCCAAACAATTCATGTTTACTTCAAGCCTAGTGTTGACCTTTATCTATAATACATAACCTTAAAATCAGCATTCACTCCTCCCTTCCCCAACTTGTACAACAACCTAACTTAGTAGCACTTTTTTGAGACATTATGGTTAAAAATGAATACTTTGAGATCTTTCAGCAAATCAGTGTTGCTCATTTAGGAAGCTTATATACTCTGAAACAAAGAAAAATATTTGATCACAAACACAACAGACTTTTCCTATTTGGCTTATCTAAATGATAACCAAACCAATAGTCCCACAAAATGCATGTCATAAATTTCCAGAAAGTTCTAGAAGGCTGTAGGAAGTCATAGTACTACTATAATTATATATAAATTTCAGAGATTTCATGTTGGGGGTGACATTTAAAAAAAAAAAAAAAAAAAAAACTGAATTAAACTTTTCATTATTGTTTTTACAAAAGTTCGTCAAATTATGATACAGGAAATCAATTATTTTACAAAAATGTCCAAAAGTCCTAACCCATATATATTTTGCATAGAAAACGTTAAAATTTCCCTTCCTCTCTGCTATGCAATGATAGCCTAGGGGTAGAATCTCTGACTGATAACAAATTGGTCAGGTTTTGTTCCTGACTTTAAGCAATCAGACATTTAGCCACATTGAAGAGATGTGAAACAGTTTGTCTGTGGATGACATACATACACACACACATATATATATATATATATATATATATATATATATATATATAATTTTTAATTTTATAAACTTTAAATATTTCGAAAGTATGGGAATAAATTTTTAAAATGAAGTATTAGTAAGATTTCTTTAAAATGTAGAACATTTAAGAGTAAATGTAGATATCTTATACATTATTATATTATTTGATTTAGATGTTAAAATTATCTGCTATTTCTAAAAATTAGAGAATATTTAAATTGAATGAACCATGTTAATGTATTTTCCATGTTATTGAATTTTAAAGCTGTAAATACAATTATTTTCATTAGAAGTGAACTCTATACATTTCAGTGAGTTAAAATAATGAATCTTTGTGCTTTAACATTACTGAGGTTAAAATGGAAAAATTTCCAAGCAATTCTAGTTCATTAAAGAAGGAGATAAATTACAAAATAAGATCTTCATATTTAAGAATTTTTTATTCCAGTATTTCAGCCAAAATAGAAGTATAGTATTTCTGAATTTGTGTAAATTTTAGGTACAGTTGTTGAGGTAGATGGATGGTATCATGTAAGGAAACATTGAAGTAATAGGGTAAACTCAATTCAGTTTGTGATATTGATGGGATCCTACTAGTAGTAAATTTATTAATTCAGTGTTATATTTTAATTTAGTTTCAGGCTTTACTGTACAGTCTATCATTCATAGTTTTATATGACTGTCAAGTGTGGTTTTAGTCCATTTGAGAGTTCGGTATTAGTCACAATAGCATCTTTTAAAATCACCTCTGGGAGAGATTAAACATATCAGCTTGGGTTTCTGTTTAAATAAAAATAGTTGAGATGATAGTAAAATCATGTATCATATATTCAAAAGAATCTCAGCAGTTTCTGATTAGATATTTTTGAAGTAGATAAAATTTAATAGTAGATGTTAAACCTTTATAAGATTACTTGATATTATCTTTTTTGTTCTTTTTTTCAAAGTTTGTGTTTTTATGCACTATAATTTTGCTTTGATTCTGTTTAGAACTTCATAAGATTTATTTTTAGTGTTGAGATTCTTTTTTTCTCATGCCTCCCCTAACAAGCTGTAACTGATGAAAATTGATATCACAAGAGATTATATATTCTTAAAGATATTAAAATAAAATTATTTTCTTACAACTTGATTATTGAAATAATGTACATACATACAATAAACAATAATAATTGCCTAAGAGTTTATTACCATATCACCCAATTCAGTTTACAGTGGCTTGGTATGAACCAATCTGTCTAATCTAAATAACAGGACAACAGATGTGCTCCTTGACAAGATGCATAATATCAAGAGGGAACACTCATAGAGAAAATCAAAATACTTCAAAGAGGGAATAAGTATATCAGAATTCTTCTATGATGAAAGAAAGAAACCTACACTACACAAAAAATATGGAAGGACCTGAAATATTAAAATCTAAGTAAGATTGTCACTGGCCAAAGTGAACCCAAACAAAGCAGCAGAGGCAGATAAGATGATTGTGATTTTGGGATTCACAAGATTACTGAAATAATAAATGAAATATATAATAGCGATGACATACTGGAAAACCTTAATAGATTCATCTTTGTAGCACTGCCTAAGAAGCCAGGTGCAAATGAATGTGAGCTCCATCAAACAAATAGCTTAATGAACCACTTAACCAAGCTTATCATCCAGATTCTGATAAATACAACACAAAGCAGAATGAGATTGGAAATAGGACAAGAACTGTGTGGTTTTGTTAAAGACACTGGGACAAAGAATGTGATATTTATTATCAGAATGATATCAGTAATTAATACAAATGCAGAAGGATGTGCACCTGTTTCATAGACTGTATAAAAAGCCTTTGATAAGGTTTAAAATTTGATAAGCTAAGAAAACTTGATTTATTTGGAAAGATATTAGAATAATCCAGAATGCAGACAATCTACAAGAGAAATTGAATTTAGCAAGTACACGAAAATAGAAAGGGACATAAGTCAAGAGTGTGTGTTCTCACCAGATTTATTTAACCTTTACTGAAAGGTAATTGTAAGAGAACTGAATCCTACCAGGATTTATTATTGTTCAGCACAATCTTAATGATATAAGATATGCAGATGACACAAAGAAAATTGTAGACAGGTTAATAAAGGAAAGCAGGAAAAAAAAGGACTAACCATCAATTGTATGAAAACAATGTATGGTCAACAGCAAGATGAACAGCCCAAGATGCAAGCTACAAATTGGAGATGTCAAAATCAAGCTAGTATATAAACTTAACTATCTTGGAAGTGTTATTTACAGACTATAGAAAATGTGACCCTAAAATATGAAGGCACATTGGAATAGAGAAAGATGCTTTTCAAGAATTAAACAAACTATTAAGAAACAGGGAAATTTCATTAGAAACAAAGAAAAGAATTCTAAACTACTATGCAGTATCAATCCTGTATAGCAATGAATATTGAACAATAATTCCTTACAGACCAAGATGAAACTTTAGGCAACAGAGATGTAGTTCTACAGAAGGATGTTGAGAATACCATGCATTGAACATGAGCATCAAGGAAGTTTTAAGGAAAATGGAAACATAAAGGACACTTATACTTAGAATCAGAAACATGCATAATGAGAAGAGGGCTTGGAGAATTTATTACTTATTGGACATTGAAGGCAAGAGTGGCAGATGGAAATAGTTATCTACATAATGAGTAAAATGATTGGTAAGCAGGGGGTGGAATGGATAGTAAAAGACAAACATTGCTCAGAGCTACAAAGGATAGGGAGTTGTGGAGAGCCATGACCACCCACATAATGAAGGAACACAGCACATAAAAGAATAATATATATGATAAACAAAGTTAACTGTCTGCTTATATACTTGATGTACTACTTGAAAATACAAGTGCCTGTCTAATTGCATAGAGATGAAAGGTGTTAAATGTAAGGTATCGCTTGTTACAGTATTGTGGACATTCAGACTGGCTAGAACAGAAATCTTTCATGTATTTCGTAGTTTTTATAGCTTCATTAAAACAAAATTTTGGCAAGATAGTATTGGATAGCTAAGAGATGGTTAATAGATTCATTGTAGTTGAGGAAATTCCATTTATAGCACACATTTTCCCATTGAAGTTCTTTCAGTATTAAAGAAAAATGGATTTTTTTTTCATATTTTATGAATTTAATTTTTTGTTTTAAATTAGTCAATGATATGGGAACTGAAGTTTTACATAAATGTGGTACCCACACATTTTTATATTCTTTTTGAAAAAACAAAGTCAAAAAAAAATGTTAAAGGATCATATTACTTTTTTTTTTTTTTTTTTAGATCTGTGCAATAAGCACTTTGAAATATTTTACTTTTTTTATACAAGACATTTATTTAAAGATTATGTAATTATTTAAATATTATGTAATCTTTTTTTTTTCTTTCCCTCCCATGTTAATTTATTGACTTGATGACTATTTTTAATGATATTAAATGTTTAATAGTTTATAGATTTATCTCCTATATATACAAACCTTTATAAGTTTAAAAAAATAAAAACCTTTCTTTAATATGATTTTTTTGACAAAGTGATGATGCTTTAGTTTGAGTGATTGATTTATCCAGGAGATATAGACTTTTAGAAGTTGACATATACATTACCATATAGGTAATGTATAATAACTTTGCTTTCAAGTTGTGAAATGATGTAAGGAATATTTCTACTAGTATGAGCTTTGTTCCATTTATTGTGTTTCTGGTCTAGAGATTGTTTTAAAGAATTAAACATTTTTCTCTAAAGTATACGTTTCACAAAGAATTAGTTACTGTATGAAGTGTCACTCGATGATTAGTTAATATTTGGTGATTTTTGTCAAATACTTGTTATAGTAGTGGTAATAATAGTAATAATAAACTGGTTTACTTGATCTTCTCTTTTCAATCTGTTATTCTGACTTCATTTCACAGGGGTTGGTAACACCTTTTTTCTGTACACATGATTACTTTGTCGCATTACACTTTGGTTATAGCTTTCTACTATTCTTCTCCTCTCACCTTTGTACTCCCTACCAAAACTGTATAGAATGAAGTATATGCAACATTGAAAAATGAAGCAATTGAAAGAGTCTGTGCACATGCTAGGCTTCAATAACTTCATTAAACTAACATATAAATGAACATTGGAGCTTTTAAAAAAAGAAAAATAACATTAGGCCTAAAGCCAAAAAAAAAAAAAAAAACACTTCACCACCATACTACAGGTAAAATCAGATACTATGGTTTGACTGAAGAGACAAATGATTGACATTAAGTTTAAAGCTCAAAGATTCATGGCTGAGTGGATGAGTGTTAAGTAAATTAAGCTACTTACTGGTCATAAGTTCAATCCCCAGGTTGGATGTTAAAAAACAAACAAGAACCAAAAACACCCACTGTGACAAGTAACATCACAAGGATGAATTAACTGATATAAGATATCCTCTAGCATGGATGGCTGAATGAGAACTATCTACTGTTTAGTTTGAAATTCCAACTACATAAAAACACCTGAAAAAGACTATCGGGTACAACAGCTGAAATGTGATTATAATCCAGATGATGATAGACATATGAATAAATCAATGTTAATTCTGCATCTCAAAAATTAAGAGAAAAATTACCTGTTATGAATAAGTTTGAATTATCAATAATACTAACAATATGAGACCATTCTACAATTCCAAACTGTTCATACAACTGAACTCTACCTTTGAATTGTTCATGATTTTGTCACAATATGTTGATCCATCCATTCTTCAGCCTTTTTTTACAGAGAAAACTGTAGACTGGATTGGCTGAAATGTAAGAAGAGAAATTAACTGAATAAAGCTTGGATTGTCAATAACTGTTCTTATTAATTATTCCTAATTTTTATATTTTATAAAGCTAAATCCCTGGTGGTGTTATATCATTAAAAAATATATATTTAATATCAATTGTGAACAAATGGAAAATATAATCTGAAATCTTTAAAAGAATTCAAGGAAACTCAAAAAATTATTTTTTTGTGGAGAGGTGCTGATGTCAAATTTTAATAAAATCTACTGTATTTTTTTTTGTATCTACAGCAAAATAAATTTCTGATGTTTGTAAAAAAAGTCATATTTTTACAGTATGATTCAAAATTTTTGTCAAATCTTAGCCATTGCTGATAAACTTAATATAAAATAAAGATGTTCGAAGAATAAAAAATATAAAGTTTAATGTAATTTTTAAATGAATATTTTTATAATAATTTTTTTTTTTCATTTTACAACTTTGATTTTTCTTTAATTCTATGGAATTAATCTAATTAATACTTAAATTTTCTTTGAAAAAAATGTCTGGAATAGATATTTGATTTCTAAAAGATTTTAAAATGTTTTCAATTTCTCTTTCGTCAGTATCCATCAAATTCACTGTGTAGAAATTAGTTTTGTTTTTTTTTTCTTTTTTTCTTTTTGGTTTAAAAATGTCTAATATCTTTAAGGATATAATTATCTTTTTTTATGTATTAACTGTCAAAGAAAATCACAATTTAAGTTAAAATAAGATATTTAAATAATTTAAAATGCATTTTTTAGCTTTTTAGAAAATCTGTAGATGTACATATGATTTATTATTTGAATATAAAATAATGTTCCTTGTTAAAGGAATAAATGAAATAAGGAACAAAAATAATACAAATTTTTACCTTTTTGGTTATTGCAAATTTTTTAAATATTAAAGTGGAATAATAATAGTCCTTAAGCCTGATTTTTATTTATTTTTTTTCCCTCTTTAGGTGGATATTTATCAGAAGCTTGTCCTTCTATTTGTAGTTTGATGCTCCAATTACTGAGCTATACTTCTCTGTAGAGATTCTAATTAACACATGCAAATAAGTGCATTAGATGTTACTTTCAAACTATTCTGCTATCTACTAGTATGGCAATGATTATAATTTGTACTTTTTGGCTTCATTTGTTTCTCTAACCTTGTTTTATTTTTTTATAAACATCACCCACCTCATCACTAACTCAGCATGGTGTTGAAAATTTCCATTCTGGTGTTGAAAATCTATTATTCAACATAGCTTTTCATCTCTGTAGTAATCTCTTTTTATCTGGGTTGGTGTTTTCATGACTGCTTTTAACTCTCTGAACTTTTAGAAATTGACAATGACCATAAATCATCAAAAGCTGCTATGTATAATTCTTGTCTCCTTTTCTTATTAGGATAACATGAACCTGTTGGTGGGTGTGCCTTGTACTCTTCACAAACTGAATTAGGATGATTATTATCTCAAACTTGAGCTGTAAATGTCTTTTTCTTTAACACTTAAAGGTTATGAAATTGGTATTTAAAATATCCTGTATCTGTTCACTTTAAAGTGACAGAAATAATTTTATCACTCTATTGACCTCTTTACATTTTCATTTTGGCTAAGCATGTATTTATGTAATAGTTGAGTGTTCAGCATTTGAACTTGGAGCTATGAAATATCAAAATGGAAATCTTTCAAGGTGAACTTAACCATTCATCATTCTGATGTCAATGTAAATTCTGATGACACAAATAAACATAATTGATTTGATCAGGAATAATAACAATATTCCCTTCTATTTTCTTTGTGGCAGAAATCAGTGAACAAAAAGCTTTTAGATTAATTCTAGCTGTGAAACTTTTATTTTTTTTTTTTTTTAGTAAATACAGATTTTTTTTTATTAAGCATTAGCACATATTAGATGTTTAGATGTTATAGGTCAGATATCATTATATTTGTACTTGAGTTGAGCTTTAAAGATGGAATCTTACATATATGAAATATTTGATAATTATAGCCTGCTAATTTCATTTCTAATGGCAATGGTGATCAAATAAAAGTTCCTACACTTATAGACCAATTTCTAGGTGAGTATATAGTGCAGATACTCATCAAGATCAATATATTGTAAATACAGTAACAGGAGAAAGGACTAACCAGAAAAGAAAATATGATTGTTAGCAAGATATGAGCTATGAATTTCTGGCACACAATGATGAAAGAGGGTTTGGAGAATTTGACACATATTGAAAGCAAGAAGGGCTTAGGGAAACAGTAAGTAATCTATCTAATGAGCTTGTGTAATAGATGTCAGAACAGGTACTTGGAGGGATAGTTAGGGACAAATATTGCTTAGAGCTACAAGAGATAGGAAGTTGTGGAGAACCATAAATACCCATATCCTGAATGGGTATGGTACATAAAAGAATGAAAGTATACTTATTTGTGTGATACTATATGGTATCCAGGTATTAAGTATATTTTGAAACTGTCTTATTGGGGTTCTCTCACAGTAAGAATTTATTGTCCTCTCCACAAGGACACAATTTATTTATGTAGTGCTCCTGCACACATTTTTATATAAGTGTTTCCAGAGATTTCCCAATTTCATAGAAATTAGGATATTTTCCTGATGCAACCTCTTTATGTAGTGTGGATGTACTCTCCAAGTGATGTGTCCCCAGGAACCAGACTTCCAACATAAAAAGATGATCATTTAATTTTTCACACTTTTGTAAGCTTCTCACCTTTTAAGGTAAAAAATATTTACAGAATAGTTCTTATATTTTAATTTAATTGAATAAATTCATTGATGACTGACAAGGAAATTTGCTAAAAATGTATTTTTCTTAAATTTTACTGACAAACAAAAGCAATTGATCATTTTATTATCTTTTCATAGAATTTTAATGAAAATCTCTGCTATCCTTAATAGTGTTTTCATAATTTTCAGACATCAGTGCTGCAAAACTTCAACTCATTTTAAAATAAGTTACTTTACTTGCAAATAAGTTACTTTACATTTATTTACATTTAAGAATAAATCTGTGTGTAAGAGTCTGTCTCAAGAGTTGGGATTGTATCTTTGATTCTAACAAAATAAATATAACAATGGTATTTTAAGTGTTCATTTTCATTATTATAATAATTATATATAATGAAAAATGTATTTGGCTTTTTCAGGTATATTTTTAAAATTGAATTTTAAAAGGAGTATTATAGGCATTTTACATGTTTAGTTTTATCTAAAGTGGTTTACATTTTTTTTAAAAAAAAAAGTGGAAATTTTGAAAGGTTGTCCAAATTTCTTAATGCTTCATGCAAGAAATTCGGGCAGCATAAGATGATTACATTTCTGATTAAGAGTAAACAAACAATATAGTATAAAATAAAAATGGGATAATGAAGCATATAGTTTTATGACTAAATTTGAATGGTGTTTGCTGATGAGCTTTCATATCAATTAGGGAGGCACTGTCCAATCTCCTTAAAAATAAGAGGTTTAAGTTCATTGGAACCTTACTCTTTATTCATTCATTTTCTACACCATATCAACTTACTAAAAGAAAATATTTTTAGATTGTAAGAATTTTTTTTTTTTTTTTTTTTTTTTTGGGGATAATAATTGTTTAGTAATACAAATTTTGCTAATTAACCCATAGCTGGGTTAAAAGGAGTGGATTCATACATTTCCTACGTGTATTTGCACATCAGTGAATATAGAAAACCCAACAGGAATTGGAACTTGGTTCTCCAATTAACAATTTTGAGCCATTATTTATTTCACCAATTGTACATCCAAGCTTACAGCATCTGGAAATTTTCAAACAATAACCCAATTATGCACTGACCTGGCTCAATGTTGCTTAACTTCAGTGATCATATGGGAACTGGTGTTTCAATGTGATGTGGCCGCTTACCCTTTAATTCCAATCTATATAGCTTGCTTAACTGTAAAATGTAAAAAACCTCAACTTATGATTTAAAAAGAAAAAAGCAATATGAAAAAAGTACTCAAATTAATAATTTTCCAAGGTTCTAGTTGATTTTTCAATTTTTGTTGAATAGTTTTCATCTCAACATCATCAAATATGCATATCTTCTTACATTATTTCAACTAATATTTTTAAAAATATATTTCTATTGTATTCAGGCAAATAAATATCCTTTAATTATTATTTTATTGCACATGACAAGTCCATTATTAACACATTAGCTGTGGCAGAAATTACTGTCATTTGCAGTTAAGCTATAGAACATTCAATTCTCATCATCCATAGTTAATGGATTAGTGTTATGGTCTTAACTATATCATTCAATCTTTTTTGAAAGTAGCAGTTGCTTAAATATTATCAGTAAAGAAACATTAATTTTAAACAATTCTGAAATGCAATATACATCTCACAAACATGAAAATGTGATGCAATGAGTTTTTTTTTTTTTTTTTCCAGGTTACCTATCCAATAAATATGATCAATTTGAAGTTTGCATTATGAGGTTGCCATAAAGGAGTACCTACCTGGATACAAAAAATATTGTATAATTGATATATCATGGACTGGGATATACCTGGTTAGTTTTATCAATTATATTTCTCATATAGGTAAGTAGTATTTTATATAGTTATATACTTTAAAAAATAACTGCCAACTTTATATAGTAATTTATATACTAGATGTTAACATTAAAATAGTTTGTGATAGTTACAAAATAATATCCCTTAAACTGATCCTTTTACAAGTATGTGAATAAGCAATAGAGAAAGTTGTAAATGTGTGTTTTTTTTTATAAATGCCAGTAAAATATTGTCATTCAATGATTTACAAATGAGTCATTTCCTTTTAACAATTATAGCTATCAAATTGAGGTTCAAGCAATTGAAATAAAATGCTACAAAATTTATTCAGAAGTTATTCTTTCATGATATTCTCATGAAATCTTCAGTAATAATAATTACTTTGATATGTTTCACTTAGACAGCCAAAATTAGAGTTAATCATCTTTTATAATTATCTTTTGAACTTATATTCAAATAATTGTACTTTGTTTTCATTTTACTTACTGGCCAATCCTTTCATATTGACTTTTATTTCATTATATTATAGTTGCTTTTGGTGTTCAATACTGTGTTTGATAAACTCTTCTACATATATAGCAATCATGAAATTGAAAATAATGTAGCTTCTGACAAACCATGAATGTACAATTGCACATGTCAGGTACTTTTAAACACTTCAGCCATCGGAACATAAAGTGTCAGCTTCATATCACTCTGCCTTTTTGTTGTCCTTTGTTCAGTTTATATTATTATTAGTAGTATTTAGTTTTACAAAATAAGCTTAATTAATGATGAGGATGAAAAGGCATGAATATATATCTCATCATTTCAGTCAGAATTATCTAAGAGACTTTTTTTTTTTTTTTTTTTTTTTTTTTTTACAAAAGAAAGTTCTGTTTTTTTTCTTTTTTTTACAGTAGTTTTTAAAATGTGTACAACAATTGTAAAAAACTTTTAAAATTTAAAAGTATTAAATAGTAATCTAGTTATGTTTTTTCTTTGTTTTGTTTTTTTTTTTCTTTTCAGAAAGAATAAAAATGTGTTCCTTTTCTTCTTATTGTTTTGACCATTAATAATTTCATTTAGAACAGTTTTTTGTTTTTCAGCTGGTATTTTTTCTCAGCCAGTCTATTTGTTTGGCATTTTTTTATTTCTATTATTGGGTACTTCTATTTATAATCTGTCTTGAGTTTGTTATTACATTATTCTGGTGCCTTCTTACTGGTTCATTGAATTTTACTGCACAATTTTTCAATGTTGATTCTAGTTATTTATTTCCTGTCTAATACATAAGTTTTGTTTCATTCTGCAGTTTTCTTATGTGTATTGCATTATGTGATGTTGCCGATGAGATATTAATTTTGGATTATGTTCTCTAGCTGTACCATCTACCTCACTGTTCTCTGGTATTCTCTTCTCACTCAACAAATTTTGTACTGGACACAAATTTCACTTGAGTCAGCCAAAACGACACGTGGAAAAATGATGTAGATAATCTGGAAAAACACTGAATATTAAAACCATTTATCTGTTCACTTTGCATATGGATCCATTTAACTAATAAACAACAATTTCTTAAAATTCAGAGCATATTTTATTTCAGTGTTTAAAATTTTTTTTTAAAATATCAGTGAGAGAGAACTGGGAACTTGTTTAAAAAGAGAAAAAACATATTTGATAGCATAAAATACACATAAAATTGTGCTATAGCAGAAAATGTTATTGTATATAAAAAGTAATCTAGCAGTAGAACTAAACTTAAAGAAAAGAAATCACAATAGTGAAAATATGTATTCTTCCTCTTTGGCCTTCATATCTTTAACATATTTCTCTGGAGCCATAACATTATATTTCCCAAATAGTGTTTTACTAATACCAGTACTTCCTTTGAATTTTGTCTCTTCTGTAGTTTCCAGCTTGGGAGTGTGTTGAGCCATATTTAGGTATGAGAGCTCGGTGGGTACTGACAAATGTCTCTAGTACTTTGTTGTACCAATTCCATTTGCGGTAGTAGTAGTAACAACAAAAATAGTGGTAATAGTAGCAAAAACAGTGATAATAATGTCCTTTGAGTAAATAATATTATGTAGTCTGGTTAAGTATATGTGACTTTGAGATAACATTATAGTTTAAACAGTGGTAAGCTTTGGGAATAAAATTAAACCATGTGAAACCTCAACTTGTGACTATTTTTTACTATTTTGTCCCATTTTATTGGGAAAAACATGAATTTTATATGCTGTCAAATATTATTATTATTATTATTATTATTATTATAACTAAAAAACATGAAAATTTCCTGGTTTTCCTGGTTAATGATTGAATAAGCTTATGGCAAGTTCTGTGATAATAAAATATCCATAGAAATTCCCCTATTGCATTGTTATATATTCAAGCTTAAGAAGTAGGTAGAAATTAAAAGATTTAAAATTAACAACTTTCCCATTTCATTAAAACAGCCCTTCTATCTTCTATTTTCCCTTTCTTTTTTTTCTTTCATTTTCTCACTGAAATCAAGTATCTTTTCCCCTCTTTCCATCAAAATGGAATAGTCCATTATTTATGAGGTATTGGTAGGAGACATTATACTTTTATCTTTCCTTATTTCTTTCTAGCCAAATCTCTGTCTTACAAACATTTCTTAATAAGAATTTTAAAATGATTCAGCAGATGTTATTTAATTTATGGTAATTGGCGTTTTGGCAATTGCTTACTCTGTTTCTTTCATTTGATACTATGCAGCTGAAAAATGGTGATTTTAATGCGGTTGCCATATCTTCTTAGCTTTTTGGCTGAGATCAAAGTGTAGCATCTGTTCTTATTGGCTCAATCTAATTCTCTCTCTCTCCACCTTTGTCTTTCCTTCTGTCTTTCTTCCATTTTCTCACTGAAATCAAGTAATGTCTTTTTCACTCTTTCTACATGATCAAAATGTGGAACAGTCCATTATTTATGAGATATTGACAGGTCATGCTAACTAATGAAGCGAGAGACAAGCACAATTATAATAGGATAATATTATAATATGCATACACACATACATACACATAGTTGCAGAATAAACTACAGGTGGGGTCTGTGGGTGTTGAACAAATACAAATGTGCCTGAGCAGGCATCTCCAACAGGGATTAGCTAGCTGTCCTAGTAGACAGGCAACCTTGGACACAAGTGGTCAGCCACTACTATATATATATATATATATATATATAAAATGAACTCCCCCATCATCATCGACACATGAGGGTTCAGCACCTGTATATATGATTTAATTATAGTGGTGAATGCTTATGCAGAAGTAACCACAATTTTGGAAGAACAGTATTGAAAGATATGGTGTATATCATATGTCACAAGGTCTCCAAACAACTCTCCTTGGGTTTTGAGTTGTCTTTCTCTTAGATTAGTCGTCAACCAACTTTAAACTCTTTAATAATAGATTAGCTAAGCTATTATTATGGACTATGTTGATTGACAACTATTCTAAATGTCTGTTTTCTTTATAATATATCTATTGAATAACCAGAAAATCAGTTTCACACACAAATATACACAGGGTGTATCAAAAATAGATTTACAATCTTTGTGGGTGGGTTCCTCATACCAAAACAAGGACAAAAGTAGAGGTGGGGGCATACAGAGCAGATTTTGGGGGGTGTACCCTCAGATTTCAATTGCTCTTTGATTTTTCTCTTTATTGACAGAAAAATTGCTTAAGTGATAAAAATCTATTTTCAGTTAGTAGCCAGCTGAAAAACTGCAATTATCCATAAAACTGTCCTAAAATGGGCAAATCACTTGTTTTCTCAAGGAAAGATCTCCAAACAGCTATTAAAAATCAATGAAATTGATACAAACCCAGCAAATAAAACCATGCAATATCTATTGGATGAGGTAATGTTTCTCAGAGGTTAAAACGAGTATAAAAACACAAAAATAGCCAAAAAATGACCCCCAATTCAGCAGAATTGTCTTATATGCTCTGTATGAGTGAGATGGAAATCTTTGATGAATTTATTTATATAATTTTGTTGCATTACCTGACATGAAAGCATCAGCTTGAGTGCTTTTGAAGTCCAATGAAACAACAAAGGCACAAAACTACACCTAAATGAGCCTAATTTCACAATTTTTCAGGGTTTGCTGCAAATGTAACCACAAAATTATGTAAGCGCAAATGAAGATACAAAAGAATGGGGTTGATTTTATAAGTGATCTTTCATTAAAAACTTAAAGAAAATTTAATCTAGTTTCAAAAGAAATGAAAGAATCATTTTATCAGGAGAGTTGATTAGTAGGTGTCACAGGACTATCTCAGAGTGAAAATATAATAAGGTACATGAAAGCACATTTATTAAGTGTAAACATGACCTTGGTTTATATACCAATTAATTTTTGAAAGTCATTGTCAATAGCTTTGCAGTTGTGGAGAACAAACTTTAATGATCCCACTCTCCTTCTATTCTGTAGGGAAGGATTTGATCAGGGGCAACTTGCTGAATATCAGTGTTAGCTGGGTATCATCAATAATCATCCTTATCTCTCATTACTTTGCAAGTGCTCAACTTCAACGAGATTATTATCCAGCAGTTTATTAACGTAGCCAACATACATTGTGACAAACTTTTGCTCCTGCCAGACCACCACACACATTTCATTTACATTAATCTCATATTGTTGTTGGTTCCCATTCAAAATTTTGGTGTTGACAGGTATTTCCAATGCTTTCAAAACATCACTGATGGTATGTCCACAGAACTTGACAATTTGGAGGTTACTACTCGGTGTTCATTATGTAACAGTACACATAAATTCTCATATTTTTCTCATGAATCACTCCATGGATTGAAACAATCCAGGTGTTGCAATCATGTCAAACTTATGTGTGCTGATAGTAAGCAAGTTCAGTTATCACTATCTTTTCAAATTTATCTGAGTGAAATTTCATCACCGCTTCAATTTGAGCAACAGAATGTACTGCTTCTGAAACCAGAGGGAGTTTGTCACCAAGCAGAAACACCAATCATTACTTTATTGTGTTCATAGATCCTGGAATCAAAGGAAACTGGATTTTGGGAAATTGCTCAAAATATCAATTTTTGCATTGCAAAATACATCACCAAATGGGTGAACCAAGCATACTTTAATCAAAAATGTAATGGACATAACCTAAAGAATATTGTATCAATTTGAGCAACATCTACAAGTGATTCAATTGGAAACATCAAATGTCTGCAAAGAAACAAATCACAATAAGCTGGTGGCAAACAGAAATCTCAGACAGAAACACATTATTGGAAAATTCCATTTCTAGGCCCTTAACTATCCTCAAGGCACATAAAATTAGGAAGATTTCAAAAATTACACGGGAACCCTTTTTTCATGAACTTATTAATACCACAAATGTCGCTGTTTGGGGGCCTAAAATAGCCAATTTCCAACATAAAACATTTTCTTAGAATCAAAATAATTTTGAAAGCTTTTATTCAAATTGTCTAAAAATTTGTATGACCATAGTTTTTGGCCAAGGAATCCAAACATTATTGAGTCATAAAATCCAAAAACCATGGAAACATCTTGTCACAAACATCTTAATTCTCATTTTAACTCAATATGTATGTTGTATTTTTATGATGCAGCTCAAATTAAGCACAATTAAATTGGGATTAGAAAATTTTCCTAAATTTGGTCCATTTTCAGACAGAAAACAGGACACAATAACATTTTTGAAATCTTTAAAATTGTAAATGATTTATTGATTCATAACTTTGTTCTTGCCCGAATGAAATTGAAATTAGCACAATCCCATTGATAGATCTTGGAGACTTTTCATGTGATACTGGGCAATATGGGTTAATAACAAATATCTCACTGATCAGATTTTCATTGGATTACAATACTGCACTCAAATGATAGCAACATTAACACTGTGCTTCGCACAAATGTACACTCAAAGTTTGAAGAACACACTCATCATCAGCATAATTTTCTTTGTTCAGTTGGATTGCTGTGGGCATTGCTCATATTGAGTATGATTCCTGATCAAAGGAATGTGAAGTTGTATCATAAGTAGCAGTTATTAAAGCAGTTTGTGAATGAGGATTAGCATTTGTTAGTTGATGAGCAAATTTTCGACCTCCATCAAAATGAACTCATACTAAATTGAGTGAAATTTGGTGCATTTCTATGGAGATTCAATATTTGATAATTTTCAAAAGTTAACTAGTTTGAAGATTATTAAAAGTGATAGAATTGAGAAGCAAACCCTTAAACAGTAAATTATTGTCAGGTACCAGCAAAGGTCAAGTATATATTCCATTTTATGTCAGGTTTTGTGATTTGATACATTTATGTTGAAAAATTAGCTAAAAATGGGCCAAAATGGGCAAAATCTGGATTTTCAGCTGGCTGCTGATATGAAACAACTTTTTTCCAAATTTTTTCTTTTGGTTTATTTGGGGTACAAACAAGTGAATAAACAGAGCAAGTTAAATCTGAGGGTAGGTCTCTGTACGTCCCACCTCTAACAAAAGTCTATATGTCTGCAAATCTTTCATTTTTTAGTTATTAAGTTTAAAGTTTATGGTAGATACTGTTAAATGTACAGTCCAAGATACAATCATAAAATACTTTTAAAAACTTTGAGGGTGGATTCCTGACACCAAAACAAGGTAAACTGTCTATATAAACATATGTCCAAAAGGTCATTGATGTACCTCAAAATGTCCTTTGCTTGATTTTACACATGCATGCACTTGTATGATCATTTGACTAGTGGACCCTTTTTAAATACTCCCACACAGTGTTGAATTGTTTTGCAGGCCCCCTGACACATTGATGAAGCATCTGCATTATTAATGTTTCATGCATAAACCAATTGTTTAAGGTGGCCCCCACAGATAAAAATCCAAAGGACTGAGGTCAAAGGAATGTGCAGGCCATGGAACTGGTTCTCCTCTGCCTATTCATCTTTCATAGTAGAAACTGATGCTGGTGTCTAGCCTGTATTGTACCATGAGGTTTCCAATCTGCCTACAAATGTTGGTTGTGTAAATTTGCTATTCCATCTCTTTTAAATGTTGCCTCATCTGTAAAATAGACTGAAGAGACAAACAATGGATTGGCAGTTTGTGCAATAAACCATTGGCAAAAGTCCTCACATGGTTAGTGATCAGAGGGTGAAAGACTGTGCACACTTTGCAAATGATATGGATACAAGAGCTTCTCTTCAAGTACACTCTATGCAGTACTATGAGATGTACAACATGCTAGGGCCAATTGATGTGTGCTGATACTGGGATCATCTCTGACAGCCTGTTCTTTGTGTTCTTCATGATGTACGAGTGTATCTCTGTCTTCCTTGATCTGTAGTTTGTGGTGCCACAGATCCTGTCTCCGCAATGATAAACAACAGCAAAAGTTGGATGACTCAGCTGCCTTTGGTCTGGAAACACAATCTGATAGAGCCATACAGCCTTACATCAATTACAATATAATTTCAGTCTACCTAATTTTACTCACAACCTGTGGTATAGTTTCCAATCACTTTTCAATGGTTCCATGAGCTGGGATTACTACCGCTTGCCAATATTATCACTAATTCACCTTCCTGACAAATCATCCATAGTGAGATTTGAACACTGGTCTTCTGTTTGTAAAGTAAATATTCAAACCAATCAACCATGTGCCTATATATATATATATATATATATATATATATAATGAGAAAGAACAGTCAGATTAAAAATCCACAATTCTTTGGCATTTATTTTTTAAAAAGAGTTCAATACAAAGTAAAACTTAATATTATGTTTATTTAAAATATTTTTAAAATATTTTATCATGACAAAAATATTTGTTAAACCTTTAAATATCAAAATTATAAAATTATATTGTTAGCTTTTCTTTCATCAAATTAATGTTTTCCCATTATTCAATAATAATTTTTAAATTTCATTCATAATTAAATTTCTTGTATATTATGGGTAAATTATCATGTTTGGCTGATATCAATTCTTTTAAGAAAATTACTTAAAACCTATTAAAAGAATTTGATTACTATAGTGCATAGGATTTTGAGTTTAACAAATTTGGTCATTTCTAGATGATCATTTTCATTTTTGATAAAATACTGCCCATTACTATTCCACACAAATTTTACTAGAAAGTGGTATCCTCATTTTTTTATTGGTTTCTATCACAGCAACTTAGGCAAGCTATTCTTTGTCCTTTTAAAGGAAATTGGAAAAAAATGAAGCAGCAGTTTTAGATGATACTTAAACTCTCATCTTGCACCATAAGAACTTGCTATATCATATAGCAATATAGACCATGAAAAACATTATAGGCACAATCACTTTCTAATTGGCTATAGGATACAAGTTTTGGTCAAAGCTATTTCTTTGTTTTCTGCTGTACCAGTACAAATGAGAAATTTAAGGAAATTGGAATGTGGTTTCCTAAACTTTGTTGATCCAAATAATCAGATCCAACGGAAATATTAGGTTGGTGCAAAAATAATGATGTAATAATGTTGTTTTTTGACGTATTTTTTAACGTCAAAAAACAACATTATTACGTCATTATTTTTGCACCGACCTAATAGTAAAATATTATTTCATATTTTACTATTAAAGTAAAAATTAAAAAATAAGTAAACAAATCTGCAAGATTGATTAGGCCCTTTTGAAGAACAATTAATCTGCTAATTAATCTATTAGTGACATAAAAATAAGATTTTGTAGTTAAGTAAATTTACTAACAAAACTTTTACTTTTCAGTTATTCAGTGCACAAAATGCCAAGTATCTTGAAATTGTTTTTTATAATTTTCGGTTTAAGAAAATGTTTGGCTGTAGATTTATTGATTAAATTGTTGTAAAATGACTTAATCTTAAAATGTTAAATTTTGGAATATTCAATAGAGCAACAAATATCTGCTTTTGCAGATTATTTAAAAAATTTGAAACTTTTCAACTTCAGTATTTTTGATCACATAATTATGGTGAATATAATACAAATAAATTTGTCATTTAATCAAATGAAATGAAAGTAATTACTTGATAAATTAATTTTTCATCTAAATTATAGTTAGCAGCAAGGAGTCAGTTCATTAAAATTAAAACCTTTAATGATATATGTATAAATTGAATTTACTTCCAACACAGCTGTAATGAAATACAGAATTTGTCTGAAAAAAACAAAACAATCTTTTGCTTCTGTATTATTCTCTAGCTTCTCTAATGATGTAGAATCAAAAACAGCACAATTTTCTCCATGTTACATGTCAAGTTTCTATTCATCCACTCCATTAAGCATATGAACATTGAATAATTGTTTAAGAATGAATCAAAGTGTAAAAGAGCACATGCTTTTTCCATAGAACACACAATGTTAATGACATTAGTGCAACAGTTGTAAATCTATAATCATTTGAATAATCAACTTATGAATTTTTAACTGTACAGGTATAATTATTGGTGATCCCTGAGCAGGGGTGTATAAAGTTGACTATTCTCCTTCCTGTCATTTCCCCAGTGGTGTGGAAATTAAAGAGAAGCAAAAGAGGAAAGACTTTATTGTCAGTTTGTTAAACTAGGGATATATACCATAGTTTAACAGACTAAAGGTACTGATTGGAATATAATTTTGGGAGAACAAGAAGTGAAATTCATGGTTTAAACTAGCTAAATTGTTAAATAGCTGTTAATGTATACATATATCCAAATTAGGTTTAAATTTAAATTAATGTCATAGTTAATGACATTAATTACTTGGTATCAGACAATAATTAAAAATTAGACTGTTGTGATTTATCCATTTCTGTATTTATAAAATGCTATTCTTTTTTTTTTTTTTTTTTTTTTTTACTATATTTGCTGTTAAATCATTTACTCTCAAAATTTAATTTTCAGTTCCTCTAAAAACTTAATTTTAAAATACTTAATTTCCAATCATTAGCAATTGTTTAAGATATGCATGCAGAAGGGAAACTATGCCTACATCTCCATAGGCATATATATTTGCTTGTAAAATTTAATTTTCTCATCTTTTTACTCATATTTATCTCCATCTGTATGCACTGCTTCTGCTTCTCCCAACCAAATCTCCTGCTGTGATTAAGTCATTGATGACAGTGTTACTATAGCAGCAAAAGCTGATGTTGAATAAATTGTTGCTATTGCTTTGTATTGCTATTACTAAATGACAGGAAAACAATATTGGCCATAAAACAAAAAAAAACAAAACAAAAAGACATTCAGACCTCCTACAAAGATTTGTTTGAGTGTTTCATCTGTACAGAACTTAATAGTTTGTTTGACACTTATCTAGAAATTTATTGGTTATTACACTAACCCAATTATACTTTTTATGATTTAAAAAGTAAGAATTAACAGTGGAAAATACCTTAGAAATAACTTTTTTGTTTGTATTAATGTGATGAGCTGAAGTCTTGAAGCATATGTCTTGATCAATTTCCCATGTTGAATAACAGTAATTTAATAATCTAAACTTATCAAAATGTAGACAATCAGATTTGAGCCTGTGGCTAATTGGGGGAAAATAATACATATCACATTTTAGTTTTGTTCATGTGAAGATAACAATTCTGTTGATATATTATCATAACACTAGCTGCTGATATACAAACATGTAGACAGAATTAAGATTCTTTAGCTATGGACAGCAACTGCCAGACAGAAGATAATGGCAAGTTATTTCTCTAATTAGAAATGGTAAATTTGAATAACAAGATTTTCTTCATAACATCACCAAAAATTAAGCTTAAGTTATTAATAAAAAATTTCATTGTAATTTGTTCATATAAAATGACAATCATGTATATTTTAATTCATCTAACTGTGATATATATATATATATATATATATATATATAAAATAAATTTCTTGCTATTTCTGTCAAGGTTGGCTATGGATATAACAGCTTTTTGCTGCTACTACCTGAGCAGGTAAGGTAGTTATTGTAGAGTAGTTTGCTCTCTGCTAGCTATTATGGCAAAACTGTTATAAAACATTTTATCATATTATCTGGTAGTAACAGGGCAATTCAGGGAGTAGTGGATTCATGCTTTTTTCATACATAGGCTTTCTTGACTAATATCTGAACTATATTTACTAATTTAACTTTGTGTTGGCAACCTTTTACACTATATGTCATTTCCTGCAACATTTAAAAGGTCATAATGTTGTGATGTGTTTAGGACAAGATAGCTTGATGGAGACCGTCCCTCTTCAGGTTGGTTTTGAATTCATTGTTTTCCTTCTTTAAGCTAGAGAGACCAGTCTGCTCTGATATTTAACCCATATCTGGAGAAAGATGGATTTATGATTTTTTGAAGTGCATTAGCACAAATTGAATGAAACAGTCAGCTGAAAATTGAACTTGGCATGCCAGATTCACTTTCTACACTGATAACTATTACACTATTTGAATCTCCATTATCCTCTACCTTCATCTAATTCATAATTTATAAAATATATGATTTAATAGTATTTTCCTATGTTTAACATAGTTTTCTGTTTGTGAAATCTGAATAAATAAGCAGTTTTTTTAGAATCGAGTATTATAAGATTTACCACTGAAAATTGGCTTGTGGAGAATGCCATTAGTTTTCTCTGTATGTCCATTTAGTCATAAATACTTATAACTATAGGTTCAAAGAAAGGAAAGAATTTATTTTGTTAAAAAAATTCTACTTGCAAGTAGAACAAGGAAAAAATGTACATCAACTATTTATTTTAAAGCCTTTCTCTGTTTTAACTTAAATTTATATTGATGTCAAAGATAAAATATTTATACTGCAATGCTTTTATTTTGGAAAATGTTACTTTTTAAAGTGTGAAACCAATTTAAAAAATGTCATATTACTGTAACACTTTTTAAGGAAACATAGGACTTGGGGGTGCTAAATATGAAAATTATAGATTGAAAGTTGAATATCTTTTTTTTTTTCTCAGCAAATCTGTTTTTTACTATTTTTTTAATATCTTTTATTTAACAAATGTTATCTATTACAGTTTACAGTTATATTTTTTAATCTAACTCTTTCTAACAAATTCTCAGCACAATGTTTTAAAAACATTAAATTTTTGTATAATTTATCTTTTGCATTCCAAAATGAAAATGAGTCTTAAAAAATATTTGAAGGTCATGCTATTACCTTCATCAAATATTTTTTAAAATATGCATTGTTCAAATTAATTTTTCTATCAATCGTCAATTATTTGATATAATTAGACTAGCTGTTACATTAATTTAACCTAAAAAATAATTGAACTTTTGTTCTTTTCAAAGTTATTGCATTTTTTTTGCTATAGTACATAAATCTTTTGTATGACCTTTGTGATTTTATACTTTTTGAACTCCAATTTGAGAATCATTAAATTGCTTTAATAGCAATAATATTTAGGTTAGTTAATTTTATTCTTATTTGTATTATTCTTCCCATATTTTTGTTATATACGGAAAAAAATATATAAACATGTATAAGTTTGATTTGGTTTAATATCAAATACAAAATCAGTGAATTAATTTTTCTAGGCAGATTACTCTGAAATATATAAAAATAAATTGGTTAAGTTCCCAAAAATAGTCTTGTCATTAATAATCTTTTCTTTCATTATATTCTTTAATGTTTTGTTTTGGCTCCTATAATGCTTATTTAATTAAACTTGATGAACAGGAAGAAAATAAGTTGTATTAATAAATCCAAGTTCCTAGTAGCAGCCACAGAATGCAGAGAATTATAAAGAATTCTGCTTGCCACCTTTCTGCTGGTAATATTTGTCTGCTTCCATTCATTTTAACTCTGGTAGCCTTCTTCTGACCAGCGTATGCTTCAGAAACCTCCTATTCTATTATTCTTTAATTTAAAATTTTCTTTGTGGTGCAATTTTACTTAACAATGCTCATTTAAAAAAAAAGAAAAGAAGCTTTTTAGCATGATCATCAAATGTGCATTTTAAATGATTTAATTTAGTAGCTAGCATAGAAATGTAAAATAAAAAAAGAAAAATCAAATGAACAATAAAACTGGCATTTGTTTAAGTGGCATAGTTCATAAACTGAAATAATTTTGACAAATTTTAACAAGTGTAGTTAAAAGCACCAATTGCAATTGCATTCTTTAGAGAACTAAATCATAAAATCTAATGCTAAAAAGTAATCATTATTTTAACATAAAATAGTTAATTTATAAAAATCAAAAAATAATAAAATAATTCATTAGTTATTCATTTTGTAAAAAAGTTTTTAATCTATTATAGTTTCTATTTTAGGTGACAATTTTATCATCCTAATAAAATAAATAAACTCAAAAAGAATTACTATAAGGTGTTTTCACCAAGAATCTTTATATTTTGATAGCCATGTATTTTTCTGGCAATCATGCCCCCACCCATCTCAACAATTCATCTTCAATTCATTCTCTTCATTGTTTGACTAAAGTTTTAACATCAAACTTCTATCATTTTAGATTTGTGGTTGGAATCAAAATGTACTTCTTTATAATAAATGCTAATGCTAGTGTATTTCCCTTTTTCAATTAAAGGGACACAATACTCAATAGCTCATCTCCTTCTATAAAATAAATTCCAATGTCAGTGTGTCACACCTTTTCAACTTTACTCCTAGAGGCCATAGCCCAACATATCATACCATTTTGGAATCTGTCCAACTCAATGAGCAAATTAAAAACATTCCAAGCAGGATCTGGACTCACAATCCTGAAATTTTGGATTCCCAAGTTTTTGTTACTGCAATTGATTTTAGATTCTGCCATCTTGGCTTCTACTGATAAAAACAATTAAAGAGATACAACTCTCTAACTTTCAATAGCTCATGTTCAAATGAAAAAATTACTGTTCTCAAATTAGTGTTTCAAAATAAAATTGTCTGCATTTTCAACTTTACTCCTAGAGGCTGCAGCCCAACATAGCATACCATTTTGGAATCAAGCCAACTCCGTGAGCAAATTAAAAACATCCTGGGCTGGATCTGGACTCACAATCTTTACTTAAATGCCATCCAGTAAGGTGGCTTTTAAGTTATATATATATTGGGTGTAACACCAAAATTGTCCATCTCACAAAATGCTTAATATCTAAAAAACCACTAAACTAAGTGAGTTTTTTTTTTTTCAGATTTTCAGATAAGATGTTTAGTCATGTTGACACTATTTGTCATAAGAATCACTGAAAAACCCTTTGAGTTATTCAGCTAGAAAGAGAACAGGTTAAAATCGTTTTATGTCAGCCTCGCTGTCTTACCAAATAGGCAATGGTGAGAAGAAAAAATAATTCAGGCCTTCAGTAATGGTACCAAAATTCATATTCTGGCTTCCATCTTCAAAGTCTATTCAAGAACCATCAAGAAAACTGAATAAGTTTTAAAAAGAGGGAGCAGTAGAGAGGAAAACTGGATTGAGAGGTCATAACAAGAAGAGGGATCATCATTTCAACTTAGAGCTAAAGAGATCAATTAGAAAAGATCCAACTCAATCCATAAGGCATTTGGCATGTCAGTTTCAGCTATGACAGTCCAAAGAGCAGTGAAAAAAAGACTTGAAAATAAAATCGTACATGAAACCTGTGAGGCATCTTGCTAATCCAGGGCAGAAGGTTAGAAGGTCAGAGAAGGTGAAGATCATCTTGAATAAGTCTGATAATGATCCTGGAATAATATATGAACTTTATTTCAATCCTTCATGAGCTTCCACTCCTCAAATATGATCAATTAATGATGAACATGTCATTTTCATTTAAGATTGATTTCATCACGGTTCTTCTGTTAATCTTGGAGAATAATTATACATTCTTATTGCTCAAAGTAGAGTTCAGTACTGCTAAAAAAACCTTGGAGAATTCCAGTAAGATATCATTAATCATTCCTAAGATACAATGGTTCAAAGCTTAATCTAACAATTGTACAATTTTGCTTTTACACTCATTACATGTCATGTTTGTTAGCTAAGAAAGGATTACCTTGTCCCAAATCCATATTTTTATATGGAGGTAAAGTGGAATAGATTATTTAAAACAAATATATTTGTAAGTATGCATATAAAATATTATGAAAAATGATTTGTTTTTTCATTATTCATGCTGATATATAGAAATGAGGTGTATATTCCTATGCCATGTCTGCTACTTTGACAAAAGCAATAAGTTTAGTTTTCATGAAAATTGAGTTAGAAGCATAACCAAACAGTTCATTTAAACGTATATCTTTTCAGGTATATGATATGCCTGTTAGTGTTATCAGTAGCTATTCCTCCCTGATGATAGATCTTGATTGATCATAAAGCAAATTGGTTTCCTTGGAGATATTGAAAAAAATTTTTTTTTTCATTTTTCGCAGGTTTAACTTTTCTGGGTGTATTTGATTTTGTCATAAAATGACATTATTACTATGGGAAATTTACATTTTAGTTTTACTCTCAAAGTTATTCTATACAAAAATATGGAAAATAAATTGTACAAAATGGTGAGAAGTTTTATATATAGTGGGTCCCAGAATGTAAGCAACAACAGATTTTTTTGGGGGGGTGAAGGGGGCTTCTTGATCAATGATCATTTATCAGATCTTGATCAAATTGAAGCTTATGTTGTAAACATTTTGCAGAAGGAAGGTGAAGAGATCAGTATTTCAACATAGGCTTTTTTCACACCTGTGTCAGACCTTGGGAGGTATTATAATGACAGCTATTACAGCATGGTTAGTTTCATATGCTAGCATAATGAATTCAGGTGACTGTTTGATCTGATTTAGGATGTCATATACAATCATTTTGTTTTTATAAATTGCATTTTTTCTCCTATGTTAAGCCTGTGTTGTAGCTACACTTAATGAAAGATGATGTAAGATGAAAAATTATCCCATATTGGACATAAAAGTTAATTCAATTTCTATAACTTCGATTGTTCTAATGATCCAATATTCAAAATTCTGATATCAACATTATTGGTGTACATTATATAGCAGTGGAAATAGTTGTGTTTGAAATTTTTTAAAATGTTATTAAAAAATGTAATGATGTCTATCATTTGAAAACTTTATATCTTAACATTTTAAAAATATATGGGAATTCAATCAATTATTGGATTTCAATAAAACCTTCTATACTTATTTTATTAGGGATTTAAATTTACAAAAAAATTAATGGTAATTTTTTTCTTAAATATAATTAAACATCTTAATTAATTTATGAAATTTCCTATTAACCCCAAAGTAAATTTTTTTGGCTTTAAAGGACATTTTATTGCCTAAAAAATGTTTTTGTCATTAAATGATATAAGGAATTATTACTTTTCAATAACTTCAGACATGACTTTTTATTTCATAGTGCATTTTATTTTTAAATTGATATATTTTTATTTATTATAGTGTTGAAAATAGAAAAAAGCAACATTTTAGAGTATATTATGTTGTTTTTTTTTTGTTTCTCATTTTAAACCAAGTAAAAAATGACTTGGACAAAAATAGTTTTGCACAGTTTATGGAGAAGGTACTGTGAATGATAACATATATCAAAAGTGGTGTGAATTTGCACCAAAAAGATAAGATTCAATGGACACTTCTGTGGTCTAATAGATAAGGTAGCAGTTCTTTTAAGCTAAGGTTTGCTAGAATGTGTTCTATTGGAAATACTGAGGACAGTTTTCTTTTATATTTTATAAAAAAACATTATAGACAACAGTAACTCTCATATTAAACTTAAAATAATTGTCAGTGTATTAAATTAATTTCTAAGTGACTGAATAAATTACTTTTTACCTTGACTATAGACCTGACTGAATTTACCATAGATAGAAATAATCAAATGTTATAATAGATTACTCTACAAATAATTTTTAAATATTATTTTACCTTTAAAGTCTTGGTAAGTTTATGCACAAATATAAATTAAGTTTTTCTTTCAAGCATGAAATTATGTCACTTGTTGCCTCTGCATCTATGCAAAAAAAAAAAAGTTATTTTTGTAGCTTTGATGCTTCTTTGATGAATCCAAGAAATCATCTAAAGCATTAGTTTATCCATTAGTTAGTGTTTTAGAAAAATCAATGAATGTATTGTTAATAAATATTTGTATAATTTTTCACTTATTTCACAAATAAAATTTTCAAGAAATGTTTGTTTTTTGTTCTTGACATTTAAAATAAAGTAATGCAATAAAAAGAAGAAAGATGGAGGTACTTTTGATGAACACTTTTGATAACATTATTTCAAATGCTTATGTTGCCTCAAGCAATAATAATTTTTATGCTGTCAGGGCAATATTTTCTGGTTTTATTAACAAGAGTAATATTAAAAATATAATCAACAGGTGCATTTTATTGCAAGCATTTAAGTTTAGTCTTTAACATAAAAAATTAGAAAATTTTTGGAAGATTAACAATCAGATAGCAATAACCAAATCCATTCCTGTTGACCACTATTAAACAATTTATTCCATCTGTTGGTGAATAGATTAAGGATAATTATTGTAGTTTTGATCTTTAAATATAAAATATTTTAACAATGATAAATTATTTTTGCAATAGTAATATGGAATGTATCAGTTTAATAAAATTTAAAAAATACTGCACATCTTCTACCAGAATATAATACATGAGTACATCAATAAGCAGTTTTATAATGTAAAAAAAACATTTATTTTATACATTAAATATTTCAGATAAAAGTTTAAGTAACAATTGTGTCAGGTTGTGGACTTATTGATCCATGCTTGTCTAGTTTTGAAATAACATGGTTCTGTTTATAGACAATATACAAGTTACTAATGCAGCATAGACTGTTGGTTTCTTGCTAATATTTATGTCTATGCTTATTTCATTCTATATTTTGATGGTTTTAAAAATTAGTAATTTTGCTCTTGAACAAACAAAAGGCTAAATGAAAATGTTTAAAGTTTATAATCATTGTGAAATGAAGGTATTTTGTTGTTTTGCTATAAATATTGGATTTTTACAGTGCCTTTGAGTTTCTGTTTTTTCTTGAAATGGGTCACTTAGAAATGATACACTGATAGAAATATAATAAAAACTGTTTTTATTGCATTGTCATTTAGTCTCACAAGTTTATATTGTGAATTTATCTGAGGGTTTGTTTACTACAAACCTTGGAATAGACGAAATAAACATACTGAAAGCTAATGCTCTCACTAAGATATGTTTTGAGCCTAGCTCTTTAAGAAAAGAAGTATAGGGGATATAAAGATTTTTTATTAATTTTGGTTTTGATTGGATATAACCTAACATTATAGTATGACACTATTTAACACTGGAAGATGTTTAATGCTGAAAAATAAGGATTAAAAGATATACTGGTCAGCTATAATATTTAATGCTGGAAAATAGAGATTCGAAGATATGAAGGATAGACTGATCAGTTACAATGAAGAAAATTAAAGATTTTATTTTTAAGAAGAAATAAAATTCTCTGAGAATGAGAATTGCGGCAAGGATAATGTTTTGATAGAGCAGTGTGGCAAGTGTGAGAGTAATTAATTACAAAAGGTGCTGGAGAGAGTGGTCAAAGGACCCGGAGCTGAGAACAATAGTCTTAAATTTATAAAACAAAAAAATGCATAATCTGTAATTTTACAAATAGGCAATCTTGACAAGTGATGAATGATAGTCATTAAAAATGCTGGTTATCAAAACAATAGAAAGCAGCCGGGGTATTAAAGAAGTGTTGATTCAGGATATGGAATGTCTAGGATCAACACAGATACAATCTGTCATCCAGAAGTGGAAAACAGATTCTTCGTAAACAGGCATAGAATTTAAGGAATGGCCATTCAAGAAGTGCCATGTGTTAAATATCAGAATTTTGACAAAGTGAGAAAAAGACTTGTGTAGGCAAATTTCTGAATGATAATTTTAATTCTAATGCTGACAAGCTGGAAAACCCTATGTAAGCAAAAGGTTGAGGAGATAGTCTTCTAATTAATGAGCTAAACTGAATGTGTCATGAAGATCAAGAAACCATTGGCTTGGTGGTAGCCATAGTGGTGGGCACAGCTAAGACAACAAGAAAGATGGAGAAATTGTTAATGCCTTTCAAAAGATGCTAGCGTAAGATGCCAGTAGATGAGAGAAGGAGTATGGGCAGATCAATATCCTGTGACCATACCCCACAAAAGACGAGATCTTACCAAAAATTGCAAGCATAAGTGATTTTAAACAATGGACCTTTATTGGATTTAGGAGAATCATTGAAACCCCAGACCACATCTCACCCCATGCCGATATGGAGTGAGGGCCCATATAAGCAAACATACAAAGCCAAGAAGTTAGAACCACAGAGAATTTTGTCGAGTGCTGTTAAGAATCCATAATTGAAGACTGACCAGCTCGCTGAGACTGCCCACGTGACTCCTGCCAAGAACAAGAACTCCAACTTTGATGAAAAACTACACTAAGACCAAGAAGTAATCTTCACCCTTTTACCAACAAAGTTAATATGAAAAGCACATTGAAGTTAATGCCAAAAAGCAGAATTACACTAACACCAAAAACAGAACAAACTCCACATTGAAAATAGAATTGTGTAATCCAGCTCCGAGAACTTGCCTAAATGTCCAACTCTTTTAAGATTGGTTGGAACAATACTTGTTTTAAACCAAAGAACTGATATAAAGGTGAACTTTGTTACTTTTTACCTGTGCACCATATTTTGTTTTATTTTGTTTTAATTTTTATTGATGTGCACCTTCACCTCAGCGGATTGCTTTGGTACCAAAGATTCCAACAGCAATCAGATCTGACTGTCCTATGACTAAAAATCCCTAACATGGGATAGGACGAAGGTTGGGACTGAACAGGTTACTTCGGTAACTTACTGCGGCATCATACATCCTAGCCTGAGGGCTTGGGTGTTACTTAAATTCAGATCCAACCAAAAACCTTAGAACCTAGAAGGTGGTATGTTATTGGTCCTGTGACTAAAGGCAGTTGAAGGTACCACATTATTGGTGACTGTGACCAAGGATCAGCCATCAGGTGTTACAATAGGTTCTACTTCTCTTAAGCACATTATATTAACTTTTCTAAATGTCATTCTTAATTCTTAATTTAAAACAAAACTGCTCATAAAGAAGTATTTTATTGAATCAATTGCTAAGTCTACTGCTGGGAAAGTTGGTTTACTGTATTGTGCTAGATAATTTTTCTTGACAGAATCTATCTTAAACCTTTATATGTTTACTATTTATCCATGCATCAAATGTTGCTGCCACATCTGGTTTGGTGCTTTTGTTTTATAGCTAGTGTTTCTTGATAAAATCCAAAGAATCTTCAACATTATTAGTCCTCACCTGGCATCTTGGCTTCGGTTATTTTCCCACTGCTGTAACGTAGCTTACCTGTCCTTTTTCTATAAATATTTTCATGGTAATTGTTCTGATGAACTTTCCCCCTTGGTACCTAGATTTCACAAATGTAAGTACTACATTGGCAGCGAGGTTTTATTGTTGTAATTTCTAATTCTAACCATAAATTATATACTAATAGTTTCTTCTTCCACACTTCTTGCTTAGGGAACTCTCTTCCAGCCCCCTGCTTACCTGGCAACTTTGATCTTCAAAAATTTAAATGCAATATCAACCCTCATCATCTGTCTTCTTGAATCCTGGTCTTTATTGTCTTTTTTCCCCACTCTCAGTAACTGCTCGCATCTTAGTATCTTGCTTGTGGTGAAATTATTAAAAAAAAGAAAAGAAAAAAGTGATACAATCTGAAAAAGGATTAATTAAAATTTTTACAATATTATTTTTTTATTATTTAACAGTAAAATAATTAAGTTGACAATACTTTGTTTTTTTTTTTTTTACTACTAATGAAACTAATTTGAAAGTATTTTATTCAAAATTTTAAAATCTTATTACATTATAGCCAAAAGATATTTGTATTTTCAATGCTCTAATTTTTTAGTGTTGTGTGCAGCAAAAATTATCCTTTTAAGCTCACAGTTGGCTATATGAATATTAAGTATTCTTAATATTTGGCAGGGGAGGGGGGGCTACTTATCAACCTGTCATGGGTTATTTAAAGCTAAAATATATTTTGGATTTTAGGAGGTTGTTTACAATACCCAGTTATCTCAAGCAGTCCCTTTATCCGAATTAAAAGAAGAGTTGTGAAAACATTGAAAAAATGAAGCCTGTAATTTTGAACGAAATTTTTTTTATACATGTTTCAATCATGTACACACACAAAATGTGCTATTTCAAAAATAAAATTTATAACAACTGCCAGATATTTATTATATTTACTTTGGTATTTTTAAACCTAAACATTTTTAATTAAAATATTACATTTTTAGCACAACTTAATTTTACTTCAGTATATTTAGAATAGCTTTAAATGGTTAAATTGTTGCTATGCTTGTGCATGTATGTGTGCATGCATGTATTGCTAAGTGGTAATCAAAATAAGAATAATCAATTATGAAATTACAGCAATTTTAGTGTTCTGGATAATGAGTAAATTGCTAGATGTGAGTTTTAAATTAAACATATCGAATTACTGTAATTGCTTTAAAGTATTAAGATAGAACAACTCTTAGAAAATCAATTTCACCAGTAAGCTTATTTTAAGTTTCACATTCTCAGTATTTTACAAGTTATAGCAACTGTTTTTATAGCTAAAATTATTTATATATATATATATATATATATATATATATATACACCCAAAACAAAAAAAAAATTAAAGTAATGTTTTTTTCATGAGGTTTTAAATAGTTTACAGATACTTTTATTAAAAATGTTTGCATTTTTATCTGATGTTATTAATATATAATGCATATTTGAGGATATTTTGACTTATTAAATTTTGTGAGATACTTGCTAAAAATGCTTCTTTGTAAAGTGATAAAGTAAATATTTATTCTTAAACTTTCATTTAAATATCATTTTTTTTTTACACTAGATGAAACTACTGTAATTTAGCAAAAACTTACATGGAAATGTAGAAGTATCTGTATTTGGGATTTGTGTGTAAATTTATAAAAATATTAAAAATCTATCAAAAATGATAAAAATTTTCATGAAATTTAAAAATCTTGCTTAAATTCAATATTTAAGGTTTTTATAAATTTATGAAAATTTTGAAATAATTAGAAAAAGTAGAAATTGGGATATTGAACTATTCTTGGAGGAATGAATTTTGTCTGTGCTAGTAACGGAAACAACCAAAATACACTTATTTCTTTCACTTATTATTAATTGACTGTTAGTGACTTGGATGTAATATCCATTGTAATGAAAGAAATATCAAACAAAACCTGAGATAATAATATTAAACATTAAGAATTTATTTTTTCACGATATATTGAGCATTATTTATGAAACAAATGCCATATTTCTGTGGAATTTGAAGATTGCTAAAATGTTATTTATTACTTCCATGAAGAATTATGCTTAAATTTTTCCAAATAATGCATTAATAGAGATATTAAAATTGTCATTACCTCCACCAATCATTTAAAATATTTAAATTATTTAAATTAGAAATACTGTTGTAATATATTGAACTGATGAAGTTAACTGTTTGAATTTTACTGTCTCATCCTTTGTTCACATTGCCTGTGATAACCTGAGACAGTGAATTACATCAAATCTAATCGTTCATATAAGATCTGACAAGTTGAAGCAAGTAAAAGTTGTTTGAAAATAGAGTAACTGAAACAACCCTATGAAAACTTAAAAGCTGGTAGCTGTAAGAGCAGAAAGTACTGACTTGGATTGAATATAATAAATTCAGTAGGTTTAATGGGATATATTTGGAGAAGACTCTTGAATGGGTAATGGCATCATTAGAATATTGGTCATATTTACTTACATTTAAAAGAGCATTAGTCTGGTTTGAAAATTTAAAACTTCCTTTTGTATCTCCAACGAAAATTGGGTTTTGTCAAAAATATTAATTAAATATTAAAAGTGAGTTCTTATAATTTTTCTAACTGCATGACAAGTATAAGAGCACAAATTTGCATCTTGCAAAGAAAAAACAACACTTTTAATTAAGGTTAAATTAAATGGCACTGGAGTCAAAATTTTTCCTTTGAATCTGCAAAAATCACAATGGCTGCTATCTGATTGACAGGAAACTTGATATTGTAAACAAATAAAAATAAACTCCTATTATAAATAAAAATAATTATTATTTTAATATTAAGACAATTATGGGAAATAGTTACTTTAATCTTTACTCTATTTTACTTTGCCAAGAATAAAAATCCTCAAATATTATTTAAAGCACATTAAAAAATATATCTTTTATAACATCGGTGACTTGCATCAGTCAGTATGAGTCGAAGGTTAATTTGGATGGATGGATATTACTGACTGACTGACTTTCGATATAAATTCATATTGACTACTTTAGATTGAATTGCTTGTTTGCAAGTGTATTGGTTAATTCTTCTATAAATTGTGTAGAAAATTATTTTGAAATTAATTCAGGAGATATACATTGATTGTTCTTTCATTCTATGAATTGTAGCTAGTGCAAGAATAATGATATCTGAAAAAAAAGGCAATGATATTTTTATGGTATTTACATAAATTAAGCAACATAAGTGCAAATATTTTCAATTTTTCTTAAAATCTAAAAAATAATATTTATATTGGAATTAACAGATTTGCAATACCTAAGGTTTAAAATGAATTTTTAAAAATGAAAAATCTTTCTTGAAGCTTTTATTTTAGTTTTAATTTCAAGCTAATAGATTAAATTTAATATTTCCAATAAGCAAAATACTTTGCTGTATTTTAAAACTAATTTAAATTGATTGGAAAGAGTTTTTGAAATTTCTGAAATTAGCACCATTTTTAGCCTTCTGTCATTTCAATGTAATTCTCTTCTAAAAGTAAAATATATTTTTCAGAAATGTTATCTGGGGAATATTAGCTGATTTAAAGTATAATTAATCTGATTTGAAACAAATATTATTCACTGTAGTTTAAAATGTCACAAGCATTTTTTTAATACAACAGTAGCTGTTTATTTATGCTGTTGATGTGTTTGACAGACTGATGTTTATCTAATGCTAATAGTTAATTGAAAACTGTCTTTTTTTCTGCCTTGTTAGTATTACTCCTGTTATTTCAAATCATTTTAAAATATTGTAAAATTCTCCAAAGTGTTTTGCTTTTAACTAATATAGTCACTAAAAATTATCTTGTTGAATTTCTTGAGTATTCATAAAATTAAGTGTTAAATTTTTTACACATGTAAAAAAAGACTTTTTATCAAGATTTTCTAAAAACATTTCTAAAATAATTCCATTCATTTATGAATAAACCCTGAAAGTTTCATTAAAATCTGACAATTATTTGATTTTTGCAAGAATTTTCAAATCAACATCTCTTTCACTGCCAAAAAGACATTTAAAATTTGCTAATGCTAATTTATAGTCATCTGCTGATGCAAGAAAAACAAGATTTTTAATCAAAATTTAAAACAGTCTAAAAAGGATTAAGAAATATAATTAAATATTAAAAAATACCTTGGTCTTTCTTCTTAATAATAACAAAGATTTTGACAATAAAGCTTAGTTTTTTTCAAGTTTGTGGCATTTTTTCATCACAGTATACTCTTTTTACCAGTAAATTAGTGGAGGTATCTACTTTATATAGATATGAGTGTGCTGAAAAGTTTACAGCCCAACCCAAAAACAAATGACCAAGAAACATGTAATGTACATCTCATTCTGTATATTTGACCCACATTTCAACACCATTGACACCATTTCTCAAATTTCTTTAACATTTCCAAAAATAAATTTTAATGTTTGGTCATTGAAATACTGCTACCATGTCTTGCAAAAAGAGAACACCTTTCTGCAGCTTTGTTGAATATTTTTCTTTCAATGCCCCCTTAACTGCATTAACTGGTAAACCTTTCTGGAAATAGCTATATATATATATCCCTATTCTTACAAAAACATCCATGACCTTTCTCCAAATCAATTTGGAGATATCCATTTCAAAACATTTCTGCTCAGTGTTTCACACCCACTTGGCTAAAAGCTTCTGCATACCCAGCTGCTCATAAATTAGAGGCTATGACCATGGTCAACTATTTCAGGAGTTGACATCATTGAAGGTTGCTTTTGGATCTCAAAACTTCTATATTGTAAGTTGGTACACTTCTTTACAGTTGAGCATGATGGTCTCTTGTCACCTAGTATTTGCATCATACAGTCATAGATTTAATTTGTAGGTTTCTGTCATGAAGTTCCTGATCCCAAGATCATGACAGCCTTAAGTTCAACACTTGAAAATTCTGCACTTTCCCTTAACATAGTTCAGTCAATGAAACAAATTAAAAAAAATAAGCACAAGGATCTTGCAAACTAGCACATGATTAAAATAAAATACCCTTTTCAACCACTGTGGTAAAATAATGCTCAGATTTGGGGAAGTGGGTCAGCACCTTCCTCATAGTAATGTATGAACATATAGTATCTGTTTGACATTATAAACAATCTTTACATGTGAGCAATATAAGTAGAACATTTAGACTTTTGTCTCTTAATTCACTTTAGATTTACATTTATAAATGAAATAGTTTTTATCATGTAAATATTTATAGCAAAAGGATATATATTTTACAATCATTGCATAGACAATTGATTAAAGGACCTTTTACCTTCTCAGTCAACTGACTTTACATGAAATAGACTAGTTCTAGTTCTTATGAAGTTTTGCTATTTTTCTTATGAATTCTTTTGAGTAAATAAGAATAGTATATATGCTTCTGATTTTTTCAAAAGTTATTAACAGATTTTAATGCATTATAGTACTAGTATTTCAAAGAATTTGTATGTTGATAGTTGTGACTGGAACTATATTTGTACAATTTAAAACAACTATTTCAATGTGGCAAGGTTGAAAAGCATCTGCTAATTCTAATAATTTATAAAAGATATTGGTTCATAACTTATTGGATAACCTAAAAGTTTGTTCAAAAAGATTGCTTTTGATTGACAAGCTGTCATATCAGAATGCATTTTATCAAAATTGGCATATTTATATTTCATATTCTAACATTGAAGATGGAAGAAACAAAAAACATTTTTAGTTTTTGTTTTATCTTAAGCAAGTTAAAAATGTGCCTGAAAAGTCAAACTCACTCTGTGGAGTTTATAGAGAAATAAGTCAGTGATTTGCAAGGTTCCTTGTTGGAGATTTTTCATTAAACATGCTACATTGTTGGTTAGATCAATTGAGGTTGATAGCAATGAAATCATGACATTTACTCCTCAATCATAAAGAAATTTAAAAAAAAAAATTATATCAGTTGATTAAATAGGATACATTACAACAATGTGGAATGTAATAGATTGTGGGAAAGTAATATGAACACCCACAAATTATATAAAAACCTAGGCCTTCATTCAAAGAAAGAAATGAGATGTTTGTATATTGTGATAGGAAAGGTGACTGTCATATACTGTTTCAATGGAAGCAAACTATTGATTGAAACAAGTACTGTTCCCAATTAAACCAATTGAAATGTATCCATGATTATGGGAAACTGTTTTGGTTTGTCTGAGAATTTTTTTATCCATTCACCTTATTCAGCAGTTATTGCACCTTCAGATTATTGTTTATTCCAATTTTTACAGTATTTGCTTAATGAAAAAAACATTTTAATTCTCTAAAAGACTGTAAGAGACCTCTTCAGTCATTGTTTGCTAAAAAAAAGATTAAACATTTTGGGAGTATAGAATTGTGAAGTTGCTTGAAAGATGGCAGAAGATAATGGAAGAAAACTAAATAATGTTAAAAATTTAAAAAATTGTCTGTTATTTAATAAACTGAACACAATTTTGAATGACCCAGTGCTTGATGTATTATTTATTAGATTCACTTGCACAATTTTGTTTACATTTATTAGGAAACATTTTCTTTTGATGATGAACTTTATTGTAGATTTTCCATACCATTGAGGTGTTTGCATCTTAATAGGTTTTGTCATATTTGGATATTGTTTATCAGTTTTTAAAATATTTATTATTAAAGAATTCAAAGAGGACATATTTCCTGGAAATAGGATACTATTAGAATATAAAAAGGTGATGTCAAAATGTTTATACATATGTAAAAATACATGTGTAAAATGTTAGAATTTGTATGCTAGTCTTAAAAAATAAGGCATTGCCAGTAACTTTCTTCCTCATCAGGTGCTCCATGAATGTGATCTTGATCACAAGCTACCACAGCCTGACAAATACCAATGAGCAGGGAAGATGGTTGTGAAATTTGACCATTTAGAGAATATATTGAATTAGTGTTGCTAGGAATTCCATTGGAACAAGAAATCAGATAGCTGAGTCTGAATTTTAGACTCGGCTATCTGATTTCTAAAGGGTATTTGCATGAAAGTGAATGTGTTAAATAGTAGAGTAAAACTGGGCTCTTCAGCTTTGGTTGGTAACCAGTCTAGGAGAACAAAAACTCTGAATTTAAAAACACATATAACCCTGTCAAAGCCTGTGCTATACATCTAACAAAAGGATCAATGACTATGATCCTGACTGATCATTAAAAAAAAAAAGAGTTCAAGTTACTCCACTGGTGTTTATTTTATTGCCCTATAGATATTTATTATTTTTGTGCTTGCATATATATAAGCTGTATTAAATTCAACCAAAAAATTTTGTTTTTTTATTGCATTTTTCCAAGTTTGGTATTAATTGTTGTACATCTGGGTGAAAATTAAACAAACTGGCAAAATTCATGTTTTTGTTCTAGTACTTTAGACCATCTTACTATCTCAACGATTATCAGGAATTACATGCTATCACTATCATATGAAAGGGTTGTTGGCTATGTTCTGACATGTTTTCTTATTTTTTGAACATATTTAAAACTTAAACTTACATTTTATAAGTTATGTCCTTCTTTTGTATAGCTTTGAGTATTCTGGGTCTTTCTTTACAGTGGTTACTGTATAGTATTTTGCTTCTTGCTTTGTGCTCTCCTCCTTGTTGAAAATCCTTCTATAGATCAGATGGTTTGCCTGAGTTCTTAAAAAGAGGTAGCCTATTAATGTACTACCTCTTTTTGGCAAAGTACTTTAAGCTCTAATTAACTCTGAATTGGCTAAGCATTTCACCTCACAGGGTCTTCTTTCAGAAGCAATATCAATTTCACTTCTCCAAGTCAACTTCTAATGTATTAATGATTATTGCTGAAAGAGTCTATCAAGATCTAGATAAGAATGTTTAAGTTTGGGCTGTTGTTTTGGATATCTCTATGGCATTTAACAAGGTTTGGAATACTGGTCTTCTTCACTAGTTGAAAGGTTATGCTATTTCTGGATGAATTTTTGAACTGATTCCATTTTTTATCAAATTGCAAAATGAAAGTTGTCTTGAATGGCCACTCTTTTAGATCTTTTTACATTAATGCAAATGTTCCCCATGGCTCTATACTTGAACCTAAGTTGTTCTTAATATTTATAAATGACCTTCAGTTCTCAACTTGGTATCTATACTGAGGACACAACTATTTACTCTTGTCTTAATAGTAAGTCTGATTGGTTCAAATTGGCAATCTGTTGTTAATTGAGGCAAATAATAGCTTGTTAATTTTAGCACCTCCAACCCTTTTAATGTTTTTTAATTGTCTGAGAGAATCTTTTTTACCTTCCATGAGCATGGTTGATACTAACCTCTAGGAGAATGACTCATTAGGCTTTCTCAAACTAATGTTTTCCACTGACATGAAGTGGAAAGATTATATTGAATCAATTGCTAGGTCTGCTGCTAGGAAAGTTGGTTCACTGTGTCAAGCTAGATAATTTTTCTAAACAGAATCTATTAGGTTGGTGCAAAAATAATGTCGGTTTTTGACGTATTTTTTAACGTCAAAAACAGACATTATTTTTGCACCAACCTAATATCTTACATATTTATAAGCCTTCTATTTGTCCTTGCTTTGAATATTTCTGCTACATCTACTCTGATGCTCCTGCTATATATTTAGAGATTCTTGATAAAATCCAAAGAAGAATTTGTAATGTTATTGGTTCTGACCTAGTATCTCAGCTTCAGCCACTTTTTCACTGCCATAATGTAGTTTCCCTGTGACCTTTCTATGAATATTTTCATGTTACCTAGATTTTATAAATTTAAGCACAGTACTAGATTGGCAACAAGGTTTCATGATTTTACAGTTGAAATGGCTTGATGTAACCATAAGCTCTATGCTAATAGTTTCTTCTATCACACTTCTTGCTTGTGGAACTCTCTTCTGGCTTCTTGCTTCTTTATTCTTTTATTGTCCTCTCTCCTTAATAGTATTTTTTCTTTGTATTCTCTAACACTCTGTAAACATTTGTGTGTCAGTAACTTTATTGCCTTGCTTGGGGTGAAATGATTAAAAAAAAAAATCAACATTAAATACCTATCACCACACAAGACAGTATCTTAAAATGTGCATAAAATATTTATAGTCTAATTTCTGATATTGTCAAACTTGGTGAAACCGTTCTGTACACGAACTCACTTACACATGTATATTTAAATTTGAAATATAACATTTCCAAAATAAATGTCAGAATGTAGCCAACAACCATTGCTTATTCTTGATAATCACTAAGATGGTCAAAAGTACAAGAAGAAAAACATGAATTTTTGACAGTTTCTTCACAATTTTCATTCAAAAATTGGAAAAATACAATTAAAAAAATTAAAATACAGACCTTTGGTGAATTTAATACAACTTGTTTAAATGAATTCTTTTAGCCTATACATTAAGACACGCACACAGATGGGTAATGCAATTGATGAGAACAAGCTTAGTCATACAATATCAAACAGTGATATTATAATATTAGGTTGGTGCAAAAATAATGTCGTTTTCTCACATATGTTACTATGTGAGAAAACGACATTATTTTTGTACCAACCTAATAAAAAAAAAAATTATGAAGAAACATAAGTTGACTGCCATTTTTAGCTTGGGGCAATCTTCAATCATATATAAAAATTCACATATTGGATTTTATAACATATAAATATGGAAGAGTCCATGGTCATTTAGTCAAGGTGTAGGTAGGTAGCCTAGAAAATACTTGTTCTTATGCCTACACTTCCAAAGTAATTCTGACATTTACAAAAATAAAATAAAATTTATAGTCTTTCCTGTTGGAAAAATTCTAAAATATATAAATTTTCTGCCTGGCATAATTCACACCTACATTCAGTTTTACATACAAATACTTTTCCTAATATTTTTCATTACACTTTTGGAGCATTTCTGCTCTTGTCTTTCAACTCCAACAAATGTGTTGGTATACTGCCCTCTTATAAAAGAAGTTTTCTGGCTGTTGAATGTATTTCCTCCAGAAACACTAATATAAGACATATCACTTTTTTAATTTTTTTTTTTTTTTTTTTTTTTTGCAGTTATACAGTAGACTCTATTGATAGTTGAATATTCTCCGCTCCCAAAGGGGCATCTATCTTTTTTTCTGTAGTTATAAGAGGAGGTTGGATTTGTATCGTGTGCATACAATACCTTTGTTATATTTTTTATTAGCCAGATCATGTCTATGCAACAATAGCTCAATTCAATTATGCTCTTATTACATATTTTATGAAGGAACTGTTCACCAATAAGCCTAAATATGTGCTTTCTACTTTTGTCTTGATAACTTTGTTGTATAAATGCTCTTTCTTTTAATATTAGTCTTTTTCCTGGTTGTATTGCTCTTGAAGTCTAAATTAACAATATATCTGCTTTTCACTGATACCACTTCATATTCTGGGTTCATGTTGTCAAAACACCTCTCTTTCTAGAATTTACAGCCAGTCTATCATGCAGAATTTGGGATTTGTTTGAAAATGGTCATTTGGTGGGGTTTTTGTATTAATTACAAATAAGGGTACTATTTTTCTTTTTGCACAGATGGCGTACACATTTATGCAGATTAAAAGCAGCAAAGGAACCCTTTAATTTCAGCTCTTTCTGATTTTTATTCATACAATGTGACACCTAAAAATTGGCAATTTAGTGACCATATAACAGTATTAAAATTGGTATATAAATATAATATATTGACTTGATTGTAACAAGTGAGGAAAAGAAAAATATGAATGAAAAGAAAATAACTTTTGGAGATAGTAGTTATAGAGCACAGCAAAATTTAGTTTATGTGAATACTGCATATTATTTGATTCTGTTTTTTTTTTTTTTGTAAAATATAATCTTGAATTTCATATTTGATAAGAAATTAGAATTTTTAGATGAAAGAAAAAATGATCTCAAAGAATTGTGATTGAAATATAACTAAAAGATGTTTCACTCTCTGATCTCTGTTTCTTGTTTTAGATTTCAAATGAAGGATTATAAATAAATTAATAAGAAATAATTCTGTTTAACACTATTTTAGACATTTATCTAGTCCACCCATTGAACTCACTGGTGATCATAATGGTTTAACCAAAAAATGCTTGAGAACTGTTACTGTATTTATTACTAAAATATTGTTTTTCATGAAACAAACTACTAAGTTCCATAGTTAAAATGTCAATTTTAATTATTTACTTCATATGAAAATTGTAAATTTTACTACTCTTACATTGCTTAACTTTCCTTATCTAGGTTTCAAGGAGTAATCTATTAATGTCAATTTTGCAGATAGCTATTGTAAGAAAAATAATTAACTGCAATTTTTTTTTACTTCACCTTATAAAGTAAAGAAATGGTTGAGAAAAATGCTGGATAAAAAAAGAGAAAGTTGGTGACAAAAATTAGCACAATCTTTGATAATGCTAAACAAATGAATATGAATAAAATTCCTTTTCTTGTTTTTCTTAAGACTCCATTGTTCAACCATACACTAATGAGCTTCTTTTTTCTTTTTTGTACATAAAGATAGAGGTTCAGATACAGTGGTAAGTACAGGCACTGAAGAAGACATTGTTGTCTGTCTCTTACAATTCATACTTGAAGTTGTTGGACTTGTTTGTTCTGGCTTGCAATTATTGTTGATGGTGCGAGAATCTCCTCAGCTGTCCAGATAATTCAAATGTCATAATATTGAAAAATAATAAACAGTACTTTGATCTATTATGACAGTTGTAGATGCATTTGACTGTTTAAAATGTAGATTAAAGGGTCTGTAAGAAAGTTGTGCTGCACACTTAATGAATATACTTAGAAAATGCTTCAGGTAAATTGAGTTCCCACAAAAGATGATTTTAATGAAATTAGAATTAAATTGGGCTTATTGTAAAATCAATGACATGACAGGCTTCAAGGACTCTAAACAAACTTTACTATCACTGTCATATTAGATTTACCTGTGGCAACTTCACTAGTTCTTGGAGGAATAATTAGTTGTGAATGTTATCTCACTGGTTATAATCTGTTTCTGTTAAGTAAGGTTGATTTTTTTCTTTTGTATTTTAGATGAAATGTAAAATATTTGGATAAGTTTTGCTTGCTAAGTCATCCGAAAATTCTGTGTCACATACACACTCTTTTAAATTAAGATTACAAGTTTTTACTCTAACTTCTGATCTCAAAACCATAATCAAGCTTATTTTTATGTTCTAATTAAACATTTAGTTTTATTGTTTCCATTATAGTTTACTCAGTGTCTGTATCCCCATACTCACTTTAATCTATTTAGTATAACTACTCCAGTAACAAAACATTCATACACTACTAAAATCTTTGGTGAGGTTCCCACTCTGCCACATAATTATCAAATGTGTTCTATAACTACTATTGCTGTCATATCTTTTCCTTTTCTATCATGATTAAAGTGCTGATGTAGCTGCCTTAAGGACAGCAGCATATTACATAGCATTTTCTTTTTTCAATACTGTGTGACATTTAGTCCTGTAGCTGACCTCTAATTGACAGATGCTCAAGTATCAGTCTTATCATTCTGTGATTCCATCACCATTTATATCTCAGAAACAGATGGCCTATAAAGATTACTTTTCTTCTAATGTTTTCTATAAAATAATATATTAGAAGCTATTTTCATATTTTGATGATCTGATTTAACCTAGACACTTATTGTACTGACAAAAGTATGAGTATTGATTGTTTGCCTTAAAAGAAACACACTTACAGCAATGTGCAATATTAATTTAATCTTCAAATTGGACATATGCCTGACATATGCCATTACTTTAACATTTTCTTTTGGTTTTAAAGAAGGAGAAATAATTTATGATGGGAAATATATTCATATTAATTTCTTTTGAACTTTTTCTCCTTTTATGATTGTTTTAGAATTATTTTTAAATTTCAAGTTTAAGCTAGAATTTCTATGATATTCTATAGCAATTTTTTATCATTTAAATAGAATATTATTTTGTTTAGTTGCATGCTCATATATACACTGTTAGATTTTATTATGCAAGTCAATGAAATTGATATTAACCAACTGGTGATGTTCATAAAATTTTCAGGATATTCTTAAAGTTATATGAACACTATGTCACATGAATTTCAGCTTATGATAGCTATCCTTATAAAATAATACTGATAACTTGTTTTGGGAATGTTAACTTTAACTATGCCATTATTTTGGTCTTTAAAACTTTTTTTAACAAGGTGGGCAATAGTCAGCTTTAACAAAACATGAAGGAACATTGTCTTGCATGATTATACTTTTCAGTTTAAAGTTTCTTGGCTGTAACCTGTATTAAAAAGATTTTGAACAAAAATTTATAATAATTCTGTGGTGACAAAGGAGAAAACTAAATCTTACCTTGAAAAATAATTCATGTTCTCTATGGTATCTGTTGAAAAAGAAAACCTGAAACAAAATTGGGTTAACTTTAGTAGGACTTGAAATATGGTAATTGTTTGAGCTTCTCTATCAGTTTTAACCAATCACGATTTTTCTTAGCCTAATAAAAGGATGCAATTTTTAAAGTTTAGACACCATTGTCTTTTAAATTGTAACAAAAACATGTCAATAAATATTTTATAAAAATAAATATATGCTGCACTGTAGCTTCTACATGATCAAAAAAACCTTAAGGAACAAAAGTGAAGGTCTAAGTGTTGTAATGAATTTTTTAAAATAATCTACATTTTTAACATGAATGTTAAGTGTAAGGTTTTGTTTCAGTGATTTGTTGTTGGTTATAGAACATTAAGTATGAATTTCATTTCTCTTGATAACAATTAGGCTTAATAGTCTTAGATTATATGAATTTCTTAGAGGAAGCATTGTCATTAATTTTTTTACTAGATTTTTTTTTCATTTTGTTCATATTGCTTTTGTAACAAACAAGTTTGGGAGAAAGGTGTTCTTAACAGTGTTTCTAAGGACAGCCAGGGCAAGCAAGAGTATGTTTCTTTCCTTTTGTCTTATACTTCACTATCTTTTTACTTGAAAGCTATTTCGACAGCTACCTATTTACTGACTTCCCCATAATGGCATAAGGGAAACTCAGCAACACTGTAATAAAGCCTTTCTATAGTGACGGAGATGTGGTGGCATGGCTCAAGAAGGTGCAGCTGGTGGCAAGACTCCATGAGGTAAAAGATGTGGCAAGCCTGTTACCTTTATATTTGTAGGGAGACACACTCCAACTCTATTTGGAAAATGATGAGGATCAGCAGATGAACATCGACCTGATTGAAGCCCAGTTTTTTCTACTATCCATAATTTGTATCACTTTATTTTCCCTAATTAATTCATCCTTGTGATATTGCTTGCATCTTTCACTGAACAAGAGTATATGACATATTTTTTTCACTAGCCAACCCCAGGTTTGAACTAACTTGATAATCAGATCTGTTTAACATTTTCATAGGACAATTAAATGGTATAACTTGGAGCATAAAGATTTATGGCAGTTGTCTACCATGTCAACAGAGAGTACAAGATTTTTACATTACCTGTAGTAGGATTAGGTATTGGAATTTTTGTTTTTAAGCTTAATGTTCTTTCTTCAATAGTCTCTTATATGGTTTTCATTTCCAAGTTAAAGCTAACAAGGAAGATATTAGGGCCTAGAATGTGCACTGATTCTTCCAATAATCTAGTTTTCCAATCTTGTTCTCTTTTATTTTGACTTAATTCCACAGTGGTTGATAGTTTCCTTTTTCCATTCACACAAAATCAGCCATATCTGATTTTGTCATCTCCTCTCCTTCCTGGATCACAGCTCCAGCCATACTTTTAGGAGGCAGTTGGTTTTGCTTTGTATTATTTGCCACAACTGTATGGAATGGAAAATATACAGTCCCTAGTTATGTTCTTTTCTAAGAGAAGTTTATTTCGGGAGAGATGTCTGGGAATTGTGGAATTGCTTTTGAATACTGTCATGATGTATGGACTACAGATCTTTTGAATCTGTTTTGACAGGAATTTGATGTAAGGTAGACTGTGGTAGTTTTCCAACTATTGTTCTTGACTAACAAAAGATTATCAGTACAGTTGAAGAAGCAGACATAGTTAAGCAGAATTTAAAAAAATTCTCAATAACAATAAGTGGAAGAAGAACAGGGCAAAACAATATTAGACAGGGCACTGTAATACAAGTCAAAACAAAGCATCTATAAGACAGTAACAAAATAAAAAGTTCACAAAATAAAAATGTTAACATAAAAAAGGGATACAGTCAAGTGGTTATAGCCTTCTGATTTCAAGAAAGGAAAAAAAATGTATGTGTAAGAGCAAAACCATTTTTATTGGCTAGAAATAAATCCCAGCGTTCATCTGTAGGGTTTGTCTATGAATTTGGGGAGAGGAGATTTTAGCAGTCATTCTGCAGATTAACAGCTATCCTGCAAACATAACCTGAACTTCCATAAGCATATAGATAAGGATCAACAACAATAGTCCAAGTAAATCAATGTGCATTTAATAATTCCTCAGACAAAACTTAATTATTAATGCATGCAAGCAAACTAACTTCTCCCAAAATAGTTGATTACCAAGATTTTACATAAAATTGACAATTTTATAGCAAAAAAAATAATTTAGAAAGTATTTGCATGTTCACATATGTTGAGTCATTAGCCTGTATTTGTTCTGGAGTGCCTTAAAATGGAAATTAATTTTGTTCTCACTTTCTAAAACTATCAGTTTATCAGTTAATACATTTTGTTTTTAAATAGATACCTTGGAAACAATAGCTTTTTTGTATGTACTGTATATTGTAACTGATACATGCAAATCAAGGTGATAATTTCCCATAGATATTCATTTCAGCAGACATCATTTTATTTTATTTTATTTTTTTATTTGCTTTCTTTCAATTTACATAGCAAGAAAGGAAAATAAACACATAATTTCAACAGTCATATTTTTTTTCTTATGCATAATAAAATTTAACCGGTTTTGTCTTTTTTATTGGTAAAGAACATTAGTTTTATTCAGTAAAATGTAGTAATTTTAGAGACATTTAGAAATAATAGTGAAGCAAATGAAATACCATCAGCAGCAAAACAAGTAGCAAAGCCTCAAAGGGGATACAATATAGCTTTAATATTCTATTAAATGGGTAAATAATTGAAAAATGTTATTTTCATGTGTATTAAAAAGCATTTTAAAACAATGTGCTCTTTAATAAAAAGATGTGTGGTTTAACCAAAAATCCGACCATTTTCGGGTTCATCTTCACACCGTGAAACCGCATCGAATTCTTTTACGAAACCGAACTATTTCGGTTTCGTTTTTATATCACTACTGAGTGACCATATCCAAAGAAACACTATTGAAAAAGACGTTCAGATGTTAATAAAATTACATTTTATCAACATTTATACCACTGTAAGAGAAAAAGATTAAACAAAAATATGTTAAAAACATTTAATTGACTAGTTTTCTGTTTTAGGAAATAAAAATGAAATCTATTTATTTTGCACAAGAAATGAAGAAGAAGAAAAAAAGAAATATGATATGACGTCTGTGTGAGTGTGAAGTCTATTTGTTTCAGTTTTGAAAAAAAATCAAAAACTTTTTGCGGTAAAATTAAGTTAACAACAAAATAGCGAGTAAAAATAAAAAAAAAATAATTGCCAGTTTCGTCTTAAGGTTAAAAATTTTATGATGTAGGATTTTTTTTCCTAGTAAGTCGTCATTTTACAGTACAGTACACCAATCATGAAAAAGTTGTAAACAAGAAATATGAATGAAGATTTTTTTTTTTTGTATAATTTTTTTTTTATCTAGGGAATGCACCTAAATTAGATATTAAGAATTAAAAACTAAAATAGTTCTTAATTTCACTTTTAAAATTTGTATATTTCCAGATATGTGGGTGTCTAGTATTAGAAATAAAATTAAAATTGTTTGTTTTCTACAAATAAAAATAAAATGTTTCTTTTTTAGCGAATACACCTAAAAAAATTAATTTTAACACCCGAGCGCTATCCCTTCAAATTTTCCCCAAATAGTCTTATTTCCATGCAAATGTATATGCTGAACTCAAATCAACAATTATATTAAAGAAACCTACCTTTTTGGATGTTAACGACCCGAAAAAAATCGGACTTTTTCCTGGTGTTTCGTCGGCCATTATCAGCTTATTGATAAGTAATTCACAGCTGAATTCTGTCGGTGGACGTATACAATTTGGGCCTATTTTACTCCCTTCACAGTGTAAAGTGAGTAATTCCTTGTAGTTAACTTTCAAATTAGGCTTAGGTGTTTTTTTTGGTTATTCTTTTTTTTTTTTTTAAAGAAGTTAACTTTCAAATTAGGGTTAGGTTTTTTTTTTTTTTTTTTGGTTATTCATTTTTTTTTTTTTTTTTTTTTTAAAGAATAAAGTTAACTTTCAAATTAGGGTTAGGTGTTTTTTTTCTTTTGTTATTCTTTTATTTGTCGATGTACATATATTTGAAAGTTAACTTTATTCTTAAATCAAGTACCAAAAAAAAAAAAAAAAAAAAAAATCGATTTACGGAAACGCGTACTAATTTCTGAAAGAAACTAGTTCAGCAGTAAATGACGCTCGGGTGTTAAAATGAAAATTTACCAAAATTAAATATTAAAAAAAATAAAGTAAGTTTTTTTTTTTTTTTTTTTAAATCTCAGGTTTAAAATGTGTATATTTTCAAAACTGCAAGTCATTTTTCTTAAACGAAACCCAAAGTAAAAAAAAAAAAATTATTTTTTAGCCATTATAGTTCGGTGGGTATTATTTGCCTATAAAATTCTTCTAAACAAGGAAAATTAATTCATTTTATTTTTATTTTTACAAATATCTTTATGGTTTTCTTTTACTTTTGGTTTTTTTAGCGAATACACTTGTAAGATTAGATTCATTAAAATGAAAATAGTTTTTAATTTTAGTTTTAAAATGTGTATCTAAAAGAACAGGTGATACTCGCAGATTTGGAAATCTACACATTCTAAAAATGAAATTAAATTCTTTTTTAAAAATTATTTTTGTGTATTCGCTAAATAAACAAATTTATTTAAGTGAAAAAATAACTCATTGATTTTTCCTTGTTCAGAAGAAATTTATACCCAGTAACAGTTGACTGGCGCACCAGAAAAGAATTGTCATATTTTTAAAAACATGGAATTTTTAATTTTTTTTGGCTTTTAAAAAGCCATATCATTGTAAAACTAATTTCTGGAAAGCTATACCATTTTCTCTCTCAAATGTGTTGTTCAAAGACAAAAAATATAGATAGTTTATGCGACGATTTCTTTTGTATTTTTTTTTTTACCAATTTGTTAATAAATATGGTAGTTATTCATAATTGACAATTTATTTGAAAGTTTCTTTAAATAAATAAACTTAAATCGAAAAGAAGTGTCTGTTGGTGTCAGACACTTTTTTTTTTTTTTTTTTTTTTGCTTAATTTATCATTTTTGAAGGAATTCGCTTCTATGGGTCAGAGATGAAATGAACATCTTCCTGCTAGTAGTTTAAATATCTTCAAATGAATGTACAATTTCAAGAATATTGATAAAGATTGGTCACTTTGATTTTGCAAGTCAAAGTAAGTGTAAAATTTAGTCTTTGGGTGGGGGGAATCATATTTCATATTTTCGGCTGTTCAAAGCAAAATAAAAATTTCAATGAATAAAAGGAAAAGCACATACGAATTATTTAGAAAGCTTATTTTCTTCACAGCCATATGAATATTTTTAAGATTGGACCAGAAATACACCATAAATTGTGAGTTGAACGGACTAAATTGCAAATTTATTAGTCTCAAACGAAATCAACTGAAAATGCTATCATTACACAAGAAAATGAATGGCTTCCTTAGAACGCAAAATTACTAAATTAAATCCGAAAAACCGAATCGAAAACAGCGGCACCAGGAAAAAACCGGAAACCGATACTGAAACAAATTGCCAAACCGCTCAACTCATAGAAAACAGCACCTTGCACTCAGTTAAGTATCCATGTTAATCTTTACTGTAAATATACAATCACATGTTTTTATTACAACACCTCTAATTAAACAGATAATAAGTATATTTATATTATGTCTTTTATATTTTAAATATTTCTGGTTGAATGTATTGGGGGAGACTCCTCACAAAGTAAAATTAAATATGAATGAGCTAAAAAAAACATTGCAAGCATGTTGAAAAAACTTTGAGACGTACACATTGATTAACATTTTTCAAAATAGTGTTATTAATCAAAAATATTAAGTTATCTCCACTGTAGTTCTCTCTAGATTCAAATAATTATCTAATTCAATCCTATCTGTGTATAATTATCAATATTAAGTTATTTCCACTGTAGTTCTCTCTTGGTGCTCAAAGCTGAATGTTTATGTGGTGTTAATGAGTCAAAGTTTGAAGAAGTTTGAACTTTGGAAATGTAAAACTATTGTAACCAATCAGCTCAACCAGATTCAAATAATTAACTTTAGCTCTACAAATAAATCAACTCTTCTCAGTTAAAAGAAAATATTTTGAATTATAAAAACTGAGGGCAAGCAGTGGTAGGTGCAATAATAGAAAACAGTGTATGTAGATACAATTTATAAATAGATTAACTTTATTACATTATATCAGCAAAACAAGCACTTGATAAATGTCTAAAAACCTTCCAAGCATTCCGTAATCTGCATTTTTCATATTTTTTAACTGTAAATGTAGTAATATGTAAGTGACTGCCTAATTATCATAACTAAGGCATAGACTGTAAATGCCCAAGCATTAAGGGCATCTTGGTATGTAATATAAACAGCTATCACTGGACTGATAAAATATGAAGGAAATTCCCCTTCATAACAGTAAATATCATAATTCAATTTAAAGTATTTTTTTATTTTATTTTAAACATTTTTGAGTTGCACAGTTTCCACTCTTTTTTGTATGTTAAATTTGATCTTTACAACTGAGAATTTAAAGAAAGTTGCAGAGAAACTTCTACGTGAGAAATTGTTTAGCTTCTGGTGGTGAATTTCTAATTTAAGTCTTATCTTTAGTAGATACTCATAAGTAAAAGGAAGAATTTATGACTGGAATGCTGCATCTATAAAAAATAAAAAAATAATATTGTGTAAATGTCAGGAAAAAATATGATAATGTATGAAATGAAAATGCAATGTCTTATTTACATTTTATTTCTTTTAAATGGTCTATGTTCTTTCTATTCATTTTTTTTAAATGTCCTGGATTCTTCTTAGGAATTTAAATCTTATTCCCCTTTCTCTTGCCAATTCTTCATTACACCAATATTTCTATAAACTGATTTGTTTTCTTAGCATTTGTATATTAGCAAATTTTCATGTTTTGTGAATTTTTCAATTTATGGCTTGATCTTACAGCACCTGGAATCAACTGGTAGTGAAAACCAGGCTAATTTTTTCTTTTATTTTAAATTCTTTATGAATTGTTTCATTTTTATTATACTCTATACAAAAACTTCTGAGTACTTATACCTTCAATGCATATTCCTGATCATCTTTTTTTGTTTCGTTTGATGTAACCATATAACTTAAGGGTTTTACTCTTCATTAAAAAGGACACTTGGTGTCAGACAAGTTATCCAGAAGAGTTTGTATTCTTATGTGATCTGTTGGTTGATTGTTGTTCAAGAATTGCATAATGTGATTCTGGGATGTTTCCATTTTCTTAAGTGTTATAGTCCAGTTGACACAACTCAAGCCACAAAGCAGTACAGCAGGGGAAAATATGTGTTGTAGATCATAACTATGATTTTGAAGGGAGTAAAAGAGGATGTTAGGTGGGATTTGTTCTTTTCAAATGTTGCCAAACCAGAATTTATTCTCAGTTGAACAGGAACTGAACTTTCATTCAATGATGAAAGTTTGTGTCCAAGATAGAATTTTTTTTTTTTTTTTTTTTTTTTTTTTAAATCATTTCACCTCAAGCAAAACAATGAAGTCACTAAGATGCAAAGAGTTACTGAGTATAAGAGAATATGAGAAAAAGAAAACATTATTAAGAACAGAGAATGTGAATAGAACATGAATTAAGAAGACAGAACGTAACGGTTGAAGGTAGATTCTGGTAAGAAAAATTGTTTAGCATAACATAGTGAACCAAGTTTTCTAGCATCAGACCTAGCACTTGATTCAATATAATCTTTCCACTTCATATCAGTGAAAAACATTAGCCCAAGAAGCCACAAAAGTCCCTTACCTGGAGAATAGCATCAGCTATGCTGATGAAAGACAAAAAAGATTCTTTAAAACAATTAAGAGAGCAGTTTTGTTTTGGAGCAATTTCTTGTCCCAACTAACAACAGATTGTAGGTAATTTTTGAGATCACCTGCCAATTTGACCTTATTGAACCAATCAGACTTACAAGAGTAAATAGTTGTCATCAGCATAGATACTGAGTTGAAAACTGATGAAAATGATATCGATGAAAATTAGGAACAACATAAATCTAATGATAGAGACGTGGGGGATTCCCTTCATTTACTTATTCAGCTACTTTGGTTTTCCATAGACTGTTATGTTGAAAGGGGCATTATCTTTATTAGTGGCCTTGCATTTTGTTTTTGATGTATTTATAATCAGACCAATTTTCTATGCATTTTCGGCAAATGTTGATAAATTTCTGCCTTTCTTGTCTTGAGCCATTCACAGCAGTGATATCATTAGCATATCCTAGGTTTGAAAGGAGGTGACCACCAATTGAAAAACCTGATTTGCCAGTGGATTCTATTTTGTGTATAATTGAAGTGATTACAGTGTAGAAGAGAAATGCAATTAGAATATCTCCTTGTTTCCCTCCTTTTAAAATTTTTACAGAACATGAAATAGCAATATCAGCCTTGATGCATATCTTACAGTTATCATATATAAATTTAAGATTTTAGAGAATTATTAGGAATTAATTTATTGTGGTTGAATTCTTCAATGTTATATCAATTTTGAAATTGTTTTAATTGTAGAAATTCACTTGAACTCCTTTCTTTAAACTGATTGAAAATAGTATTGAGTAAGGTCACTTTTTACTAAAATTGATTTTTGAATAAATTTACATGCCATAAAATAACCCTATGAGTGTTTGCCTTCATATGACTGCCATATTAATCATGCTAAGTTCCTGATTATACCATGTACCATGACGTCTAATTTTATAGGTGTTACAACAGTGTCACTCCATTGTAATGTTAATGTGTTGTAACAAAAGTAGGTGATAAGTATTGTAAATATTTTTCTTTTTGCTGGTTGAAGTATTTATAATCTTAGAAAAGGAATTTTTTTTGATATAATAGAATCTATTAACACTTCTTTTACTTCAATATAGGTTTATTGTGATTCAACTTACTAATGAAACATTTTCAACATTCTTATTGGTTTTTTATTCTCTCTCTCATCATCACACTTAGAGCAAGCTTGTAGTTCCTTATCCAGTAAATGTTAAATTTTACACTATTTTTAAAATGTATCAGTTAAATTAACTGTTGGATGGTTTATTGTAGGAGAGAACTAGACTGACATGAAAAAAAGACCTTGACTTGAGTGTGCCTGGTGTAAGAATTTTGTCTTCCTAAATGCCTGTTTGGAGAATGCAGTCTCTTAACATAGATGGCATCACTGCTAAATTTGTATGACAGCTGTTGGGCTAATTTGTGTGAGAATCATCAGTGAATGAAATCCAATTTGAGGGTTAGCAAAACAGTCACAGATCTGAGTAGTGTTCTCCCAACCATCAGCACTTGTCACCCCATTTCACAATACTGAAAAAATGACAGTTTTTTATACCTGTGGCCAGTCACTGATCAACTGTGATTTATTGATGATTCTCTTGCAAATTAGCACAAGTGCCATGCAAATTTAGCAGTGACACCATCTATGTTGAGAGAAAAAAAGGTAATTATTCAAGAGAACACAACTCTCAACTACATCACACACCCAAATCAATTTTTTTTTTATTTATTTGTTGGTCTGGTTCTTTTCTACATTCATCTTATCTGCTAAAGAAAAGAATATAAAAAGAAAAAAAAATGAAATTATGATAGTTTGGGAGGGATGAAAATTTTCAAAATTTCTTTGGATTAATTTACTGTCCCTTTTCAGTAATCTCTAATGATGTTAAAATATAACTCTATTGGCAAGTATTACAAAACTCGATGATTGATATTAGAAATGAAGCATTTGCATTAAAAAAATAACTGAATCAACCTAAAGAAACTCTCTGGCACTTCATTTAAAAAATATAGATGCAGTTTTAAGAAGCATCAAATGGATAAAAATAATTATTGTAATAATAAATATATAGGTGTCCTGCAAGAGGAAATATGTACCAAATTAAATTTAACCTTTGTCATTAAGAAAATATTCAGTGTTTATGAGGAGGAAAGAAAAAATACATCTTACAAATTAAAGACATTTTTTAATTAAAATTACTTGAATTTTTCAATACCTCTAAAATACATAGTACTCTTAAAATATGAAGATGCTGTAATGAAAGATTATAGTTTTGATATTCTTTCCAATATGGTAGAAATCATCATTAAATAAATATACATGAAATTAAGTTTAAATGGATTTCAAAGTTGCTATGCTGCAACAAAGTATATATGTTTACTATCATGATCCTCATGTAAACATTTTTGAGAAAAGTTCTAATTATTTTTTAAAATCTATTTAGACACCTGCATGTTAGCTTTTTATATACAAATACGAAGATTTATAATTTTGAAATTGTCAACAATTTTTTCATGTTTTGATCAGTTTTACATGGATTCATGTAGGTATATGAAGTTTAAATAAATTCTGTTTGTCGTTACATGACAGAAAAAAGGAACAGACTCATATGATTTTCTTAATGACCTTATTTGATTCCCTTAAATTGAATCAACAATTTGGTTAATAGATTTTTTTTGCATAAAGTTTCACAGGAAATCTATGTAGTATCAGATAAAAGAAATTACTTAAAACCTTTTTCTTTCTTTTTAATAATGTCATAAAAGATGCTTGGTAAATAAAAATTATTTTTATTTGACATTTATTATGACTATATGGAATGTCAGGCTTGATATGTCTAAAATAACTCTAAACATGAAATTTAAAATTAGGTATATGAAGCATTGTTTCTGAAACTTTTCCAAACATATTTATTCTTTTAATATATTATCTTAATACACTTTTTGATCTCTGTTGTTGACATAATTTAAAATGACATGTTTTGATTAATTCATCTTTAATGTATACAATACTATTTTCCAATTTTAGATATGGATAAGTTGGAAAATTTGTCTTATATATTCATAGTACATTGGAATAATGTTTTTTGAAAAGTACTAAATATTTTAGAATACATTTTGTAAGAATTTGTAAAATTAATTTTAGTTTTAACAAGCTTTTTCACTGTTTATTTCTGAACATTAAAAAGAAAAGCTCGAGACTTGACTGATAATACTCCATTCATTGAATTGTTAACTTGTAACTAACTTTTGCAAATATTTTTTATGTTTGCTTCAGTTTTTATTATGAAAGTGTTAGCATATTTGCTAATTTCATGTTTATGTATTGTTCATCTTTTAAAAGTATTATTTTTTTTTCAAACACAGGAAATACTATTTGTTTAATATTTCTGGATTAAAATCCAAGTTAAAGAACTTTCTAAACTCATACTGGAATATTAATTGAAAGAGTTTGTAATAATTATTAATTTAGAATAAGTAAAAGAAAGACATTTGTGATCATGGTTAGGCAACCTCCAGATTCATATCAAATTCAAATTCCAAGTGTCTGTCCACCTTTTCAATTGCCCATTCCAGTAAGATAATTTTGTAGGGACTAAAGTAATTGGTCATTTGAAAGTGCAAGGTCAGGTGAATATGGCAGGTATAGTAGCAACATCCTAGCCAAGTTGTACTAATTTTTGTCAGGTCCTGATAGATGATACCCTTCTGATTGGCCTATTCCAAATAATTTTTATCAATTGCTGTCATTAACTGGGAATAGTACTTGTCTGAATTCATTATCTGATATTGTAAAAAGGGTTTGTAATATATAATGCAGCATCATCTTCTTTGGATAGAGACTGGCTTTTGGAATAGTTAATAGTTGTCACATTTTGTTTTCCACAGAACCACTTTGTTGTAAGCAATCCATTTTTCATTGTCTATGATTGTTCTTTTCAAAAGTAAGTTTTTGTTTCATTTGAGCAGAGAATCACTTTAGGAAATATGGTCTGTAAATGTTTTTCCATTAAATCATGAGGCAACTGTGAATTAGTGACTCACATATCCAAGTGTTTCAAATGTCTTTCAGTGCTCATGTTAGATATGTGGTGTATCTTTGTGATGTCCTGAGTCATGTGACCAGGATTGTTTAATTAGCATCAACAACTAAGATCAACTGGAACATTCTTGGTTTTCCAGATCAAAATTTCTACTTGTGAACCACTTATGAACAGTACTCTCAACTTTGACACCATCTTTATAAATGGCACATATGTTTTTGCTGCTTGTACAGTGTTTTTTCATTTCTGGAAATAAGACTGTCAACTGATGAAAATGCATTTCATTTTACTCCATTTCTTTCATTTTTAATGTAAAAATATGTAAAATTCACAATCCATACACAAATCATGTATTGAAATGTCACCTTTCAAAAAATGTATATATATTGTAAATTTCAGTTTCTATGAACCAAATAAAATTTGAACAAATGTTAAAAAATTTGGGTTAAACTTAGATGCTACAAATTTTGTAGAAGTTCATAGCTCAACATTAAGTATTATACATGAGTAATTTCAATATAAGCCATATCTCAATTATGTGAGATATGAGGATGTTTTTTTTTGTGTGTATGTACACACACACACACACACACACACACACACACACACACACACTATATATATATATATATATATATATACACACACACCAAATATTTAATTGTAAAAACATACATAAAAAGCCATACATTCAGTTAAGTTAAAATAAAATCATCCTTGATAATAGCTAAAAGAATAGCCAAAAGTGCTTGGGCATACAGAACATTTGGGCAATTTCTACATAATTTATGTCCAGAAAAGAAAAAATTATATAATAAATAAAAAAACTTAACTGCAGTATCTTGTCAGCTTTTTTAATGGAACCTGTATAAAAGAGTGATTGCTGCCCAAAATCACAGACAGAATTTTCTAGAGTATGTTAGTGAAATAGCAATATGTTTCTTAATACAGTATAAGTGGGTGGAATCAGTTTTATTGCTAATTGATTATTTTGGTTTGTAATATTGGAGTTTATTCCATGTTTTAAAGAGACAGCTTTTGTTGATTATTAGATTCACTCTCTAGCTTGTCATTTGTTACTAGTTGAATGGTGCTTACTACATCTATTGGTTGTTATGGTAACTGTTGCCTCTGTTTTTTTATGTCATTCAACTATTAATAATCTAAATTCTCTACTTCATTGTTTTTATTCTATCAGATTTTCTATATTTAATTTTAATATCTATGAAAGAAAGAGTGAGACCTACTTATGGTGCTCATTCACAAGATATGAGATTATTTAATATATGCATATTAAACTAGATAAAATACCACCTTCTCAGTAACATTAATATTTATAATATTACTTTATCTCGTATAGATGAACAGCTATATGATATTTATACTAATGCTGACCAAAATTTGTGCATTATGGGTAATCATGTATTATTATTATTATTATTACTACTACTACTACTACAACTACTACAACAACACTTGATTTGAAGAATTAAAAAGTAGATTTAATTCCAAAGGGTAAAGAAAAATGAATAATAAACACTGAAAAACAGTTTTTCAACTTTAGTTAAGTTAATTAAACCAATGCATCTTTTAAATGTAGTCAAAAACATTTCTGTTATGTTTTATAACATTATTGTAATGAACTTTTTAGTTTACTATCTCAAATAACAAATTAATTGATTCCTCAAATGGTTCAAAATGCCATGCAGTACAATTCAGTGTTTATTTGCTTAGTCAATGTATACACAGTATGCAGAGTTTAAATTATGAAAAATTAGTGTGGTCTTATAGCAAAGGCATGTATAATTAGTAAGAGTTGAACTGAATACTTGTTTTCAAAACTTTTCTCTTTGATAAATGTGTTGCAGAAGAGAACTTTTAAAATAACAAAGAAAATCTAAGCCTGACAGATTTAAAGCATTGCAGTTTCTGGAAATAGAAACTTGTTATTGATTTGTATCTCTGTGTGTAAGAGTCTGATGGTCAATACATTCTAAAAATAGCCTTAGTTGAGATAAAATCATACAGAAAATAAACTGGCATTCATGATGTCAAAATCTGTAGTTGTCACTAATTTTTAAAGAACATGAAGGAAAAAATTGAAGCAATTTTATAAGAATGGATTTGCCAGCCTTCTGGGAGTTTCTTTTAAAAAAAAATTAAGTGGATATGAAATTTAGATATTTTATCATAAGTATAATTTTGGCAATTATTTTTTTTTTTCACTTTTAGAACAAACATAAAAGTATATATTCATTGTACAATGATTACTTTATTAAAATATAGTTATAGCAAAATACTTTTACATAACATATATCTCTTTTAATTAACAAATCACCTTGACCTTAACTAACTGCAAAGCATGCAGTGTATAATTAGTGTGGCTGATATACATTAAGCAATATATAAGATTAGACCTTGGCCAGATTGGCTTTATATCATTCAACCCAGTTTATTATGTGAATATACAAGTGTACATGTATTGATTAAAGAAAAATAAATCATACAGGTGAAGTAAATCTGTTTCCAAAATTGAACTGCTCATTCTTATAATTTTTGAAACTAAATAAATTTATGTAATTGATCAGTTTCAATTATTTAAGAATGTTTATATGTCACACAGGAAACTTTGACATTTGTTTTAGTTAACTATGAGCAAGATTTTGCCTATAATATTTTTTCATATATCATAGTTTAACTTTTTTTTTCATAATTATTTTATAAATTATAAGAAACCATTAATTGCCTCTACAAACATAAATTTTGTTTGTTATTTTCAAAGATTTCAATATATATCTGGCATTGAATAACATTATGCATTTGGTTGTAATTAAGTATCACAATCTGAGAGAAAATGTGAAATAGAATTTAGTTAAACTAGTAAAAATGTAAATATTGTACATGAGCTGAATCAGATTAGCTAGATTGGATATAGGTTTAAGTCTTGCCAAGTTTTAATTAATATCTATTATCCTATTATCATTTGAAGAAAAAACAAGTTTATATTTATTTTTGATTTTATAGCTTAATATAAGAAAAACATTATTTGACAATAACTTTAAAAAAAAATAGTATTTATATATAAAGCTAGCATCAGAAAGGACAAAACATTACAAATTTACTTAATATGTAAGCAGTATCTGAAATTATAAAAATTCACACATCTTAAATATAAATAAATTATAAACTTTACATTAAAACAAAATACTTAAGTTGCAAAGCAGTTTTTCTTTGCATACAAACAAAAAAAAAAACTGCTTTGTAACTTATGCATTTTGTTTTATTTAACAATCAACTTTTATTACTTTTCTCTCTCTCACAGACATCAGGTCAAATTTATTTAAATCTAACCCTTTTCTTATTGTAATGATCAAAATAATTTTATACAAAATTATTTTGATTATTTTTTTTTTTTTAAATTGGAGAGATATGCACACACACATATATATATATATATATATATATATATATATATATATATATATATATATACACATATATGTGTGTGTGTATATCTATGCAATTTAAAAAAAAAATAATCAAAATAATTTTGTATAAAATTAAATCCTAGTATTTTTTTCCTTGTCATAAGAGTTCTTTTAATTTAGAAATGTTTACTGTTTGAAGATTTATATATCCTTTAGAAAATATGCTCATCAGTTTTGTTTTAAGTTTTATTCTTGAGAAAGGTATTTGTTTCCATAAAAAAGATGCAATAATCTTGATATCTAAAGAAAAAACATAATAATCACTTTGAAATAATGCCTCCTGTTTTATTATAACTCATAATGTGAGAGATGGATGTTGGTATTTCAATAGAAATTGATTCTTCCCTCCATAATTTGTTTGCATTGTTGCAGATAGCAGTGTGGCAAAATGGCATCTGTCATAAAAGTGCATATGAAGCAAAAGTATACAATTAAATTCCTCCATATGAAAAAAAAATTGCCATGCATTGACCTTTACTGATGCTTGTGGCAACAATGATGTAAATGACAAGCTATATTCCAGGCAGTTTGTATTGTGTAGATTGACAACTGTGGCAGTGTTCAGCCAATGTTGGTGACTGTAGAAAGATAGTTATTTCATAGCTGAAAATTTGTTTTATCCATTGGTGTGTTCTTTGTATCTGCTGTAGTTTCCATAGAAATAAATAAGAAATCTTGAAAAAATAACATGCATTGAGGCATCTTACTTTTAAATGACTGCTTGAAATATCCACTCCTTGTGTTCTCTGACAAATATCTTTTTGAGTAGATTTTATAATTTACTTAAAAAGAAGCAAACAATTATAAGTATTCTAATATACTTATTTTCTAAGCATAGCTTAGATGTGGGACAAAGCCTAAAGTGTGGGGCACCCAGTGAGGATCGAACTCACTCTCCAGTTGTAACTGTTTTAGAAAGACAAGCTTACTAACCATTACACCATGGTGAGGTGCCCAAGTTTTCTAATGTATATTATGGCACATTTCTGTATAAACATTTTATGAAAAATATAGTTAATATATTTAGAGTGCATTTTAGAGCTTCTTTGTGGTTTGTCAAATTTGGAAATATTTCTTTTGATGTGTTTAGTTTGTTAATTTTATGAGAAATTTGAACAATATTTTGAAGATTAGACCTGCAGGATGTTATTTTGGTTTTGTTTTTATACCCTGAAAATTTAACATTGACCTCTTAATAAATAAAAAAATCAGTTATTCTTATGTCTCATTAATATGTGTATTAGCAGTTTATCTCTACTGACATTTGGAAATAGATCATTGAGTAATAATACTCTTGAAATTAGTCCAACTAACATGGAATTTAATAAGCATTAACTCTCATACTTACATTTAGTAAGCGTTAACTTTCACGCTTGTCCTCACTTTCATCATCCCAGATTAAAAAAAAAAAAAAAAAATTGTGTGAGGTTTTTGTTTTTATATATATATATATATATATCTATATATAATCTCCTTCACTTAAATAATTTTTTATAAATGCATGTAAAATGCTTCAATCATTTGAGTTTGAAGATTTCTCATTTATAAAACAAAATGTGTTTACAATGAAATTAGGGATATTTGGTAATCAATGCATTAATATTTTTCAAAGTTCTTTGACTTCATTGAATTATATACTTCAAGTTATCAGTATGTATATGCAAAAACAATGGCAAGGACTTTTATGGTAATTTTTTTTGATTACTTCCTATTACAGGGTCCGATGGATAAATTGTCGCCTAAATTCCACAAAAATGAAAATAGCACTGACATTTCATTTTAAGAGATTACCAAAATTACACAAAAATATTTTGAAATACTAAAGAGTAAATTTATTCAGTAAAATCACCATTGGCTTTCAACCACAGCCATCAGATGACTTTGGAATCTCTTAAAACTCTTCTGGATGGTCTCCTTGTTTAAGTTGGCAAATGTTGCCATAATCCTTGCCTTCAGTTCATCGAGTTACGAGTTTTGTTGGTCTTTTGCTCAACTGCGTCCCACAGATAATAATCTAGGGGGTTGTATTCTGGGTAGTTAAGTGGTCAGATGTAAGAGGTGATGTGGTTGCAGAAATTGTCTGACAGCCAAGACTGGGTTCTTCTGCATGTATGTCATGGTGCAAAGTCTTGCTATCAGACATAGGTTTTTCCAGCAGCCACTCTCTTGGCCCAGAGAAGCATAATCTCCTCAAGGCACTTGATGTAGGCATGTGAGAGTCTAAAGCCTTGTGGAAAGATGAATGGAGGTATAATGTTGCCATTATCAGTGATCACTCCAAACTTCATAGTCACCATTAGACTCATCCAACTCTTTCAACTCCTCTGCACTGTCCTCAGATTGGCACCCAAACACATTGGAATGTTCATATTGGAGCTTCTAGCATGAATGCCAAGCAGTACAGCATGCCGTTTCCAAATTTCTGGTGGAGTGAATTGTGTCATGGTGCTATTTTTCTTACAGATGGTATTTAACTAATCCTACTATACTGTGCAGTTGACAAAATCAAAAACAAACAATGGGTATGTGCAAAATTAAAAATATAAAATGGCGACAATTTACCCATCGTAACCTGTGTTATAAGTATTCTCTCTGACAGATGTAGTCTTGTCAAGAGGAGGTAACTCCCCCATGGGTATAGCGATACTGCCTTTTATACAGTATGTAATTTGCATATCACTAGACCTCCCTGTGAACATAAGAGGCTTTATACCTTTAGTTGATCTTCTATAAACAACCCTGGGAGTCAGAGTGAGGCTCTTGATTTCCTTTATAGGAGATCTAGGTCTTAACTGATTCTCCTCATTTGAATCATCCAGTCACTCTCATCCCCAAATTAGTGGGTTTCCTGATCATTCCCAATACTGGATTCATTCATCCTTTCTTGTATTGTTTGTTCTTTTGCTTCATCTTCCTCCTCCTTTTCTATAACTTCAGGCTCTCTTGTGGTTCTAAGTTGGTCTTCATGAGCCACTATGCACTGTCCACTTTTTGTTAACACAGCTGTATTAAATCCTTTTGCACCAAAAAATTTGCCTTTTCAGGACTTGAATTCTTGTCCTTTCTGTAACACATCCTTTCATTCATTGCAAATGACATAGTAAACGGAGCACTTATTTGTCTTCCCATCAATGCAGATGGGCTTTGTCTTCTACCTCCATACAGAATAACTATAACTTAGGAGTAATCTGGGTAAATAACTCTCTATATCACAAGCCACTGGAGAGAATGCTTTTAATCCCATTTTTACTGTTTAAACCATTCTCTCCACAATTCCATTTGACAGTGGGTGATAAGGTTGTTTTGTATGGAATGCAGCCAATGCATTTTAACTGTACACATAAACTTTCTTCACAAAACTCAGGTGCATTGTCAGAGACCAAGGTTTTTGGAACTCCATTTCTTGAAAACACCCTTCACAGTAATGGTTTTTGTATCTCCATTACATATAATTCCTTTTTTTATTGTTAATTTGTGTCTTGACTCTTTATAAGGGCTCTCAACCATAGAGTAATTACCCATCTATTCCGTTTTATTCTATCCATAATTCTATTCAACACTGGATCCTTTCTAGTTCCCAACCTAAGCTAATTTAAGGGTAATACGTCTGTTTCTATCCAGTGCAAAATCCTATCCTCATAATTTTCACTTGTTTCAACATTTTTACTCTCAAAATTTAACCAAGATAATGCATTCACATGCAGGATAGTATTTCCTTTAATATATATGATGTCAAAGTTGAACACCATAAGCTTAATCACCCATCTTAATATCCTGGAAGATGTAACCTTTGGCAACTCTCTTCTAGGTTGAATATAAATTCCAAAGGCTATGATCTGATTTTAAGAAATTTCCTTCCCAACAAAAAAATTTCTAGCTCTTTCCATGCTCCACACAATTACCAGTGCTTCTTTCACAATATTCACCTCTACTGATGTTAGTTTTCTAGATAAGTACATTACAGGGTAATCTGCCTGTGACAATATTGTGGCTATAGCACAGTGTTACAAATTCACAACATATAAAAGTATGAACCTCAAGTTCAAAAAAGAAAAAGGGTGGGTTCACTCAGATAGGAACATATGAACAGGTACTGATGAACAACAAATACAAGATTAACATTTGTAAATAAATTTTACATAACAAAATGCAAAATATGGGAAAAGTATACAATAAAAGCATACAATTAATAAAAGAACACTTAACTGATATTAGATGTCAGTTCAAATGTTTGCGCTTCAGGAATTTGGAGTTTGAATATTTGTAATGACAGATGGACGAAGTTGCTGTAGAATGTTCACAAAAGTTGCTCCCCACACCTGTAATGTGAAATTTAAGATTCCAGAATAATCTTTGTGTTCTGTATCTCCTTGGTTAATTGAGGTACATCCAAGATGAAAGTATGATGGTTTCTTTGTATTTCTTTGGATATGATCTTCTTTTATCCTTTATCCATTAAATAGTCAAATAGACCCAAGATCTCCGGGATGAAATTTCCTTATTCCCTACCCAATAAGTAATGGAATAGGCTTGTGGGTGTGTTTCTCATCCCTTACAATTGCATGATGAGAGTCTATTTTTCTTGCAAACTGTTTTCGTCAGAGGTCATCAGGGAAATTAAAATTACAATACCAAAATCTCACTTGGTGATGTATGTCACATGAAAGTAAGTGACTGATTCTTACTCACTTTCTTAGGAGGTCATTCTATTTGTTGTCAAATGATTCCAAATTTCACTCCTGACCTTTCTTTGCCAAAAAAAAAAAACTCAGTCCAGATAGGTAATAAACCAAAAAAAAAAAAAAAAATGGGAAGGAGAAGTAGAAATACAAAGACAGTGCATTTCTTATCAAATTTATTGTATATCTGAGTTAGCAATTAACATTGAGGACCATGTCACAACAATCACTGGCATCAGTAATTAACATCAGTTCTTTCACTGGGCTGAGAATTCTAACAACTGGTTTGTTTATAAATGCCTTTTTTAATTCCTTGAAAGCGATCTGTCTTTTTGTACATTGAAAGTCTGTATTCTTCTTCTTTATTTCATTAAATGGTTCTACAAGGTCACTATATCTTGGTAGATATCTGTTATAGAAATTGGTTAATCCAAAAAAAAGATTCTCTTTTTTATTTCTGGGTGCAGCTATCTCTGATATCTGGCAAGATAATGTCTTTGGATATTTGATATTTATTGTGATTGTGATACCCGCACTATTTAATTTTCTTGAAACTTGCTCCATTTTACTTTTGAGCTCTTATTGACTGTTTGAACCAATGCCAATATCATCTTGATATACAATTATATTTTTAATCTCCTCTAAAACTTTTCTGATGGCTTTTTGAAAAAGGTGACTTGACATTTTTACTCCAAATGGCAGATGAGTCCATCCTATTAATCCGATAGGGGTGTTCATTATGGTGACTTCTTGAAACTTGCTGTCAATTTTTATCTGATTATATGCTGACTTAAGGGCAACTTTAGCAAACTATTTCATACCAGCAAACTCATAGCATGCTGTTGGCAATGAATGTGAACAGATCTAGTGATTCATGCCCACCTTATAATTGCCACATATTCTCAAATCTTCATTGGGCTTGTGTATCGCCACAATGAGTGAAGTCCAATTGCTACCATCCTGGTTGACTTTTTCTAATATTTCTTGTTCCACCATTTTAGCAACCACCAAGGGTAGCATGTGAACAGGAACTTTTCAGGCTTGAAAATACATGGGTTGACTGTTTTCTTTAAGCTGAATACTCACCTCATATCCCCTTAATAATCCAATATTTGGTTCTACAGACTTTTATCAACCTTGACATATACACTCTTAACATGTCAATTCCTTAATGACCATGTTTTTTGATGTTTTCCACCACTATGATGGGTATTATCTCAAATTTATTTTTTTTGTCTTAAACGTGCATTCAAAGCATCCTAAAATTTTGATGATTGATCCATTGAACTGTTTACTTTTTCTTAACTTTAGTCTACCCATTCTTTCCCCAAAATTCCTTGGTATCAACATGACATCACTTCCAGTATCCACCTGCATGAGTAAAGTTACTCTGTTCAACTTCACCATTTCCCTACTTTTATCTCTAATACTTACATACTTTCAACTGGTGGATCTACATTTTCCGCTTTTTCCACTTGCTTTTCATATGTGCATACCATCTGGAAATGATTCCTCTTTTTATACTTAAAACTCCATTTCCCAAAGGCTGGATGCTTATTTTTGCTCTTTTCATGTTCCTTATTGTAATATCTGCATACAACTAAGCTCTTAGTAGCACTGTAAGTCTCCATGCTGACTTTGGAGGTAATTACATTTTTTAATCAATTACAATTGTTGTAAGAACTCCACACGTGCTTCCAGATTCATATTATAGGCTTGAAGCTGCTCTAGAATTTTACACTTGTACATGATTTTAAACATTCCTTCAATAAGTTTTAGCAAAATTAGCTCATCTTCAATAGACATTTGTTCCAAACCCATTCTTTCAAATTCACAATGTCAAGACACTTCTTTCAATTGCTGTACATATTGCATAATAGTTTTGTCCAGTCCATTTACTTTCAAGAAATTTAGTTCTTTCTATTATGACCAATCCTTTTTTTTTTTTTTTTTTTTTCCGGATAGACCATGACAAATTATTTTTAATAGTATCACACTGCTGAGGTTAAATACAAATCTGTAGCTTCATTTTTTCCTCCATTAACTTTGGTGTACTTTAACTTTTTTGCTCTTGCCAACACTGCAAAACACCTAAGCCAGGTTTCCACATATTAAGGATTCTCCATCATGGTTAAGTAACTGATTAGTGATGCCATATAAGTATTCTCTCTGACAGAGGTAGTCTTGTCAAGAGAAGGTAACTCTCTCATAGGTATAGCACTACTGCCTTTTATACAGTATATAATTTACATATCACTATACCCTGTATTAACAGAAATTATGTTTCCACTAGATAACTATACTTTCCTGAATAGCACTTTAGATTGAACTCAAAACCTTATGATCTCAATCAATAAAGCAATTCTCATTATAAGGCAAGACAGAATATACAGATTATTACAAAAATGAAATTCCAAGTTGATTGTTTTGATTCAAAATAATCACTTGACTAAAAACATGTATGTCTTTCATGATTAAGCAATTTTTTATTATTTTTTTTATCCATGAAGGCTTAATTTTGTGAAAAAAAAAATTATTGGAATTGGAAGTATTTCAGAGGCAAAACAAAAAAATCTTCATTTTAGGGTTCATATCAACAGAATCAATAGATAAATATTAAAACAGCTGTTATTATCTTCTTTTTATCACTCCTTGCAACAGTTTTTGCATATATTTTTGCATTTTTTGCAGAATTTAATACTTGATAAATGTCTTTAATAAAATATTCAGTAACCATCATGTTTACTTATTCCTTTATACCAAAGTATGATGCAGTATTAAATATAATGTGTAAAGACTCAGTGATATTCTATATTTTTGTTTTTCATACTGTAACTTATTATTGCAAATTCCAAGTAGTCATTTAATGTTATAGAAAGAGGCAGAGAATGACAAAATGTATTCCAGATTTAACAAGGGCAATTTTTATTTCAATTTTTACTTTTAACACAAGCTTTCACTGTTTTGTATTCAGTGATTGTCACATTCAACTTTACATTTTGAATAGTGAGCCAGTAGCAAGAAATATATGAAGTACTAGCAGACTTCACCCGCTTGATATTGCTTCACAAAATAAGATATATTCACTACTTGAAATCTTTGAAACAAAAATTTTAAATGAACATTTGATTCATAAATTGGCTTGTTAGATGCTAACTTGTTGGAGGCCAAGTAAAATGCAAATTTCAAACACTTTTCTACACTATATAAAACATTATTCCTAAAAAAAACTATTTTTGATATGAAAATCAAAACAATGCTCCAATAAAAGAACAGTTATGAAGGACAATTAATTAATGAAATAATCATTTTTTTAAATTAGTATGCAAATTAGTTAAATCTGGAGTGATATTTCCTAGAAGTATACAGATATTGAACTTTTTTTAGTGTGTAAATTCCTCTCTTGAGGGATTTGTAACTCATTATTAATCATCTCACAGTTTTGTTTCTGTCTTTGGCCAGAGTGTGCCCGGGGTCTACTCTGTCAAAGGACAGAGTTGCAACTGAGAAAAATTATATTAAGAGGTGCCCAACTCTGGGGAACAATTGCCCGAAGCTGCACCCTTTCATGGCACCAGAGAGAGGGATCGGTGTTCACACCAAGGCCAGCACAATCGATGGTTGTGCAGGCTGTGGACAATTTTTGGTGTTTGCGCTCAAGTCTCCACCTTAAAAAAGACCTTGTGTCACATCTCGTCTCAGTGTGGAGACAGAGTAAATACCGTGTGTAAATTGCTCTCTTTTGAGTGGCATACACACTGATACTTACCAGTCATAGGGATCTGTCCCTGTGCTGGTAGTATCACAGCTATGAGTAGCTTGTCCAGCTCTGGACAAACTATGACCAGTTAAGACCAATGGTCCAATTGAAGACACTCAGGTCCACATGTTAAAAACTGACCTTGTGTCACAACTCAAGGTTGTACCCTCAAGGTTGTACCCTCTCATTGCACCAGAGAGAATGATTGGTGCTCGCACTGAGGCCAGCGCAACCGATGGCTGCAGGGGGCTCGGGGAATTTTTGTTTGTAGCCTGGGTGTATGTGCTCAGTCTCCCCACATTAAACTGACCTCATGTCACAATGCAACTCCATGGGGAGTAAAGTAAATACCAAATTACTATAAAGAGGTGGCTTTTAAGCTTGCTGCAATTTTGCATACAAAAGGAAAATAACAGTTACTCCCCTTGAATCATGAAAGCAATGATAATGACTATTATAATATATTAATATATATTTTAAACCTCACATAATCTGGCAACCCTGAATCTGATCTCAACAAAAATCGTTCTATGCATCTAACTATGAATCATTGAAGTCAGACCAGTGGGAGTGTAGGAGTTGCTGGGACACACACATGCACAAACATACACATGCACACAGTACTTTATATATAAAATAATAGTCTTGCATAATTGTACAAAAGGATTTTTAAAAGATTCAGCAGTGTATCATTGATGAATTACAAACCTTTATAAAATTCCTTTTTATTGTGGAATTAGTGATACCTTTTCATTCATTTATAGTATAGGTATACAAAAGGTACATTTCTATTTTCATACCACTGGGAAACAACTTTTTGTCTAAACCCCAGACTAAATTAAATCCAGTATGCTGACCCTAAATCTATACCCAGTATTGGTCTAGCACATAAGTTTAAATTTTTTTTTTTTTATATTTGCATAGCATATTTATATCCAAGGTAAAATCTTTGTTACCCTATGTAATAAAATGATTTATTTTCAAAGATTTATTCTCAAATAAAAATGTCTGTTTAAAAGTTTTGCTCAATGTTTTAATCCTTTTCTTTCATCTAGGTATTTAAGATCTAAGTTTGAATAAAACTCTTGCAGGTTTACAGTATAAGGATATCTTGATCTCATGACCCCATGCATACAAAAAAACTAATTTGTTGTTTATTTACTTCTCTATAGAAATTCCATTGATCTTCCATAGTTCACATAATTCAAAAGTACTTACACAGCTTCCTGGTAAAGTTAGTTTAATGGCATTGTTACCTATATATCTCAACCAGAACTTCATGGCCTTCATGGCAGTGTTTCTAAAACCATTTTCCTCAAAGCACTCCATATACTTAAGCATAATTACAAAGAAATTATACAGTAAAGCATATTTTGTCAGTTTAACTGTTTTACATTTTTAATGTTGGACTCTTATTCAGTTTAGTTACCCTCAAGAAACAATGAATTATATTAATTTGACTGCAGTATAATTGTTAAGTTTACTAAATAATTTTGAATAGTTTGCTGGTGAGAAATTTTCAGACAACATGGATACAATATACTGCATCCATCTTCTCTCAAAACAATTTTTATGTTTGGACTATTGTTGGACACAGGAAACCAAAGCTGGTCAGGTGCAATTTATAGCTGATGGGGATTCCAAGTCAGAGATTGCTTTCTTTAAGCTAATATTGAACACTGTGCCAAAAACTTCCAAGTTTCTAAAGAACATTTATCAATAATCATAGACATAGATGACAATTATGAGATATGAAGGAATGAATACAATTTTTCCAACAGTTTGAAGCCAAATAAACTGTTCTGAATGCTTACTGTTATATTCTCAAAGTCTCAAATTTAAGTAATATTAAAGATTTTAGCACTAATTATTAAAATGATTAATTTTGGAAATCTTAACAGTTCTAATAACTTCCTGTATATAATGTGTAGTATTTCATAAAAAAAAAAATAAGCAGATCAGTTTTAAAGATTTGGCATTAGATTAGCATTTTAATGGAGGGCAAAAATTGTAGAGAACAATTTGTACCTTTTGAGTTAAGCATTGGATCCAATATTATTTCCAAATAGTTACAAACAATAGAAATAACTTTTTTTTTTATAATCATCATAAAATAAAATATATTTTTTTAGATCTTTTTTTTTTTAAGTCTCAGACAATTGTATTCTAACTGAATTTTATTCTCCTTTAACACAGTGAAAATAAAAACAATGTTGATGGATAAGGTGTGTGACTAACAAAAGAATTACAAACAATAATATACATGAGAAACATGATATCATCTATTTCTAGCAATATTAAAAATCAACTAAAGTGACTCCCCACCACCACTAAATAAAGGGAAAATTGGAATATTAACCTTTTGCAAAAATGTTAGCTTTTTCTATGCATTTTTTTTTTTTTTTTAAACACAAGGAATTTTTTTTTTTTTTTTTTTTTTTTTTTTTTATTAAAGAAATTATGAAATTTAGAATTGTTTATATTATTAGAGATTAATTTTAATTCTAACAAATCTTTTTCAGCAATTTTAGTATGACACTTCTTGGTGGTTGGCCCTTGATCAATTCCTTGCTGGTCAATGAAGTGGCTGTCCCAGTCTGCACCCTGCCCTGCCCACATTATGCTTTTTGATCATGGTGCTGGAAAAGTTGTCATCATCAATGTTCTTTGCAGACAAAATAAAAGAAGATGAGAAATTGTTTGAGTCAATTTTCTATGTGGTTTATATTATTCTTTGTACAGAAATATTAACTCTTCCCACTTTGAATTCAATTATGACACTTTGCTCATTTTAGCTAAGTCTGGAACAAAGCATAAGTTGGGAAGTCTCTTTGGCAGCAAGTCACATGGGATTCGACAGCATAGTTGTCTCTCATTGTCTGCAACTCCAACTGTGACTGGTTTGGTTACTTTAGTATTCTGCTTATATTAACTTTTACTGGCATGAGGCTGATAGTATTTAGAGATCTAGGCCTTTCAACAAGAGTTCTTTGTTGTCTGGTTTTGGAAAAATAATTATCCTTCCAAATTTGGGAGACCCCTTTCCATGGGCAGTGGTCATAGGTAATGATCCACCCTGATAATTCTATTTTTATCTTATTTGTGCCTCATACCATTATTTGCCAATGGGAGGAGGCAATCCCTTCGTCTCTCTTGGTATTTCACCTAATTCTTTCTCCTTGGTTGTCACCTTGACAAATCTGATTTTCAAATTCTGTGGGTTAATGGGTTGGACTTATCTTTTGGTTATTAATCATATTTATTAATTTAATTTTCATCAGCAATATTTTTTCCCAGTTTGAGGTCTTGTCTTTATAATCAGAAATTAACCAGCTGCTTCCCTTTTACTGTAATCTTCATATTTTAATTTCTTTTAGGTGAAGTATAAAATTCTTCCTCTTGGATTGTTTTTACAGTCTTCTGATTAATCAGTTTTTCTCCATTTGCCTTCACTTTAAAATTACCAAATTTTATCTCTCAGTTGGTGTTTTCATAACTGGCATTTTTAGTAGACGGGTCATTAATTAATTTTTTTCCTTTCTGCTTTGTTTCTAAAATTCTCAACTGTTTTCAAGTGTATTTTCTCTATTTCTCCCTCCAACCACTGTGGATTTACATTTTTTAGATGGCTGTCTTTTTCTCGGCACAATTGATCCAGTTTTTTGCTCCTCATTGCCTGGGTTTTAAGTTACATTTTAACAACTCTTTTTGTTCTATTCCAAGTTCACATTTTAGCTTAACCCTTTTTTGTTATGTTCCAAGCTTATATTCCAACTTAGACTTTTTTTTATTTACCGGTGCCACCCTGTTACTTTCTCCCTTATTCTTCCTGTCATTTACTTGTATATGACATTCAAGTCCTCCTCCCCTGCCAAAAATTAACAAAAATTGTCATGCATTGCTTCTTTTCTTCTATTATGATTAATAGAAGTAGAATTTTAAAAGTCTTTCTTTTCCAATGATGAACATGCATATTCCAATCATGGGGTTTGCACCACCCCTACAATTTATTCAACTTTATCCTGGGGCTCTCAGCTTCCCTTACTCTCTCATTTCAATTGACACCCAGTTTTGTTTTATGATCTATCTTTTTTTATCAATTTTCCTCTTTCTACAATAAGAGGCCTTAGTTTTTCCTTTACTGGTATCGATTTTGCTTTCAGTTCTTCAACCAAATTCAATTTGGTCTCTTCTTCACCTGGGTTCAATCTGCTTGGGTAAAGAACACTACATGGCATTTCCTTCTCAAGTTGTTGCATACTTGCCAAAACCTTATTAATTGATTTCTTCCTATGCTTTTTCAGCTTCCATATTGCTGTTACTATGGCAGTCATTGCTATCAGGGTACCTACTAATGATGGCCAGTTTATTATGTTCTCTTTATTATCTTTCCAAGCAGTACTTTCTTCTTCCAGGACTCTTTATGTCTTTCAATTGATCAAGATTAATTTTACCTATTGCCTTCAATAACTTCAGCATCTTCTTCAAGGCAACTTCAGGGAATTTCTCTACCACTGGTTCCCATAACTCTATCCAATTACTTAAACTTATTTCAATTAACTTTATAATTGAATTTTTGTCTTCATATTTTTCTTCATCCTGATAATATGGGGTAAAGAGTAATGGTTATTCCAAATGCTGAACATCCCAGGGGTAACTATTAAGGACAATGGGGGTTCTAACTTCAATGTTTTAGTGGATTATCTCCCACATATCCTGGACAGATCAATGTGCTTTTGGGCAGTAACTGCCCACACTCCATCAGATATACTGATAGCTAGTGGCAACACTGTGTTTATCAATATCTCTACTTGACAATTTTCCTTAATCCCCACTTTGTCACCCTTAAACAATTCAAGGGCACACAATCTGATTCCCTGTCACATAAATGGGACTTAATGTGGTACATGTCCCCAAAGTGTCAACTTTACACCTCTCTGCTTCTTCTGTCATCAACAACATAAATTTTGTTCTAGCTGAATTCAAAGCTATATATTCTGTCTCAATTCGATATCTTGCTACTACCCTTAAGTCCTGTTCTACTTGTGAGTAGGTAATAGGTAAGTTTATCACTTGATATATTTCAAAAATACTTTCTCTGTCCAATAATGGAATGGACATCAAAATAGATATTTTCTTATCTTCTAACAAGGTAACACAGCCTAGTGCATTGTAGTATTTCCATAATTCTTTGGTGGGTTCCACCAGTAACCTCAAATGATGGGGTAAATTAGCTTGTATCTTCAATAATAATTTCTTCAAGTAACCAGAGGTCACTATGCTCGGGGACAAATGTCTCAATGATGACATATCCAATTGAGTTCTAACAAAATCATCATAGATTGACTAGTCTTTTGCACCTTTTTAGCAATTGTCATTAATTGGAAATACTGCTGTACAAAGCCACTTAACTCTTGTAATTCAGTTGTCACAGCCTCAGAGATATTAGCTACTTCCTGTCTCAATTCTCACAAGGTATTTATTAGCTAATTGATACTTGCCCTATTCTTTGCAAGTTCTAATTTTATCACATTCAGTATTGTTACAATTTCTCTTGTCACTTGGTCTAAAGCTCCCTGATCCCTTTCCACTTTTTCTATCTTCCTTATAATTTTAACATCTTCTAAAGTCACTGTTCCAAACAGGACACTCAGCACCTTTCTAGCAATAGGGACTTCTGCTCTCTTTTCTCTAGTTTACAACAGCTCGATTCCTTTTAAGTAATTTCTCATATCCTTCCACTGGACTTCCATTATAACCGTCTCCAATTCTAAGGAGTACAACTACCTAAGGTACAGCCCTTCTCTGGTATATTTTTGTGCTACCTTCACTCTGGCTACACCCAGCTTAGTTAGATCACCTTTCAATTTGTTTAATAGTGACTTGTATGGGTTCAGATCTACCACAGAAGTGACTAACCATTTTGATCTTGTCATCAACATATCACTTGACTTTTTGAAAATTGTATTCTGGCTGTGCCTCCAGGCTCCTACCATCATCATTATCAGTAGTATCAACCATTCCTGCCAGCCTTTCTGTATGTGCAACAAGATTTCTTAGCTTTATTTTGATGACCATTCAGCACTTGCACACTTTCATATATATTTAGAGCATTCTCACTATTTTCTTCTCTTTGTTTTCTAACTTTTTTTCCAGTTTCAACCTTTCCCTATGTTAATCAATTTTCCACAGCTCTGACTGGTTTCAGACAGATGTGTAGGACTTTCGCCAAAGGTTGTCTCACTGATACTACCACCAGACATACACAGACCCTTGTGCAGCTCAATGACAGCACCAATAAGTAAGTTTGTCCACCCTTCACGATGTGCTATCCACAACCCCATCCTCCCCAATCAACTTCTACTGTTAATTGCTAGATGGGCTTTTCTAATGAACATGACATCGTTGTGCTTTGACTTCAAATCCATCCATCCCATTGTTCTCACCTGTATTTCTCTTTATTGGGATTCAGGGTCTCCCACTGTTCTCAGTTTTTGCTTAAGGGGTAGCTCTGGCTCAGCTGTTGGCCTATTCTCTTCCCTTAATTATTTTTGGAGTTGGAAGAAAAATATTTCATCCTCCTCTTCCCAATCGCTTAGTTCCTCATTCTCTTTGGGAGGTTTTGAATCAGAACCATGGACTTCATCACTTGGCTCCTTTGCTTTCTGCTCATTCATTAACAGTTTTCTCACTTTTCTTATAAACCTTTCTACTGGCTGTTGATATTCTTCTTACTATTTCATCCTCAGAGTCTTCATCTGTTTCCATTTCCTCTGGCTCCACAAGGGTTGCTCTTCTCATCCTTTCTTCATTGCAACTTTGTTCAGTTCTTCCCCAACCATATAGCTTAGCCAATTTGAGGTCATTAACTTGTCTTGCCATTTGATCCCAAATTATAAATGATATTGGTCCTGTCTGTTTCACTATTCTGTAATAGGGTTCTCACCTCTGGTTCAATTTTCCTTCCCTCATGTGAATTTTGTAGAACATGGGATCTCTTACCCCTAACTCTACCTCCTTTATTTCTCTATTCACCCTCTCATTTCTCCTCTTCTTTGCTCTTTTTATTCTCCTCTTGGCCTGAGTAAACCGCTCTCCCATGTACTTTCTGTAGGGTTTTAACAGGTTATCTATTGGTAAAACAGCATATAGTATGGTAAGAACCTAGAGATTTCATTTATAGTGAACCTTACTGCCACCAAGGCCTGCATTAAATACAGGTCCCAGTTCCTGGCATTATCCTTTGCTAATTTGGCCAATATATCACCTTTCCACTTTTGCATTACTCTCTGGGGAAGTAGTTATGTGTATTGTATTCATGCTTGCAGGGCTATGGCCATTATTTTATTCACATTGTCTGGTCCATTTTCTGTGACCAGCTGCACTGGTGCTCCATATCAAGGGAATATCTCATTCATTATGAATTCAGACACTGTTTGAGCTCTCATCAGCACTACATATGCCTTGTGCCAATTCGTCAGCCAATCCACAAAACTTACTATATACAAATTCCATCTTGGAGTCTCCCCATATGGTCTTGTTACATCCATACTCACTTTCTCAAAGGGGAAGTTAGTGATTTCTCTACTAGTGGAGCCGTCTCCTGCCTTCTACACTGGGCCTGACACACCACACAACTCTGTACATAGTTGGTGACCTCATTACATAGCCCAGGCAAAGAATGTTCTCCCTATTAGCTTAACATCTGTCTTAAATGGTCAAAATGCCACTCAAGTATTTCTGTGAATACCAAAATGTTGTCTGGATAGGCCATAGTGAAACTCTCCATTTTGCTCAGCACCGTGGACATCAGCTACTGAAAAATACCTGGGGCATTGGCCTGAAACAGGCCATGTGGCATGCAAATGCCACTTTCTTCTTCAGCCTCATCAAGAGCTACTTGCCAACAACCTGATCTCGGATCTATGGTAGATAAGTACTTAGCCCTTCCCAGAAAAGCCAAAATATCTTCTATCTAGTGGCACCTCTTAATCATTCCTGATTCTAGCATATCTTTGACCACCTCTTCCACCAGGGGTCTCTTATGGATTGGTGTTTTATAAGGTCTTAGCTTGATCAGCAGTATCAGTCTTCATTTTTACTGTATGGGTATCATATAGGACATAAATGAAAAGAATCATCAGTTTATATAAATAAGCGGAGTTGAGGAAAGTTAGCATTAGGTCAATTGCTATTTGTACCTTTGTGTAGCAAACATTGTATTTCATTACTTACCTATGAGTTTGTCTTCCTTATTTATTTTTCTCTGTTACCTCAAAAACACAAGATACAACAATGGGTCTGCTTTAATTCCATATCATGGTTGGCTCTCAGCAGATGCCCTATTCTGGTATTAAATCTCTCTGGCTACCATTTCTTTCTCCTTTACTTCCCCTACTTGATCCTGTTCCCTATTCCTCTGTTCATCGTACTTCACCCATCTTATTGGTGGGGCTCTTCCACTTTTGCTATTTTTACTGTCTTGTTGGACTGGTTAGACAACATAATGGGTATTATTTCTGCTGTTTCTACCACCATTTCACACAAAGCCACTTCTTCAGGGTTGTATTTTTTTTACAGGGCTTATTTGCAAAATCCCATTCTCCAATTTACCTACACCTGTCCTAGGAGGTAGCTTTATATCAGGATCAACCACTACTGACACTGGCTCATTAGGGGCGATTCCCAATGGTATTTCTGCATCATTAACTGCCAACACAACTTATTTGAGCTCTATGTTGATGCAGCCAATCTTCTCCCAAAATCATCTCTCCGTAGAGATGCAGGGTTATGTACAGCTTGCAGATACTATCTATCCCTCTTATTTTTATCAGGAACCTCATCCTTCCCTTTATTGTCATTGGCTTCCTGTCCGCCTGATTAATCTTGACATCAGGGCTCCTCAGCCATCCCAGTAACCTCAGTTGACTTTCTACCTTTATTTTGTGGTGCTTTCAGATAACCCTTCTGGGGTTTACTAGCTCTATTTCTAAAGGGGCAATTTCTCCTCAGGTGTCCTGGTTCCCCACAGAACCAGCATCTTCTTCTGGAGCATTTGTCAGCAAAATGGCTGACCTGGTCACATGCCAAACACAACATCCCTTTACTTTTCACAGGGTCCATGACTACCTCTTGCTTTTTGTGCTGGGGTGGCCCATTGGTGTTTCCTTGGTTCTGTTTTCCAGGGTCGGTTTGGTGATTGGTGGGGGTGTTTGGTGATTGATCTCACATCACTTGGTCTTATGTCCGTTCCAGCCACACCTAATGCATTTTGGCTCATCAAAATCTCCATTTTGTTGGACAATCCACTGCTCTATGACCTTCATAATTACAGGTCCAGCATACCAACCCATATCTACCAGGTGTGGGCTTATAAAACCCATGTCCCAATGACTAATCTCTCCTATTGGGGGCCTCTTACCACTCTTCTAGTTCATCCCCTTCCTGTTTTACACTCTTTTCAACATGGGAAGTTTCTTTATTCTACCTTGCCTGCCTAAAACCTGATTCTGTGTCTACATTCCAAATGAGCAAATGTCACGATAGAATTCAAAGTTGGGAGGGTTAATATTTCTGTACAAAGAACAATATAAACCATAGAAAATTGACCTGAAGAATTTCCTGTTTTCTTTTATTTTGTCTGCAAAGAATATTGTTTATTTTATTCTTGTGACAAAGCTTCATCAAGGTTCAAACCAGCGTTAAAATTGCTGATGAAAACTCAGTCTTTGCCAGCTCTGTGATCAAAAAGCACAACATGGGTGAGGCAGGACACAAATTGGGATGGCCACTTCAATGACCAGCAGCTTATTGACCAGTATAGAAACTGATCAAGAACTGACCACCGAGAAGTGTCATGTTTGATGCAAATCTTTTATCTTAAGTTAGAAGTATTATTATATTGTGGCATACTTGAAGGCCACCAATACCAGCATTAAACAAGCCAATCTTAATTAATATCAACATTGTAATTTTATCATTATAGTGTCATAGAGAAAAACAAAATGTATATTATAAAGAATATCTGCTAGTTCATCTGTATTAAGAATCACATTTGACATGCTTTTTTTATTTATTTATTTTTTTAAAATTTTATTTTCATGAGGATTTATTGCAATCAAGATTCATTTATTTATATTATTTTGGTATAGTTTTTAGACTATAAAATATTTTAGAACACACAGAAAAAAACAAGCATGAATCAAATGAGATTTGTGTATAACTTATCATTTCAACAAATGATAGTTATGGTACATAGAGCAAAGAAGGAAAAATATCAACTTCTTACATGGATTATAAAGTAAACTTAAAAAAAATAATGGCAGAATGTTGAAAACTTACTTTTTGAAAAAAAAAAAAAAAAAAAAAAAAAATTTCCCTCACACTATGTAATAGAGAAGGATTTTTAAAAATGTATATTTCTTAATATATAAATTAAAAACTTATAACTTATCAACTTTAATACATTACCATGAGATTAAGTTTTTTTTTCCAATTTTATTTCCTTGCCTTATTAAAAGGCAATATAGAAACCTGTAGTTCAAGACTATTTTATATTAAAAATAAATTTTTAGATATTTGAGATATTTGAAGCCTTATTTAATTTTGATGGTTTGAATAATCTCAATCTTTATTTTTTAGTGCCAAGTTCCTGACTTTGATCATGCTTATTCTAATTTCTTAAGAGGTAATATTCTCTCAGTTCATAAATCAATTATTTTTAAAAACATTTGAGTTATCAATAAATGTCAGTCATGTAATCATTTTCCAAATACTCATAGTTTGATCTGCCTTATATTATTGATTGTTTTTTATTTTAAAAGAAAATCTGATAGCATTTTGAAATTTTTGTACATTTACTGAAAATAAAAGCCAAATGTTTGATAAGTGAAACCAATAAAAACAGTTATACCATTTTTACTACTCAATAAACCATTAAGTAGTTTGACATTTTTAGGCAAGATTTCAATAAATGCTTTGAAGAATTTTTTTTTACCTTTTGACATTTGTATGGACTGTCTAGTATTTGCTCATTTCATTTTACATTAAAAATATGCAAAGAAAAGAACAATATTATCCTTTTGCAGCTACCTGTATTTTTAGATACTAAATTTTATTAGGATTAAATGACAAAAAAATATAGTCAACTAGCATTTTAAATGTAAATAACAATTGAAAATTAGCCATTCATAATTCTACCTGATAAGAAAATGCTCCTTTCACTTATTTCATTATGTACACAATTGGAATTGCTTTAAGAGGTAAAAGAAAATTACTGCATTTGATTTTAATATTTAAAATTCTTGAAAGAATTATAAATTTTTGTTTTTCATTTGCATCAGGCTATAAAATATTAATAGTATTTTGTTTCTCTAAGCCTCTGTGGATAAAAATTCTGGTTACAAACTTTAAAATATTAAATCTCTCTGTGAAATCTTCACTTGGACTGATATTTTATAAGCAGAGAAAATCACTTTCATAAATTATGAAGGATTCTCCAAAAGAAATACTTCCTGTTTATTTCTGCAGAACCTGCAATAGATACAGGAAACACAGTAACACAATTGGATAGAGCTAGTTTTCAGCTATAAGAAACTATTTTTCTATATACTATTTTGCCAACAATAAACAAGAGCATGTGTGCTGCCCTTGTAAAAAATCTATACCAGCAAAGGTGACTCACATTATTACAGCAAGAAGCATTGTATTTAGACCATAAACTAAAGCACATACTTTGTACATTTTTTTTTCTAATAAATGGATTACCAAACTAACAGAAATACCATTTTTTTAATTGTGGTTGTTAATCTTGATAGAATTATAAATCAACAACAAAGAGTATATTTTGTACTTAATAGAAAAATTACTGGCTTCTTGGAAGGCATCAAATATGGTTGGATCTTGTTAAACTTCAGTTGATATATTTGCAGTTGATACTAATAGAAACATGTCTTTCCTTTAGACACAGATTATTGTTTTAACTTATAGAAAGTTAAAACTTTTTCAGCTCATTCTTTATAGACACATAAGTTTTCTAAATGCTTTATTTGTAAAATTTAAAATATACACACTTAACAGAAATAGACTTTAAGAAACATATTGATGAAATTTACCAAAAATAAAACAATAATATTTTGTTTACACCTGAGCAAATACAGTTTATATTCAATATATTTAAGACAATTTTCCTCAAGTGATTTGCAACCATATTTTTTTGTTCTCATATGACAAGTTAAAAAGAAATAGTTAAAAGTTGTTACTTGAATTACAATTGTAATTCAAAATACCATTGTAAGCATGTTATTCATTCCATTTCATGAAGTGACAAACAGTTAAACTCATGAAAAGCAATGAAGACATTTTGTCTACATCAGAACTGTTAGTTATTAAGTTAACTGCTATTTTTTCTTTAATGATATAAATAGAAAACTTCTCTCAGTGCAAAAGGACATTGTCTGCATGACATTTATTGGAAAATTATTCATATTTATTGAAAATTTTCAGTAAAAATTTCTAGGTTGACAAGGAATTTTTCTGAATTGTTTATTATTTTTCATGAATAGTAAATATATCTAAAAAAACAAAAAAACTATCAAATAATATTTAATCACTATATTGATAACTTAAATTTGATAATATACTTAAATTTGAAAATATAAGCATGTCTCAATAAACATATTCTATAAAAGCATTTTTATAATTAAGCAACATAGAAATATAAAAAGTCAAGTTTAATGTGTTAAATTTTTATTTTGGTAATACTAAATGGAAGTAAATTATATTTTTGTAAGTTTGTTATAAACATTTATTTAAATATTTAAAAAAATGTATGTTTTCCCCCAATGTTTGTAAGCCTTCCTCCTTTCCTTGAACTTTGTCATGGATGCTCCACTGAACTTGTTTACATTGATATTCATAATTATAAGCCCATAAAAGTATGATGTTAAACATTTATGTAAGTAAGTTGAAAACTAATTGATAGTAGATAGTGAAGCATATAATAAATATGTATTCATTTATCATATCATCAAATCTGTATCCTCTGTATATATAATCCTTTTTAGATCTTATCAAATAACTTACAGAAGGATTAAGTTTGAAAAGTAATTTGATGCAAAAAAATAAATGCATAATGGAATTGATATGATACTCTTACCCACATATTTTGTTCTATTTTCTTTTCATCGATACTTATAACGTATATAAATTTTAGGATCTTTGCTCAGTCTACCTCAAACACTAGAATCATGTAGGTGGTAAGGCTCGACTAATATAATTTTGATTACATGTTTGTTTTATTTACAATCTTAGACATTCATCAAACTTTTCTGTATATCTTATAGTCATTTCTCAATTAAACTTATAAAATATGGTATAAAATGTCTGGTATCTATATTTTATCATGAAAAATTAACATGTATATAATTGATATATTTGAATAAATCATGCACACTCATATGATATGTATGATACTTGAATATGTGTTATTGCCCTGATAAATTGAAAAAGAAACACAATCTACATTAGTGTTATAAATATACACAATGACCATTACAAATATTCCATAATCTGCTCATTATTCATGTTATCTCACTTTTGAAGTACAATTATATTTCATAACACAGTTATCTGCTGTAGTTTTACAGCTAAAAAGCAAACTTCATAAACTGAGTGAAAACTTTTATCTATATACCAATAGTTACAATTGCTACTGCTGATGTGTTTTTTTTTTATATGATCAATATATCTTTACATTAAACTGTTCATTATGATGTGTTGACAGAAACACAATGTCATAAATAAACTTGCAACAAAACATTACTTACTAGAAATCTATCAGGTTTTGTCTTTAAGTGTAGCAAAATACATATGTACAGCTTGTATTTTAATCACTTGTCTACAGAGTGAACAGCACCTGTATTAATAGTGGAGTCACTTGAGATAATGAGTTAATAGATATAAATACCTATAAATCTAGTGCTTGCAATGTAAAATAAAGTGACAATGCAATTAAGAAAAATAAGGAATCTATAAAAGGTTTTATAAGCAAATATATTCTTCACTTTTGAATAAATATTGGGTTGATATTATAAGTAAACTTTAAAGCCATTGTTATAAATCTAACAATTTTATCAAAATCTAAACTTCTCAACTTGCTTTCATTCTGACCATAATAAAATTGTTCATTTATATTTTGAAAAGAATATGATGAAATTTACTTCAATAAATATCAAATAAAGTATATATGAAGTTATGATGCTATATTTTTAAAAAGATTTGGGGCCTTGTGCCATATTTGATATAAAATATTAATCAATAAATAACATAACACATAATTTTATTACAAAATTTGTGTGGATTAAATAAATTTTTGTAGTCAATATCATCTTTTTTTTTTTTACTGGGTAGCTTGTAGCATTTCAATAGCTAATGCAAGAAATTCTAAATTTCCTAATTTGTTGATGATATCTCCTTAACTCTGAAAAGACAATCTCATTTAGTAGCTCAGATGTAATGATTAGATTATGTCTAACTCCAGATTGGATTAACAAGTTCTGAATTACTATGCTTCTCTAGACAAAGCACTTTGTTCGCATGTTGCTCTGGGAAAGTAAGCATTTCTATTTCATTTAACTGTCAGAAATCTGGTTTTGTTTAATCATTTGTTACTCTAATATTGTAACTCTAATATTGTAACTGTACCCAGCTGTGTCTTCCCCAATTCTTACTTTACCATCATATCAAAGGATACCTTTCCTTTCAACAGGTCCACATCTGCCTCAAGAGAATTGGAATTGCTATCAATGGAACTCCAAATACTTCATCTCAGTTTCAGTGAACCAAAGTTAGAATACTGCTCTCACATTACAGTGTAATGCAGTCAAGTTAAACAATTAGACTTCTGAACATAAGCACCTTGAGATATTGTCATTTTGTATACACTGCTTGATTTACTGTCATCTACAAAGCTTTCTTTGATACTTTGCCTCATTATAAAATATCAAGATAATAACAAAAATATCATTTTAATACATTTTTGTTTGATGTCATAATATGTATTTACAATTATGCAATAAATGTAATTTATTTAGTCATACAATTTATTTTCCTTTGTATTCATTTGAAATTCACCCAAACCATGAAATTTCTGTATAAACACAAATCATTTTTTATTTTTTCCCTATATATAAAATCAGTCTTTATTAATTATGATACTCATGATATAATGATGTATAAAATTTAGAGAAACCAACCCAATCAGATTTAAGTTTTAATGAATTAGCTTAAACTCTGTTAGTTTCAATCTAATTCAACATATTTTATTTCAGGTTTTAAATTTCTTAGAGTTCAGTTAGTTTGTAATACTGTAATGTTTTCTGACATGAGCTGATAAAAATGTTGATTTAAAACTAAAATTTCATTTATTAATAAAAAACGTCTCAAGGTAATATATTTTGGTAAAAGTAATTTTGTCAAATGTGTATCAGTGAAAAAAGAAGATATGCAACAGTTTATGAAATGTATTTCTCATTATTTAATTTTATGAATCTTTAATTTGTTTAAATATATTTTAGCATCACATGGAGATACTTAGTTATTATCTTGGTTGATGTAGACAATTGAGAGACCTTGATTAAATGATTTTTCTGCAGAGAGTGACACAGGCATTTGTCATTCTCCAGTAAAAAGAAGTCTTTTGCAGACTGTCAATGACTAAATTTTATTTGTTTAATGAAAGTTTCTATAATAAACAAAAATATAAACTATGATAATATAATATTAAAAATTTGGGTACAAAAACATTTAATAATGAGAAGTGATGATTCAAGGTAGTCAAATTAAAAGAATGTATAATAAAATATTTGTAAGCTTTTTACATTTTGTTTAGCAGAAGTAACAACTTTGTACAAAGAGGAAACCTATCAGCCTGAGTAATGAAGCAAGTATAATAGATTATAAAAGAAAATTTGTATTTGAAAATAAGATTTGCCCTTCATAGAAGAGAAATATCTTGTTTGTATTTAGTGTTTAAATTAACATTAAAACAATTTTATCATGTATTATGATTTAAATGTTTTTTATTTTTTTATATTAAATTTAATTTTTTAAATATGGTACAATAATTACATATTTTTCATTTTGTAGTGATTTCATAATGAGTTTGATATATTTTTATTTACAAAAAAAAAAAATTAATGAGACCTAGTCATCAAAATTGAAGGCCACTTCCACTTGAATAAATATTACAAAAACAGCATTATTTTGACACCCAATATAATATTAGTCATTGTAGAAACATTCATTTTTATGAAAATAGCATACATGATTTTCTTTATATTCAATCATATATTGCCTTTGATCTTTTGTCCTTATTATGAAACCTTGTCTTAATGGGAGTAGCATTAATATTGTAAGTTAATATAATGAAAATAACTTGAATATTTTTTTTTATTTATTTACATCATGAAATTAATTCTTTCTTAAAATAAAAGTACCATGAAAAAAATGAGATTTACAGACTATTTTCTCTCTGTAGCTTTATTTTTTTTTATTTCTGGTTTAGCAGGATTGTAAAGCAGTTGTCATTAGAACAATATAACTACATTTTCCAAACCCATCTCATACTATAAGTTATCAGTTTTTCAATTCTCTGATATCAGTTGATTAGTTTTAAGAACCTGTTATAAGTTTTGATAATGATTTTTGTTAAAAAATGTTTACTGAATTACTAGTGTGATACTAGTTTGACTTCTGAGAATACAATTTACCTATAGTTGAATAGTATATTAAACATCTGCTCTTTTACAAGCTGACACTCTTTCTGCTCTTTTAGTGATTTGTGCTTAACCATATTCATTCATATAATCAAGTTGTCTGTGGCAGTGAAATGGCTTGATGATATAAAAATTACAATAATGTGATAATAAAGGTGGGACTTTATTTAGATTATTTCTTTCTCTCCTGAATATCTTAAAGCCATATTTGTTGCAATATTTTTCTAGTTTATAAAAAGTATGCATATATTATTGGCCCTTGAACTTCTCCAGTCTTTCTCTCTACATTTATACAATTATGAATATAACTTATGCATCCTTTGATTCTTAATTAACTAAAGACAAATTATGATTTGTTGAATTTTAACACCTAATCAAGGAGAATGGTCATAATATTTAAAATGTAAAATAATATTATATGCTGGTTCATGCTTTACACAAACTTTTTCCAGAAAACAGGCATATTAGTTCAATAATTTCTAAACATTTTACCTTATTTTTTTCTTGTAATATTAACTATTTCTTTGAAAATGAAATGCCTTAAAATTGCACCATATTAATTCTTAATTGCAGCATCTGATGGAAAGTGTTATATGTATCATAAAACTGTAAAATGTTATATGTATTTTGGCACATTGCTTTATCTGCAAAATATCTTAAATATTTACACAAAGGAAAAAATTATTTTTCTTTCATCTTTAGATAAAAGAAAAATAAATTGGTAATGTTTTAAAATTTAATTAACAGCATAATATATCATTTCTGGTTAATACAAATATTTAATAGCAAGCAGCCTTGACTAGCATGAATTAATATGCAAATCCTCATAATCAGCCCCGTAAATGGGTATGCTCATTGTGTAGCTGAGCATGACCAGTTCCCTTCACATATCTGGATTGGAAACCAGAGGGATATTCATTCATGCACATCATATCTTGTGCAAGTAGACCTGACAGATCCTATGCATCTCCAGGTCAAAACCCAGTTGATATCCTCCAATTTGAAGTCTTGCTTTGGTCATGGACCTCTGGCTGTCAATTCCATCAGGGGAATCCTCTGCCTTGGCTGTTGATTCCAATTTTTGAAAACCTTCCCAGCAATGCCATGTCTTCACAGTAATACCTGTATACATAGCTATGGAACCCAGTCTATCCTGTTGTGCTGACCCTGCAAGAAGTTTCATTTGCCCTTTCACAAGTTTTGATTTAATCCTGCTGGATGTCTTGTCACCTTCCTCATCAGAAAAGTCTGGTGAAGGAACTGGTTTAGTTGTTGATGACCCAAATATATGGCAGGTAATTAGGAGTTACATGATACTAGTATCACTTGTAGAGTGGTATGGCATAAAAACAAATAAAATAATTTCTTGTACATTTTAATATTTCAGTTTAATAAACTTTTACCAACTTCATTTATTTTTAAATTTAAAAAAAATTTGCTTAACAAAAAAAAGTCTAAAATCTACTTTAAAGATTTTGTCTAATTTTTGAAAACCTATGCCTGAAATAATTATAACTGAAGTCAATACTCTTGCTAAACCTCATTATTATACATTTGTGCTTTGGGGCTTTTCTTGCTTAAATATTTTAAAAAAAGTAAAGCTCTTGAATAATTTCTTCTTGTTGTGCTAATATAGAAAATCCAGTTTTAGACAGAAACTGTCTTTTCTAATGAATCATTTGATGTTTAGAATTTGGTTAGGTTAAATTTATGCACCCATTAAGACTTTTTAATCACAGGGAGATGGATTATACATACCAGGTATGGCCTCTACATTTTTATATTTAGCAAGAAAATTTTTTTGTACTTTGACTAAAAATATAGGAGAGAATGAGTCTTAGTGAATTATACCAGACAAAAAAGATTTTGATGCTTGCATAAAAAGTATGTGTTTTAAACTAAATTGAGTTTGTTGATTTTGAATTGATACTCAGAATCCTTTTAGGACAAGAGGATTTTGAGTTATGTATGCACACATAATTTGGGATAACTTGTCTTGTATTAATTACACTGGGTGACAAAAAAAACCTTTTTGTCTGCTACCCAAATAAATGATACTTTACTAGAATAAGTTGAGTATGCTGGTACTGAATCTATACTCAGAATTGTCTTAGCATGTCAGCTTGATGAGATATTCACATAGCATATTTATGTTTAAAAATAAATACTATATTAGTAGGATATTAATATACACTTCAGCTGATGACATGGGCTTTGTGTTAGTTGTTTTGATCTATAAAGAGCTGAAAACTATTCTGATTCAATAAGCAACAAGTTAACAGCATACCAAAGAAAAGGACGCTGGATGTTTCTTAAAATGTACTTCTTGCATTCTTATCTAGATTTCTTTTTAATGGATCTAGGTGTTATAGGTGATGAAAATAGTTGGATGTTCCACCAAGATTTTCTGAGATGGAATTAAGTTAGCAAGGGCAATCCAAACATGATAGTTGACTACTATAGATTTCCATAATTTTATTATAATTGTGATTGTTCCTTCCTTAGTTATTTAGTTAGTCCATCCATTACACTCTTCAGTACTGATCTGCATTCAGCATCTCACTGGTAGCAATTTTCAAAGAAACACTCACTCACTCTATCTCACTCTTGCTGTCAACAAATTCTGGTGATTTTCAAAGAAACATAACAGTCCATGAATTTTCAAAAAATTAAATAGGCCTCAGAAAATTTTTTAGGGTGGCCTCTAAATGACAGTATCACTAAAAGGTTATGTGTTTTAAGGGTTGTCTTCCCTTTACTAATTAGAACCTAATTCTAGAAAAGAATAATTTTTACTTTATCTTATCAGAGTTGTTTTAAAACCTTGAATATCCTTACTGGGAAAACTCACTCAACTTTTTGGGACTGGAATTCGTTCATTTCATTTCTGTGTTTCATTGTGTCTCAACAGGCTTTGAAAATCATCCCTTCAAAATTTTAAAGTAAGTTTTACTTTTTTGATGAATTCCTGTTTCACTAAGTATTTTTATTTTATGTATTTATTTTATTTAATTAGAAAGATAAGTTAAAGTAAAAATTATTTTTTTCTACTAAATTTCTATTTGAAATTCTTATTTTTTTAATTTACATGTCATCTTGCAATTTCCTTTCAAATTAGTTTTATATTTAATTCCTATTTCATAAATTTTTTTTTTAGTCTTTAATTTACTTTTTCTTTATTAATTTTTTTTGTTAGAGTTGTTTTGAAACCTTGAATTTAATTTTAAATCCAATGTTTAATTTAATTATCTTTAAACTTTATTTCATTCACATTTGAAATTAGTTCTCATTTTATTTATTGTCAGTAGTTTTCAATACCATGTGTTCACAATTTTAGTAATATATTTTTTCAAGATTATTAAAACCGAGAATTAACTTTTGTTTTTCAAATTTGTTGATATCTAAAAAATGGCTGATTTTATGGGCGACCAAAAAAATTTGATTTGAATCATAAGTTCTATTTGAAATACACCAGAGTATTATGTTTATTGGAAATAGCAATGTTAATCCTTTAGCTTTCAATTAAAGATAAAATGAAAGCTTCAAGAAAGCTTTTCTATTTATAAAAATTAATTTTAAACTTTAGGTATCACAAAAAAGTGAAGGTTCCTACTTTTGTGCTTGTAAACTGCATTCATCATGAACTGACAACAAAAACTGGAAGCTGCTCATGTGAGAATGAGGCTGTACAGAGTATAAGGCAGTGATGACATAGATAGGATCATAACAGCTGAAATTCCTGATGCCAGTAATGATCCAGTCTTGTATGATTTAGTAAAAAAAAAATGCTTGATACATGGTCCTTGTGGAACAGATAATCTTTCTCCTTGCATGGAAAATGGCTCATGCCAAAAGAAATTCCCAAAGAACTATAGAGATGAACTGCTTTTGAATTTGAATGGCTATCCAGAGTACAGAAGATGCAACACTGGAGTCACGGTTCAAGTTGAATATCACTCAGTTGACAATAGGAACGTTGTGCCATACTACCTACTGAAAAAGCATAGAGCTCACATTAATGTAGAAATTTTTTTATCAGTGAAAAGCATTAAATATATCTTCAAGTACATGTACAAGGGACCTGACTGTGCTTCTCTTGAACTAAAAGACAACCTAGCAGCAGATCGTTAGCAGAATCAAGCTCACGATGAATTCAGGCTACATGACACATCTCACAATGTCTACAGACTTGCTGTATATCTATATCTTGAAGACCAGCAAAGAGTTTTCTTTCACAGAGGCAATGCCCAGCAAGCTTCTTAGGCACAGGGGGGGCTGTGACACTACCCTCACTGCATGGTTTAAACTGAATGAGCATGATGATGATGATGCAAGGAACCACTTGTACCCTGACATTCTGCTGCATTATGTGTTTAATAAGCACTCTAGAAGATGGACACCATTGCAAAGCAATACTAATATCATCAGTAGAATGTATACAGTGAGCCCTAGAGACACAAAAAAGTTTCATTTGTGAATGTTGCTGCTGCATATTTCAGGTGCTGTGAACTTCCAGGATTTGCGCACTGTAGGAGAAATCTTGCCAACATTTAAGGCAGTATGCCTGAGATATGGTCTTTTCTCAAATGACACATTGGAACATGCATTGCTAGAAGCTGCTCTCTGTTGGCTGCCCTTACAGTTGTGTGTTATGTTTGCTGCCCTGTGCACTTATATAAACCCTGCAACTACTCTTCACCTTCTCAAATGTTCTGCCCCTGTGACTTGTTAATAGTCATGGCATACGACAAACAGAAAGGAAACTGGGTTCTCACTAAGGTGAATGGCAAGTTGGTCGCTTGGAGCCAGCTTTATTCTGGGGATGAGGACAAATCTGCCAATTAGTGAGCTACTAATCAAGGAAGCCTCAACTGAATGTTAATGCATGGCCACCACTTCCAGTCTTCTACCATTGCAGAGTCCATTCTGGATAGAAATGTTAAGAAGAAGCATTACTATTGAGCCAGGTTTTAAACTCAATTTATGAAGCAGCATTCCTGATGGTGTCAAAGAGTTTAGAAATTCAAGTGGGTAGCTTTCAGCCTCAGCAGGATCATCTGTCAAATCTTTATCTGTACTATAATAGGTGCAGCAGTCACAAAACATCTTCATTGATCAGGAGGCAGTTTGAGAGGGTAGGATTGTTCAGTGCTCAGCCAGTGTTTGGTCATGGGCAATTGTATGTGGCATACTCTAGAGCTCACAAACTCTCAGATGTAAGGGTTAAGGTGATGGAGACAGACAAGGGAGGAGAAGAGGGTGAACTGTTACTAAGAATATTGTCTGCTGAGAGGTACTGACAAAGGAGTGGAGTGTTTTCAGAAATTCTGGAGACCCTTGATTGCATTAGATATATGTCCTTGATTTATATCTATACATACATATTCATTTTATATATATGTGTGTGTGTGTGTGTGTGTGTGTGTGTGTATCTTTCAAAAGAGGAAACTATATGTGGTATGTTTTGTATAGTTTTGTACATATATAGGCCTATTGTTTTCTGTATTCATACTGGAGGAAACTGTCATTGCTCTATGTTGGGAGGAGGAGTACCAGGGACTGATTTGCACAGGCAATCTTTGCACACATGGACACTTCCAAGTATCTGTGTGTTGTTTATTTTCCCAGCCTATGAGTATTGTATGTTAAAAAATGATAGATTTAATAACTAAACTTTGTTTTCGTAAAAATACTTGTACAAATATACACAATTTTCCTATTTGCTGCCTAAGTATCTCATTCTATTATATATATGTAGAGATTTTAATTGCCTCTTCTTCAATGTGTTATTTTTATACATACATTTATGTAAAAAAAAGTTAGTTTACACAGCATTCTATTAGTTAGTTTGTGGAAATTCCACAGGTCCTGAGAGTTATATATGAATATAATATTTACCTTGAATATAAATATGCTATGCACATAAATTGGAAAAAAAATGATGTGCTCAAACAATTCATAAATTAAAAATCAACATAACTTATTTTAGTCTAGCATTATTTGTATGCTTACCTCCCCCCACCCTTATTGTTATTTTCTGTAAAACCTGCTGCTGCATTTATATTACTTGCACATTTTCATTGAATTCACAAAAGAAAATTTTGGACAAAATGATACATAAACTAGGCTGATCATAATTTGAAAAAGTTTTATTTATCAAAGCCCAGAAAAAAATGGATATTAATAAAATTTATAATAGTATCAAAAGTGCCAAATTGTGGCTGAGCAAACAATACTATAAATTGTTACTTTTAGCAAGAGTTCAATGACATCACTACATTCATTGTTAATTCTGATTTTTGTTATATTCATTTAGCTTAACTGTTATCAACACTACTTCTGTTATTACTACTATTGATACTTCATCATCATCCTTCTGCCTTCCCATGGTTAGTCAGAACTTCATTGACAATCTCTTTCCACACTGTTCAGTCCTGCATTGCTGTCCCCAGATCCCCAATGTCCAACCCTGAGTCCTAAGCTATGGTGTCTGGGAAAGTTTTAGCAAGAAGACACTTCCAGAAGGATGCCATAGGAGTAAGGATGACACAATTTTCCTGTCTGCTCAGTGGCAGTGGCCAGCAAACTGTAATCGTTTTTGTTTGCGCTTAAGAGAGATTGGTCTCAGTTCTCCCTAAATTGTGTTGGGATCTCCAAATGATGTTCTGGATTTTTCTAAGTAGATTTGTATATGTTCCAACCAGTCATCTTTCAAGACGAGCAGATAATGTCCAAGTAATTTGATACTTACCTGGTCCTTGGCTGGGTAGTATCAAAGTTAATATTATCTTGAACTCCAGTACCTTTTCTTTGGGTGGGAGCTGGAGTCTGGGGCATTTCCAAAAGGGGAAGTGCCAAGGTGGCTTGAGTAATTATTGAATGACTTCTAAAATCCTACATTAAACTCTACCATTTCTCATTTTGTATAAGTTGGGTATACAAATATGTACTTACTACTATTGATACTTTGTAAGTGCAACAAATTAGACAGCACTTATTTTGATTAACCATGTTACTACTTAGAACGATTACTTCAATACTTATGTAAAAATAGTTTTAGTTGTCAATAATATAAATGACAGATGGTTATAAAAAGGCACTGTTACTTATTTGTAGCTAAATTGTTTAAATATTGCACTGAACATTGCTTCCATCATGTGGCTATAATTGTAAATCAAATGATGCACTAAAATAAGTAACCAAGTAATCGTTTTAAGTTCTCTATCAGTGCCCTTTATAAATTATCAGCATATTTTATACAGAAGTATTAAGTTTGATATGTCATGTTTCAAATGTATTTTTCTTTTTCAGCTCTAAATAACTTTTATTTAAAGTTTGTCTTGATTTTTTTTCTTTTTTTTTCTTTTTTTTTCTTTTTTTTTCTTTTTTTTTCTTTTTTTTTCTTTTTTTTCTTTTTTTTCTTTTTTTCTTTTTTTTCTTTTTTTTCTTTTTTTTCTTTTTTTCTTTTTTTTTCTTTTTTTTTTCTTTTTTTCTTTTTTTTTTCTTTTTTTTCTTTTTTTTTTCTTTTTTTTCTTTTTTTTCTTATTTTTCTTTTTTTTTTCTTTTTTTTTACTATATAAAAATAACTGAGAAATAATTGAGATGTTTATTGTACTAATTTTAAAAAAAGATTATAAATTTTGATAATATTTTATTACCTGACTTTTATGACTGATGTGAGTTTGTTATATTGTAGTTCATATTTTATAACTTAACCTAAAAATTGGAGATTATTAATTGGTCATGTGAAATCAAAGTGTAACAGTCTGTTTTGTTTATGTGTATGGATTTGCTTGTGTATATGTATAAAGATATACATAGTGTCAGATTTTATTATGCAAGTCAATGTATTTACATTAAAATTATTAACAAACTGATAGTGGTGAAATTTTTAGTATGTTTAATTTTTTATTATAGTTTTCCAATTTTTGGATAAGGTGTGTGTGTGTGTGTGTGATATATATATCTATATATATATATATATATATATATATATATATATAAAATAAATAAATTGCATTCTTTTTGTGCAGTCATGTTCCCAAAACATAACATCATGCTAGACCATTTCAAACGTCCAGCTTCCCAAAGAATACCAGGACGCAGACAAAGGAATTCTAACTACCACACAGACACCACATCAGTTCCTTATAATGACTGAAAGTCAAAAGTACTGGAATAAAAAAATAACAAAATATGAACTTCAGCCAGTTTACCCACAACTTCGAGCATAATACTCAACACTTTATCCAAAAATTGGGAAAAAAATTTAAAAAAATTAAACGGACCATGTTGTTTCTTTTGACTTGTTTGAATGAATATTTCTTGCTGCCTAAATATACCTTATTCACATACACACACAAACATATAGTATTTATAAATAAAATTTATATTGTCTTTAGTTTATATAATAAAACCTGACACTACCAAAAAAGTTTTTTAATATTTTTTTTTCAATAAGGATAGATATTATAAGTTGAGAATCACCAGATATATTGCTCATATAAATATATCCTGAAAAAAGCTACCGACATCTGTTGATTGATACCAGTATTACAAAATAATGTAGGTCTCTCTGACATAGATGGCAATAGTTATTACATCCACTTACTGCTATCTCAAAATAAGTCCTTCAAAAGAATGAACTCCTTATATATTTTCCTTTTCAATTGTTTTGTAAAATGCCAATAGCAACAGTGGTTATAGGATAGTGTACTATAAGGGTTGGATTCATGCCTTTTGCAAAGGACATAGAGGTGAAGTTGAAAATCAATAGTACCTTACAGAATTTGAATTATACCTGCTAAGTTCATTTTCTATGTTACTTCCAGCTTCAAAAATGTATGTGTGATAGACTGTAAGATTTATTGGATTTTAAAATTATATTTTGCTATCAGCTTATATTATTTTTATTGAATATATTCAAATTTTTCATAATAGATTTGGTAAAGAAAACTTTTCAACTGTATACTCATGTTGAAGGAGAAATTAATATTTTACTTGTTGATTTCTGTTCTGATATAAAAAAAAACAAAAAAAAACTTAGGTGTATGAATATAAAAACTAGAAATTTACAGCTAAATTTCTAGATTAAGCATAAAGTTTTCAACATTTTAAAGGGTGTGTCTGAATGGTGTCTGCAGGAGTACTTGAATTTCTCCTTTAAGGTTATTATTAGGTTGGTGCAAAAATAATGACGTGATAATGTTGTTTTTTGACGTATTTTTTAACGTCAAAAAACGACATTATTACGTCATTATTTTTGCACTACCCTAATATGAACTGAAGGATAATTCTGATAAAAATAACTTCAGTTTAAAAATGTCCTTTTTATAAAAAGTTTTGAGAAATTAGATGGGTAGAGGGAGTCTTCAGAAATCAAAATCAGATATTGGAGATAACTTATTACAACTAAGTATCAACCTGCTATCCTTACTATGATGACAAGTAATAAATTATTTCCTCAGTTAAAATCAGAAATTTTCTAAGAACCTTTGAGTTGTTTGCATAAAGATCTGTTCCTCAGATTGGCATGGTTTCTTTGGCAGAATAATTTCAGAGAAAAGTGCTTAAAAAAACAAAAACAAAAAAAAAAACCTGCCATGTGGTCTGTTTATCTAAAAACATTAACTTCTCTAGTGGTCTTATTGGAAGAATAGTTTTGGAGAGAGTCAGTTATTAGCAATTTGGTTAAGTGGAAGGATAGGCCATGTGGTTGTGAATCAAGGAACATAAATTAATGGTTAAATCATAGCAATACATCATTGGTAAAAAGTTGGTGGATTATTTATATTTAAATGAATATAACTGTATATAAGACTGAGAGGAGAAACAAGGTGCGTTCATTAAAAGGACCAGAGAAGACACATGATCTGTAAGATACAGAAAATATGAATGGATAAGTTGACCCAGATCATAGTAGCAAACTGAAATTCTCTTTTATACAGACAAACTAACTGATACAGATGACTGTTGTTCTAACATAATCATCAAACATGTTATTCAAAGTTCACAACCCTGCATACCAATGTCCAGCAATGCAATTAGTTTGAAATACCTATGTATTCAACAACTAGAATAAACTATATTTTCTCAATGTTTTGTTGTAGGAATTCTTGTCTTCATCATTCCAAAACTTCAATGAATCTTGGAAATCCATCAACTTTAGTTTTGTGTGACATGTGACTTTCTCAAGCTTTCAGTATTTCAACACTCGGTATAGGACTTCTTCAGACCTTCTAAACACAATGTGGGTGGATGAGTCTTGTAACCAGAACTTTCCAGAACCAGTGACTGGATTATGTCTCAGCCATAGTGTTATATTTAGTTATCATGATTGGGATTATCCCAACCATTGTATTACATTTCATGTCACCACTAAGGAATCTCATTCTGAGGTTACCATAAAAGACATACAGCATATAACATTATCCTTGGTGACCACAACCAGGATATAAAGAGTCTAAGAGATTCCCACCCCAACATTCATATTGCTCTATAATATGAACATGTCCATTTTGTTTTATGCTTGATAATTTTATTTTTTTGTTTTCAATTTAAAATCATTTTTACTTTGATATTCTATTTTCAAATAATGTACTGTTAATTACTTATTAGAAGTCAATTTCATTTTATTAATTTTATTTTTTTTAGTTAAATATGAAAGAAAACTTTCCAATTTATGATTTCTGCATTTTATATTTTTAAAAGTTCAAACTGGGCAATAATAGAATTGACACAATTAAAGGTAATGATAATAAAACAGTAAAATTTGAATGCAAAAATTTGCAAGTAATAATTTCAGTTTATAAAACCAGGAAGAAGATTGTTCTGGTCATTAGTGATAAAGATTTGAAGGATGTGGTGAAAAATGATTCCTAAACCTGAGATAATGAAAAGTAAACTTTAGTATATCAATTAGAATCCTATCAAATTGGCAAAAATGCCTGATAGCAAAAATAAAAATATGTGAAAGCATATATTGTGTTCAACATTATGAAACTGACCTATTTTTTGCATCATTACTTGTAATTAAAAATATATTTTGAATAATAACTCTACAGTGACTGGATGAGAATTTTAAACAGATGGTTTATGGTGAGCATTTGATGGAAAATAAGTGGTTTAATACATTATCACTTCTTTCAAAGTTGCCAGACAATGTACATAAACAAGTTCATCAATACTTTCAAAACTTAGTGTCTAGTTTAAGCAAATAGAAAGGATATAATTTTGCTGCAGAATAATGCCTATACACATCTTGCTAAGATGACATTACTAAAGTAGATATTGACTTTATTGCATTCTTTCTATTACTCCTCCTTCCCCTTTATAAAACAAAAAACAAAAAAAAAAAAACATCTAAGTCATTTCCTTGCAGGCAACAACTTTTTCAATCAGGATCAAATTGAATAAGCCTGCAATGAATTGATTGGTTCATTGAATAAAGAATTCTTTCAGGAGAATGAGACAACTTGTGGCCAAAATGTAATAACTGTATATAAATTAATCAAGGAATTATTTTGATTGAGTAACTATTTTTATTGTGAATTTTTGTTTTTTCTTCCTCTTTTTCTATATAAATTGACAGTTTCATGTTGAACATTCAAAGAATAAATATGATGAATATTCCTTACTGCTAGATTTGTGTTGATTGTAAAACCTCTATTGGTTAAAATTATTAAATAACAGGATTGTTTTCTCTCATGGAAAAATTTATAAGTGAATCAAATTTATCTGAATCAATATGCTTATATTTTATTATTGAAGGCTTTGGAATATCTTGCATATATTTTGTCTGATTTTGCTTTTTTTCTGGTAGTAGTTTTTCACCAATCTTAATGGCTGAAGTAGGTACCCCTAAAAAATTTGCTAAAAAAAGAACATAGCATAAAGAAAGAGGACCTTAAAATTGATGAAAATAATTATTTACTGTTTAAATGTTTATTATCAAGAGGAAAATCAAAGTATTTTGAGGGGTATTTTTTTTTCTTACATTTTTAATCATTCCTAACATGTCTGAAATTTTTATTAAAAATCTTGTTTTTTGTTGTTTTTTTTTTTTTGAGTCAGCAAAATTGACAAGAAAATCAACCATTTTTTTCCATTTTGTAAACAAAAATAAAATTCTGTTTAAAATTCTTTTAAAAATCAATTATAAATGTTTTCAAATTTATTTTAAGAAAATTAGAAATTACAAAGTTTATTTTAAATATTTTGAAATTAACATGTAGTTTAAGAATAAGACAAAGCAGGTCTTAACATTTGGTGATGAGTGATGATTTCATCACATATTGATAGCTTACATGACGGAAAGTTATTGTACGAAAAGACAGAAGTGACATAATTTTTTAAGTGAACCAATTATTTACCTCATTATTTTTAAGGAAAACTTTCAGTGCTCTAATTTTTTTTTGTTTTTCTTTTTTCATACTTAGCTTCCACCTTTACATTTACAATGCTTTATAGAAAATGTATTATAAAATAAATTAAAATAAGACTGTTGAGAGTGAGATCAAATTTCATAAATGTATCTAATTAATTTATAGGTACCTTTCTTATGAAAATTTATCAGAAGTGTACATAAAATAATTTTATGTACATTTATTACATTTTACTGTGTTATTTGTATTTCAATTCATTTTATTATTAATTTTAATATTTCATTTATGGAAAAATGTCATAACTGAGATAATAATGAAAATAAGATCATATAAATTTCATAAGATAGGTACATAATACTTGTAGGTACCCTTCTCAGTTGAAATTGAAAAATCAAATTAACTTCTCTATTTGTGTTTTGCACAAACAATTCACAAAAATAGAGGCCATAACAGAGGTGAACAATACTTATAGTAACTCAAATAATGTGACGTTTTATTGTGTTTATGTACAGTCTTTTGTACATTTAAATTACAGCCATTTTATGGACACAAAAGCCATGCAAAAAATTGGATTTTTAATACACTGGTGTTCCATTGATTGTAATAAGCTTTACAGTTTATAATCTGTAAAGATAGATCTACTTAATAACACCATTGGCTAAACTGTACACCATTTTAGAATATTTAACAAGTTTAATGTAAAAATAATAAAATATTTTAAGAAATAACAAATAATTGTTTTAAAAATTCATTTTTCATTGAAAAGTTTTTGCTTTCAGACAATATTATCCATATTCATAAAAACAACTAAATACATTTGAAATTAAATAATATCTTCATTTTATTGAGTTTTGTTTATTACAATTCAGAGCTTATTTTCAGGAAGAGATGGTCCGATTAAAAAAAAAAAAAAATGGAAAAAAAAAATAATGATTTGCTTTCCTCAAAGCCTTGTGCTTTTAACTAATATAATCACTAAATTGTATAGTAATGAATTTCTTGAGTTTTCATAAAATTAGTTGGGGGCGGGTGTAATAAATATAAAAATAATTTTGTGCCATGACTTTAAAAAAGGAAAATATATTTATAATAATTTCCATCATTTGTGAATAGTTTCTGAAAGTTTCATTAAAATCCAACAATTATTTTTATTTTTGCATGATTTTCCAAATTAATGTCTGTCATACAAAAGGAAAAAAAAGCACAAAAATTTTGTTATTTAGTAGTTCTGCTAATACAAAAAGAAACAAGTTTCTTTTAATCAAAAGTTAGATTGTTCTAAAAAAAGAAGGAAAATTTTTAAAAAATAATTTAAAAATAACTTGTTTTTTCCTCTTAATAATAACATAAACATTTTGACAATAAAATTTTGTTTTCGTCAAGTTTGGCATCTTTTTCATCATGCCATGCTCTTTTTTTAGCGATTTCATGGATGTAACTAGCTGAAGCTACCTAATACATGCAGTCAATTTTAGTAATGACAAATTTTAAAATTGCATCATTTCAGCTGCAAATTATTAAATAAAAGATGAAACATACTGTACCAATTTTGTATAATTTCTCAAGTCTAATTTGTATTTAAATTTTTTTTGTATATTAACCTAAATGTTAATCCTTTCTTCCTTTTAATAATTGGTAATTCTTCTAAATGGGAAAATTGTTACAAATGTAGCAGATAACCTTTCAAAGTGTGAACCTTTGAAGATTTGGAAGTTGTTAGTTTCTTTTCAAAATAGATGAAAAATACAAAAGTTAAATAAGTATGAACATTTGAGCCTGGTAACCTTTTCTCAAGCTAATCATATACTAATGCAATAAACATGCTTTTAGCACAGATTTTATTTTAGTTTTGCTATTTATCCCAGTCATCCACTTCCTGCCTGTTTCTTTGTCCCTACAAAATCACTTGATGGAAATTAAGACTGTAGCCAATTTTGCTTGTAAAATGTTTGTAGTTAACATGAATTGATGTCAAGAATGTAGATGGCATAAAAAAAAAAATAAGATAATGGATTTGTAATTTGAGGAATATTTTAAAATACTTGTATGAATAAGTATAGAATTCATATGGTTGCTTTTATATTAAATTGACTTAAGTTTGGTTTTGTAAGATGAGACTGAATTATTTTTTTGTCTCATTCAGTATATTTCCATGGAACTTTGGGTAAAAATACATTTGTCTTATTGTTAGATATAGCTTTTTGAATAAGGTCTAAAAAGGTGTTCTACTACTGGTTCAAAATTGCTGGTGACTGTTGAGGTCAAACCAGACAAGAATGTCTTGCCACTGGCTGTAGGGAGAAGGATGCATTTCTACACAAACCTAGATTTTAATGATACTGTTACTTTTGCTCAATACTGAATTTGATTATTTTCTCAAAAAAGGAGAAAGAAAAAAAAAAAGATAGAAAATCTGGAAGACTGTTTATCACCATGTTTTTTGAAAGCAGCTTGTTTCTCCATTAATGGTAGTTGATACCAAAGGAGGCAAGTCTTTTTTTGAAATGATGAAGTTGCTCTAGAGCACACAAAGAATGTTGAGGAGGCAGTGCTAACAAAAGGCATTCAAATAGGTATAGGTGATATAAAGACAAACTTTAACAAAATACGATTATAGATTCTTTATAAATATTTAAAAGGTAATATATCTGTTTTCTCTCTTTATTAACAGAACATACTTATTTTCAATGAAATTGGTTTGCATCAACATGACAGTAAGTTCATATTTTTATATGTGCTAAATATGAAACACATTCTTGGTTATCTAATGACATTGGTTTAAATATTGTAAAAACATGTTCAAAAATATTAATCTAAGCAAGTTTAAGTTTTAGTATAATTAGTAAATTAACTACTAATTGTAATTACTGCAAAACTTATATATAAAATCCAAAAGCCTTGCATTTCAATGTGTTAACTTTTCAAAATCTGAGCTGCAGACAATTTTTTTCTACAGAAAATGTAAGCGACTATATTCAAGTTGTTGAAAACTAATGATCAGGAAACCTAATTCACTTTGTTTATAATCAGAAAAATGTCAGCTAATAGTTATTTTTAAAATAAGTTTCAAATATAAAACATTTATTGCCATTGAAATTTGAGAATATAATACTACTCATCAAAAAGAGATTCAAAAAATTCAATTTTATTAAACTTGTTCAAATTTTGTACTTAAAAAATATGATTTTTTTTACTGATATACATTGTAAGTAGGTTATTGAAAATAAATTAAATTTGAATTAACTTGTATAATAATTTTACTTAACTCATATATTTTATTGTTCAAAAATGAAAATAAAAAAGAACTCTATTGAATTCTTGTATTGAGTATTAGGTATTTCTTAATTTTTAAGTTTGTCTCCCTATGACTGAATTATATTTTATGAATACATTTTATAGCTGAAGTTTTTGAAAATGCCAAATCACTTACGGATTTATGTAATCATTGCTCTCCACAGCTTTCTTTTCATTTTGCCATGTCTGTACTTGGGAAAGATAGTGGAGAGATTTCTTGGTGTCTTCTTAATAGTTTTAAACTCTGCCTGCTAATTCCATTTGCTAAGCCAATAACCATTACACTACTCACATATTCACAGAAGTAACTTGCTCAAAATCTTTATATATTTTTAAAGCTGCATCTGAAACAACTTTACAATTTTCAGCTATGTCAGATTTTATTATGTAAGTTCATGCTTTCACAATACAATTGGTAGAATTTTCAGAATTTATTATATAATAATACCATGGGAATTTCAATTTATCTATGTTTATTACATATATTTACAGTAACTTATGCAACTTGAGAGTTGTTCATTTTATATATATATATATATATATATATAAGGTCATCCCATAAGTTCTGTCCGAATTTTGAATAAAGAAAACAAGTGACCAAATGTTACATTTAATTACAGATTCAATCAACAATGTATTTTCCCTGATTATCTATGACTTTCTTCCATCTATTAACAAGCTTACTAATTCCATTACTGTAAAATTCTTTTGGCTTTGATTTGAAGAACTCACAAATGTCAGTTGTTACAAAAGCTGTTTCTTCCAAATGATTCTGTAAGCAATAAAACAAATGGTAGTCTGAAGGCGCGAGATCAGGAGAATAAGGTGGATGAAGAATTTTCTCCCAACCAAGTTCTTCAATCTTTTGTGACGTGATTCTTGCTGTGTCGGGTCCCACATTGTCCTTATCAAACATCACTCCTTTTCGATTCACTAGAGCAGGTCTTTTTTTTCCTCAAAGCTTGGTTCAAATGCTCTAATTGCTAACAGTATATTTGAGCATTAATTGTTGCATTAGGTGGTAAGAATTCAAAGTGGATTATTCCTTGGCAATCCCACCAGATTGAAAGAAGAACCTTTTGCCCATGAAGTTCCCTTCTCGGCTGTGGGTGGGGTCCTTCCCCTTTACCAAGCTGCTGTTTACGATGCTTAACATTTCGATAAAAGATCAATTTTTCATCACCAGTCACAAGTCTATCCAAAAAAAGTGAAACAAGTTGGCGAGAATGGAGAGAAGAACAGATGTCAACTCGGGATTTGAGGTGGTTTTCAGACAATTCATGAGGCACCTATTTTCCAAGTTTAGAAACTTTTCCAAGTTGTTGAAGAGGATGATGAACAGTTGAATGGTTTGAACTGAGAACCACTGCCAATTCCTCAACTGATAAAGCAGGATTTTCTTCAAGGGCTGCTTCAAGAAGCTTTTCATCAAACTCAACTGGACGTCAGTTCGATCTTCATCTTCAAGGGTGAAATCTCCACCTCTGAATTTTGCAAACCATCTGGAAGTTCTTTCATTCACACATTCCTTTCCATAAACTGAGTGAATGTTTCTAGCTGCTTCGGCTGCTGAGTTTCCTTTCTTGAACTCATAAAGCATTATGTGCCTCAAATGATTCTTGGGTACTTCCATGTTAACAGAGTTTTAATCAAACAAAATTTAATTTTATTGTTCTCTGAAATAAAATTTGATCAGTTTAAATGCATCTAAACATAAAAATAATGTTCAGCTCCATTAGACATTATAAAATACTCTTTAAATTTTGTTCATTTTAACAAAAAGTTAAAATTCGGACAGAACTTATGGGATGACCTTATCTATATCTATATATATATATATATATATATATGTAATGAAAAACAAACCACTTTAAGGTACCATTACGATAATTTATTTCACCTAAATCCTTTTTTAAGGATTCAGGATCATCAGGTAAAACTTCCAACAACGAATTGAGAGGAAAAAAAAAAATATATATATATATATATATATATATATATATATATATATGTATGTATGTATGTATGTGTGTGTGTAAAATGTGTGTGTGTGTAAAATGTGTGCATCTGTAAATTTATTATTTTAATTTGAAATATCTAAAAGTTGCCACAGTTCATAAAGATGGAACCTTATAAGAGAAAGAAGACATTTACAAAGTTTTTGAGTGATAAGAAAACATTGGGAGATGTGAAAAAGCTAAACATAGAACAATAAAAAAGTGAAAACCTTGGCAAGAACAAGAAAAATAACTGGTTTAAAAAAATTCACAAAAATAGATTTGACAAAAATTAAAAAGTCAATAAGCAAGAAAGTGAGTTAACTAGCAAAAAACTATTTTAACAAAGTAGTATTGCAATGCATGAAAGCATCCAAACTGCCACCTTTATGAAAACAAATGAAAGCTACTTTCTCTAATAATTTTTAGTGATGAATGTAGTATTACATTGAATGAACCTGATGGCTAAACTAGAGGTTGGATCTTTCATAGAAATAATCACCCAGCATGGACAACAGAATGAAGTGGGTACTGTTTTGGGCTAGTATTATAGACAGCAAAATTAGAAGTGTCTTTATAGTTGATGGTATCAAGATAAATGCAAAGAATTATTGTAAGTACTTGGACATGGTGTATTTTTAATGATACAAGTCAAGAAACTTGAAGCTAACATGTATATTTATGCAAGACAAGGCTTCTTCTGCAATGCTGATGGTTTCCCACCTTGCCAAAAATATTTCAAAGGCACCAAATTAATAGAATGGCTTCCAGTCTCTCCAAATATTAATCTAATAGAAACCTGTGGTTCATCAGTGATGTATATATGAATGGAAAATAATATTAAAACAAAGAAAATCTCGGGGTAGGATGAAATAAAGATACTATAAGTAATGTTAATTTCAAAATGCTGTTTCCCTTCAGGACATAGGTGATCATGGCTCTCCACAGGCACCATTTTCTTTATTATCAGTGAATTGCCATGATATATTGTGAAAGATAGTGGACTGGTTGCACATTGCCTTCTCCATAAATTCTTCAGTGTTTTTCTTTTAGGTTAGTTGATATCCAAAACTAGAGAGCGTAATCTACCTTGTTATTTAACTCATAACTGAGAGAGAATAAATGGATCTATGCCTCTCCCACGGACATCAGTGCAAAACCTAATACAACAAACTATATTGGAATTTGAATTCTACTTGCTGATTCCCTTTTCCATACAAATAACAATTACACTACTTGCACATCCCTCAATGTAATATAAGTTTTAAAAAATTCAATAAATGAAAGGTTGATGAAGATAATAGGATATTAAGGAATATCAATATTAACATGGCATATAACATATTAATATAGAATATCAATATTAACATGATTTATTCATGTATGTAGGATATTGTGTTAATCAAACATATTTTCTTGGACTTTATTTTTTTGATTTATTTATAATTAAATTTTTAATAAGTAATATATATATATATATATATATATATATATATATATATATATATATATATATATATATTGAACAATAAAAAAAATTAAAAAATTAAATTCCTCAGACACACTGGGTTGTAGATTAATAGTCTTTCGATTTTTTTTATTATTATTCCATTTAGATTTTATATATATATATATATATATATATATATATATATATATATTCCATTAGATTTTATATATATATATATATATATATATATATATTCCATTAGATTTTATATATATATATATATATATATATATTTATATAAAGCAGAAACTCTGATATATTACTTGTATAAATATATCTTGAAAAATTTATGAACATCTGTTGGTTAATACAAATTGCATTGTGTAAATATTGATTTGCATAATAAAATCTGAAACAGTGTATTATGTCATACATAAGATTAATAAAACTCTAACAGCTATGCACTCATAACAGGATTTTCTGAACATATTAATGTTTGACTTTTTTTAAAATGAAATTTATCTTATTTTTTTAAATAATTAAAAAAATACATTATAGATTTACTATAGACTCCTTTTATCATAATTGTTGCTTTTGTTATTTGGTGCAAAGTATTTCTGTCAGTAAGTTTTTGAATGTAAGTTTTTAAAATTTTATTTTTTATTTAAATTTTCAAGAAAATAAGACTGCATTTTTAATAACATGAACTTCTCAGTAGATTGTATATTTAAATTTCACTATATAAATAAGGCTCTCATTTTTCTGAAACTTTATATTTTAGAAATTGTACATTTGGAATAATATAGCTTTTTGACATGTGTAATAAATAATATATATGAGATGATTAAAGATTTTATGTTACAATGTATCAATAAGATATATTCTGAAATTTTAATTAGGCAATGTTTTATAAAAATGAATTAATTTTGAAGGTTTTTATTAATGAAAAAGCATTTTTGTGTTCAACATTAAACAACTACATAAAATGTATATCTCCAAAATTGTTTAGGATAATTCCATATTGCGGATCAATTTTAAAAAAGCAAAAAAAAAAAAATTTAGCTAAATATCTTTACTTATTCAGTTGGCATAAATCCAAGAACAAGGACTTCTTTTAACTTGCCACTAGTACAGTTTAGGTGTTCATTTTTATCTTGTTTTTTTTTTTTTTTATTATTATTTGGGCCATTTTGGAGAACTTAAGATTCAGCTTTTGGCATTTTATAGTGCATTGTCATACTTTCTTCCTTACAAGAGAGAACTCATGAGGTAAGTTAAGATAACTTAGCTTCCTGGAAATACCAATAAAATTTTATCATGACATTTTTTTTAACTTACAAGAATGATGTTTTCTATAGCTAGACTAATAATGTTTTTAAAATCTGCATTAGAACAAATTTTCAGCTCATCAGGTTCCTGCTATGGAATGAAAATGGAGAAAATAATTTAGCCATCATTGCCCCAAACAAAATAGTCTTTGTTATTGGCTCCATTTGTATGCAGCTAAAATTTTAGAGAACTTCAATTCAGATTCAAAAGAATTTTTGAGCAAAATTAGAGTGAAATCTAAGATAGTTGAATGTGACACTTTTCCAAAATTGGTCCAGTTGACATGGAATGCCCCATTTGTAGTTAACTGTGCAAAGATTAAGATCTTCAATAGATTCATCTTTAGTAAAAGTTTTGCTACAATGCATAGATTCAGATTTTTTTTTTGTATTGATTTATGTGTAAACCAACTTGTTCTTTGTTATGAAGCCATTTGCTGGTAAATAAAGTCATAGCTGTGCAAAGAAGAATTATTGAGTTTTCTTATGTACTCTTGCTAAAATCAGATTTAATTTTATCATTTGGTTTTATATAAAAGGGCTTGGTTTCATTGAATCATTAAATCATTTATTTCTCATTAAAATGCATGTTTAATTATATCAATTGAACAAAATGGTCATGTCATGGCTCATTAAAAAAAAACAAAAGAAAGCATAATAAAGAAAAAACAAACTGAAGTTTTTTTAATTTTAATGGTTTAGCTTATTATTATAGCTATTTGTTTTCTAGAAATTATATTCAATATACGTAACATGTATTTCCTATAGAAGTGAAAAATTTGAAATTTCTTAAACTTGTGGAAGGATGACCCATTTTATCCAAAATCAAATATATTGTAACTTAGATCATTTTTTATTTTGTTTCTTCAAAGTTATATTTTTTAATCTGGAGTAAAGGTTACAATATTCAATAATAATTTTCAAAATATATTTATTGCACAGTTATTTTTCTTTTATGTTTATAGTATTCACTAACAATCCTCAACTTTTTAATTTTACACACGAAACAGGCAATTCTTTCTACTATTTTATGGATTTAGTCAGTTATCAATGATGGAATAAAAACTAGAAATTTCAGCTTGTTTAATGAAATATAAGCAATGGATATGGAATTTAGTACTTTATATGTGATCATAAAGTTGTTGCATTCTCAGTAAAAACACATTGCTTTAGTTCTAGTAAAAGGATTGTTTGTTCTGAGACCAATTTTTCTTAATGCATTCAGAATTATAGTTTCAGTTTTACTTCCAACTATTATTTGATCTAATTGCCAATAGATTAGACATTTTGAATATAAATATTTGTTTATCTATACTGGACACTAAACTTTTCACTTTGTCAACCAACAAAAATGAAAAAGGATCATTGTTTAGTATTGCAATTGAACTCCAGCACATAATGTATTGTTAGTTACCCTTTTGTTAGATTACTATTTTCGAACTTATCAGTACCTACTAAATTTCAAACAATAACAGAAATCGCTTAAATCTTGAAAAGTAGATTTTCTCCTAAAATTGTTACTTAAAAATTCCAATTGATAACATTGTGATTTCTTTTCCCAGATACAGGATTACTCAGTTCCACAGTGCAGAATAAAAAAAAAAAAACTCATCTGAAGACCAAAGTGATAAAATCATTATTTATCTAGGGGAATAAATTTTCACAGACAGAATTGCAGAATCATTAATCTTAAATGGAATCTGGGTTTTTTAAATGTAATTTTCAATAACAAATTAGTTATTTGGTTTTAGATTTTTTTTTTTTAACTCTTTCAAAACTTAATAACTGTCTCTCTGATTTTGTTAAACATTTTAATATAACAATAACATAATTATTTCCTTAAAATTTGTTTTTACAAATCTTTGTAGGCATTTTCCTTATAAAGCCCCAAAATAATTAAGAACAAAAATTTTTACATAAAAAAAAAATGTTTTTTTTTTTTTTTTTTTTGAGAATATGTTGGCTAGCCTATTTATGAATATTTTATTTATTTTCTAAGAAACTGTACGCTGCAAGCAAGATGAAAGTCAGAAGGTCATGGCTCAGTTGTGGCCACCATTGCTAAAGAGGAAATGGAAGACAGACACTAGTTGATGCCAAAATTGGAGGGGAGAGAAACCAATAAGTTTAAGAAATTCCTTTAGGCATCACACAATTTACAAGTAAAAGATTCTAAGCAACTTGTAAGCTTGTTTTATGAATATGAAAAAGTAAATACTATCACATGCCTACCATACAATTTAGAGATAAAGAAAAAACAATTCTCCAAAATCACCATTCTATGAAACAACTGGCTTGTCTAAGGTTACTATCACACAGCAATTTTCCCAGATTAATAATTACGTCTTCAGTGCTTCACCATTATAAAAAAATTTAAATTGAACAAAAAAATCCTTTAATAACATTAACTGTCAATTATTATTTTTTATTTTTATTTTGTAATCTAAACCAGTTGTATGAATAAACAACAAATTGCCAAGATGACAGAATCAATATAGTGAATCAATCTCAAGAGTTGGGTCTGCTCCTCTAAAAAAAAAAAAAAAACCCAGTATTTAAAGATTTGTGCTAAAGCCAGAGTGGAGCAATTTTCTGATGACTTTTATGCAGAAGAAAATGTTATTTTGCAAATTCTGTCTCCATAGTGTTGGCATTTTTAGGGTTGACACAATCAAAGGTCACATCAAATAAAAAAACTCATTTGCTAAAAAAAGTCTTCAAAAAAGTCAGCTCAACTGAAACAGAAAACAATTATAACTTTGTTGAAAGAGGTATGAGATGATTTTGTCCTTAAATAAGGCCATTCATATTAAAACATTGTAAATAAGGTAGTGCTATTCCAAGTGTCAATTGTGTTAGGTAACTTCATCTACCAAAATTGTTTGCTTGTCCCTTTGCTGCTCTGAAAGCCAAGCTTTCTAATCAATCAGTCAGCATCATAACTGATGAAACAACTATCATGACCACAGCATTTTGAATGTAATTGCAAGCATTTGTGGGGAGTCGTTTCTCATTGATGTTGTAACCTTGGGAGAATGCAATCATCAAACTGTAAGTCAGGCATGAATCCGATCTGTAACTCATGTGGATATTGCATTTGAGGATATTATTGCCTTTGTAACAGATTTTGCAGACTATTGCAAAAAAACTCCTAAGGAAGTGTTGTCAAATGTCTTTAACAGTTGCCATGTGATGTTCTTAGCACATATTTTAAATCTTGTTAGTAAAGTATTTCTACACTGGTTAGCATTTTATAATGTTACCCACCTCACTATTTTCATAAGTCATCCTTTTTTTAAAAATCCTAGTCAGAAAAGGCGATACTTAAAATGGCTTGAAGGTTCCTTGCTTAAGGAACAAGTAAAACTACCCCCTGTACCAGTGGCAACCAGATGGAATTTCTGATTTAATGCGGTCAAATATCATTCATCATTTGTACAGTTTTATGAAGGATTCTTTAAGCAAGTAAAGAAACATGGCCTTGCCATAGATAGGATACTAGAATTAGTAGATAATGGTCAGCTACATCATGCCTCTTACCATAATTTGTACCTAAATCAGCATTTTATGAATGAGAACTGCACTTGTTTAATAACAGCTTTGACAAATTTAGAAGAAACTAAGTCTCTGCTTGCATGTGTTGTATATAACATGATGGAGGATGTAAAAAAGTATTTGCATACTGGTACATCAAAATCAACATTTGGCCTAAAAACTGATAGTCTTCTGTCTGAACTAGAAAACACCAAGAGGGAGAGAGTTATCTCAAATTTCTAAGATTTTTTTCAGCACATCTCTTTCAAAACAGAATAAATACCTGGATACCCACCCTGTGTATAACTTTTACAAGGCTGCATGCCTATTTGATCCTGTATAGGCCATGATTTAGACAGTTTTGCAGCCATCAAGGACTTGTAATGTCTTTCTATTGATCTTCTTGAAGAATTCCAAATATATTTGAATTACCAAGATAATTTACCAAATCCCTTTTATATCCCATCATTTTGGAATGCAAATAAGAGCAGATTTCCTCGTTTGGAACAGATTGCCAATAAGGTCATATAGATGCCTGTTACCAGCATAGTTGCTGAACATTAATTTTCTCAGTTAAAATTTATTCAATAAAATGTGAAAGTCTTATTCCTGAGAACACCAAGCAACTCACAATATTACAATGGAGATTTAGAGAAGAGATTTGAAGATTAGATATTTTCCAAATTAAATTAGCAATTTTAAATCTGAGCAGCATTTCAACTTGAGACAAGTTTTATTTAAATTTTGAATTAACATGTCTTAATTTATTTTTGATATTTTGTTACAAAGATCCAGTTATTATGGTTTAATTACTGTTTTGTAAGATTTTAGTCAAAATGTTTGAATTTATTCAAATATTTATTATTGATATTCAAGTTATTTGCTGTTGATACTTTAAATGTGATTTTTATATTATGAATCAACAATTATAAATCAATCTAAAAACTTTTACTTAAAAAAACAAAAACAATTTGAATATGTTTTGAATATGTTCTTAAAGAAGGAAGCTCTGCTTAAAAGTTCTACCTCAAAGATATGCACTGTAACATTCCATTGTTTTATTGTCTAGTCATGTTACATTTTTTTTATTTTTACATATAATTTATTTTTAGACTTGGATTTTAACATATAAAAAAATTTTTGTAGATATTTGCTATTTCTTTATATGCAATAAAACTTTGAATTATATTTTTGTTTTCAGTTTTAATAATAATTATTGCATATGGTATTGCAATTTTCTCATAAAATACTATAAAAATGGAAAAATGAAATTTCCCAAAAGTAAAAACAGAAAAAAACAGAATTTACCAATGGCGGAAACTGAATCATGGAAAATCAAGGGCCCTATTTATCACAGTAAAAATCACATTACTGACATTGTATGAGAATGTTTAAAATGTTCTACTTCACATGCTCTGCCTAATTTAAAATTTTAATAGGTTAAATGGAAGAGGTTGAACAATAAATTGACATAAATGTAGTACAAGATGGAAAATGGCAATTTAAAACAAGATAAATATCACGTTTAAAACATTTTTTTTATTCTTTTATAAAGTAAAATTGATTTAAGTAAATATAGTACTTGGGTAATGCCTTTAAGCATAAGTGAAATAAAATTATTTTCACGAAGGGTAAGGTAGCAAGCAAAAGAATGCTTTAAAGAATGAACAAAGAAAGGCTTGGGAGTTAATATAGATTCTTAATTAAAAAGAGAATGTTCAGTAGACATTTTTTGTTATTACAACTATCAGTTGTTAGAACTGTAGTTTATGGTTGGTTTGGGTATTCTTTCATGTTTGGGATGCTAGACCCTTGGCATGAGTTGATTTTGTCACAGGGTCTTAAACATTATGATCAGTATTCTGATAGATTCTTACTGCGTTACTTTTAGAATGCACATCTGTTGCACATGTTCTTCTTTTGTGATGGTTACAAAGTATTTAATTTATATATATATTAAAAACAGATATAGAAGTTAATGATATAAATGGTGAGAATACATCTTCGCAACCAAATTTAATAAAGTACATTAACCCCAAACCTGTAGTTTGCGAAGATGTATTCTCGCCATTTATATCATTAACTTCTATATCTGTTTTTGTATGAATGATTCATGTAATGTAAATTGAACTGCACCACATACTTTATATATATATATATATATATATATATATATATATATATATTTATGGAACAATATTAATAATCTCTTCAGTATGCCAAGCATAGGAATGAATACCATATGAAAGTTTTTAACAAAGAAATCAGCTACAGAAATTCCACCATTAAGTTACATGTAGTGTAAAGTGATATTTTTGTTTAGCTGAAGAGGTAAATAAGCAACTTTAGTTTTAAAGCTCCAAGTCTCTATTACCAAATTGTCCTATAGGACAAAAGTGTCATTTAAGTATATTTAGTTACCAGGCAGTTGGGAGTTCAATCCCTGGGTCAGATAGTGCAAAAAGCCATGTACAGGAGACATTTGAGTTACTTAGTTCAGTAGTAATACAAGTGACATCACAAAAACTCGAAAAAATTAACTAATATGTGATATTCTTTGATATGGGTAGAAGAATGAGAGAATGAAGAGTTTATTTCCAAGAGGTTATCCATTACAACAGATACCTGAAGAAAGCAGGAAGTTGAAACAACTAACTTGAGGACAATAGTTCAAATAAATCAGTGTATAATAAAAATTCCTCACTTCAAATTTTAGACACAAAGTGATACCTATTCTTCTTTCATCAATGAGAGATGAAATCTTTGCTGAAAAAAAGCTTGAGATATATTTTTAAGAATTTTCCAGTATTCACTTTTTTTTTTCTGTGAATCATTTAAGCACAGTTTTTGTCTTTTATTGAAATTTACTGTATACAAGACCCCAAATGTTTTTTTTTTTTTTTTTTTTTTTTTGGGTGGAGTGTACCCAGTCAGAAGTGAACTTAAACAGGCATAATGGTTTGCAAGTAAGTTAGTTTGCTTATTATTGCCTCCATATTTACAGCATGCATATAAATAAGAAATATGTCAACTTTTCAGGGAAATTTAAGGATTTAGAACTTATTGTCTTATCAAAGTTGGACAATTTTTATTAGCTTCTCTCTTCATAACAGTTTTCATTTATTTAACAATTTTTAACACTTGCTCTGATTGTCCACTCTATTCTGTTATTTTCTAGTATTGTTTTCATCAGGAAATTAGATATTTGAAAATATCTGGAGTTTTTCCTTTTTGATTTCCAAATTCATATTTACCATTTTAGTTGTCCAGATTTTACAAGAGGTTGAGTGGACAGTTTTGCCATTATATTGTTTCATGCTTGAATGTTTATTTATATGTGATGGAGTTGAGGCAAATTCAAAAATATGTATCACTGTGGATCGACTATATTTATTCAAAGTAACTCAAATGTCTCCTGTAAAATAATTTTTTTTCATTAGTATTGCCTAAATGAAATTAAGCTGCACGGCTTGAAATTTCATGTTTTTTATATATATATATATATATATATATATATATGAAATATCGACAATTTTTGACATTTTAGAACAAAGTAATTTCATATTACAATTTTACTTAGTATTTATCTTTAAAAATTATACAAAAAATGACTTTTCAGCTGATGTTTCTCATTTGCAAATTATATTTTGCAATATTAAGTCTGCTCAAAATTTAGTTTTGCCAGATTTTCATGAAATGTTTTACAGATGAACATTTGATAGGATAATAAAATTCATTTATGAAAATGTCAAATAATGCATGCGTATGAAGTTAACTGATATTTTTTTTATTTTATGAAGACTTAAAAAATTTCACAATAGTTAAAAATAATTATGTAAGTTGATTGTTTTTTACCTTTTAAACAAGCTTTAAAGCTTGTTTAAAAGGAATGCTGAAAAGTTTTTGACCAAATCTAATTCCCAAAATATTATCAAGTGACAGAATTTTATTTTTTATTTATTTTTTTAAAGAGTTTCTTGATTAGGCTTAGAACTTGGCATCCCCATTGTATTGATCTTGTTATATCAGTTAATCTTTAAAAAAGATTTTTTATTTACTATCAATAATTTATTATACAGGAAGAATATTTGGCATTTTTAAATGTGATTGCATATTTAAAATAATGGTTTATGATTCTCAATATAAAATTCTACAAGCCTTCAGACCAAGATGCTTTTTCAGAATGCAATTCATTGAATCAAATGAAACTATTCACAATAAAGAAAGCTGACCCATGAGTTTGTTAAAAAAAGTATCTATCAACCCAGTAAGGAATGGGTTGATAGATACTTTTATTTATTTATTTATTTTTACTTTTATTTTTTTTGTACTCTGTGTTATTTTTACAGGTTGCCCTGGATATTCTCTATGCTGTAAATAACACTATTTTGTAATTTGTTTTTGCAATTTTAGTTTTTCTTATCAATGTACTGATTCTCTTTTTCCTTTCCTGAGATTGTTTGATCAGAATTGTTGATTTTGTAAATGCTAAAAATCTCAACTAACAAGGATAGATATATTTTTGCAAATGTTTGAAATTATCATTTTTTTTTTTTTTTTTTTTTTTTTTTTGTTACTGCCATTATTAACTGTTTGTTTTTCTCTTGCTAGTTTTTTGTAATAACTAAATCAAAACTTTTGCTTTGTCACTGTTGATTTATATCTCTTCACAGTACACTTTGTTCATTTTGTTCATTGAGAAAAGGTTTACACACTGATGAATTTATGATGAATTTCATTTTTTAATAATGAAAAGAAATGGAAATTATTCTTTCATTGTTATTATGAAAAGAAAATTCCTTCATTTTTATTTTTTTTATTTTTGGGAAGTGGGTGTATATAAAAAGCATCCAGCAAATCAAGTGCATGGAGTGGATATGAATTACTATTGAAGCTTCTAATCTTTGCCATTGCTATGATATTCTCCTAACATAATTTTACATCCACTTCTTAATGACTATATTGCTTTAGCCCCAAGTTTTCCTTGAGAAAAAACTAGTTAATTCCTCTCTCTTGCTCATCTGTTATACATTTCAATTTCATTCTCTCTAGTACAATAGATTCACCACTTATTGAATCTCAAATATATTGCCTTTTTCTACTCAATACTTTGGTCCTAGCCTAACCTACTTCACTTTATTTGTCAACTTTTAATAAATGTATAATCATTTTTATCTGTTTTTTTTTTTTAGATATGGATTTGAGGAAGTTGGAGATATTTTTTCTAGAATTGTCAACTGATATAAGCTTATGACTTTAGGTAAGTGCAAATATTTTGCTTGCACAATTAAGTTTCTTAATATCTTTATAAATGTTCATGATCCGAGCATTTTTCTGATCATATTACATAAATGTTTTTATTTGTCATACAACTGAAAGATCATTAAAAAAAAATACTTAGATAAGTATTGACTTATATTTTTTCCAAACTTTGAATACTGAACTTATGTACTATTATGGCATCAGCAGGATTTTTAACTCTTATTTCTGTATCATTTGCTAAAATCATAGTTTGCTAAATATTAGAAGATATAAGTTCATCATATATTTTAAAAATGCTTACAAAATTGTAGAAAAGTATTTTAAACAAAATTGAAGAAAAATACAAAATCAAAGTTGGGCTTTGGTGGGACATAACTTTTTAGCCTTGTGGATATTGAGAAAAACACATTAAAGATGTAAGTATTTTTTATGAAATTACACTTCCTCATTATATCATGTAGATAATGACATCAGTTGTAAACTTGTAATGATATAAGTTAAAAATAATAAATATTATTATACAAAATCTCTGATCTAAAATACTAAAATTATCATTATTATATATTGACTTACTCTGCCAAACTATTGTAACTTATAACCATGTTTATCTGAGTAAATAGGATCATAATAATACACAATTTTATTTCAAAAGAAAAAGTATTTTGTTTCAATCATTAAATATTATTTTATTTTTTTGTTTTAAAAAAGGGCATAGTTTTATTAGCAGAAAAATGTGCATATAACCAGTGTTTTACATATTTCTTATATTTAGAATTAACTTCTAAACATAGAAAAAACAACCTTCAGACATTAAGTAAATTGACAAATTGTTGTATATAATTGCTTATTTATTTTTTCCTCAAGGAAATATTCTTCTTGCTATTTATGAATAAATACATTGTTTAATACAAGGAGTGGAAATTAGTCACTAATGAAACTTTCAATTTTTGCCATTGCTGTTACATTCTCCTAATATAATTTTAATTTTATTTTTTAAACTTCCTATTTCTTTCGGCTCAATTATTCCTTGAGAAAGACATCAAGTTCATTGTTTTCACTTTTTCATGGCTTCATCAGTTGTACCATATCAATTTTCTTTGGTGCAATTGGTTGAACACAGATTGAATCTCATGTATATTACCTTTTCTATTTAGATAAGACAAAATGAATCTTATCTACACATCATCCTTTGTGTTTGTATTCTTTTTATAACCCATTACATGTGCAAAACTTAATGGGTGGGCAATTGATTCTGGGCTAATTTAAAGATAACAATTAAAAAGAAACTTTTTGTAAATGAGTTGAAGTACTCGGAATTAAACATCAGATAGTTTTATGGCTGCTTTCTGATACTATCCCTTAAAGGTTTGGCAACAATATTCAAATCATGTGAATAGGCTCACTAATATCTATTTTCATTTGAGGAGGATTATCCAGCTCTGAACACCATCTTGGCACTTAATCCTGTAGAATAATAAGATGTAATAAGTGCATCCATACATCTCTCTTACTTCTCTCTTGGAGCTTTGATTGATAGCAAAACATGATCCAACAAAATCAACAAACATTGGTGTAGTACACATTTCAAACAGATGGCTTTGAGGAAATGCATTGTTCAGATATTGGTCATCAGTAGAAAGGGCAGTGAGCCAAAAGATTACCCCATTCTAATTTTTCAAATTATTTTCTTGCAATTTAGTCATATCAATAGAAAAGCACTGTTTATTTGACAATAAAAATATTTTACAAGTTATTATGTCATTTTTTTTTTTTTTTTTTTTTAATCATTTCACTCCAAGCAAGGCAATAAAAACCATGAGGATACAAGAAGTTGCAGAGAGTGAAAGAAATAGAGAGGACAATAGAAGAACAGGATTCAAAGAGACAAGATGACAACTGACATCACATTTAAATTTTTGAGAATAATAGTTGACAGGAAAAGCAGGAAGCCAGAAGAGTTTTACAAGGAAGGAGTGTGAGAGAAAATACTTTTTGCATATAACTTATGGTTACATTTAGTAATTTCAACAGATGCCAATCTAGTACTGCACTTAAATTCATAAATTCTATGTACCAAAGAGGAAAGCTCATATTTATAGAAAGAGAAGTTACATTAGAGCAGTGGGAAAGTGATTGAAGTTGAGATGCCAGATCAAAAGCCAAATAACATTGCAGATTCTTTGGATTTTGACAAAAATCTTGAGATATATAGCAGGAGCACCAAACTAGATGTGGCAGCAATATTGCGTGGACTTATAAATTTGCAAGATAGATTCTGATAAGAAAAATTGTCTGGTATGACACAGTGAACAAACTTTCCTAGCTGTAGACATAGCAGTTGATTCAATATAATCACTCCACTTCATGTCAGTGGAAAATGTGAGGTGCAGTGTGTTGCTCTCCTGGAGGTTAGTATCAGCCATGCTGATGAAAAAAAAAAGGCAAAAATTAATTTTAGAGGTGTTAAAATTAACAAATTGGTTCTTGTCCCATTTATCATATTGTCATTTTTGAGATCAGCTGCCAATTTGATTTTATCAAACCTATCAGACTTACTATTAAAACAGGAGTAAATAGTTCTCCTCAGCACAGATACTGAGTGGGGAACTGATGAAATCAGGAAGGCCATTGATGAAAATAAGAAATAGTGGACACAAGAGTACAGCCCTGGGAGAAACCAGCATTAATGCAAAAAAACTAGAAAAGTGGCCATTCAAGACAACTTTCATTATGTGGTTTTGATAAGAAAGATTGAATCAAATAAAAGAAATGGACAGAAACACCATGACTCATCAACTTGTGAAGACAAGTATATCAAAGTCTGTCAAATGTTAAAAAGCATGAACTTTACCATTTTTATCTAAAGCGTGACAGACTCTTTCAGTAATACCCATCAACATATTGGTTATTGACATAGAGAAGTGAAAGCCATATTCTTTGTTTGAAAGAAAACCCTGCAAGGTGAGATGCTTAACTAATTTAGATTTGATTAGAGCTTCTAGTACATTGCTAAAGAGTGGTAGAAGACTAATAGGTCAATAGTTTGTAGGATCAGATGATTTGCTTGAGTTTTTAAAAACAAGGACTACAAAAGAGGATTTCCAACAATCTGGAAAGCAAGAAGCAGCAAGGCTTCTATTGTAGAGATTAGAGAGAACCAGAACAAGTTCATTTCTTAAGGACAATTGTAGGGATACGTGCTTTGCGGGAATCAAATCTAGAGATGATGGTGGAAACCATGGATGAAGTTATTAAGCACATTGTTGTCTGTATAAGTTATCCTTGAGTAAACATAATTTCTTTTGGTATTGCTTAATAACCAGTAAATAAGGCTATATTTTTCTCAATCTTCTTAAAAGTGCTGGTAAGACAGAAGTATTTATTTTTGCCCTCACTTTCATGTGCTGCTTACTAAACTTGAATATTACTCACAGGAGGAATATTAATAGGGCCTATTTTTTCTCAAGTGCAGTTTAGTATGGGTGGTTTATATAATCAAATTTTTCTGCTATATATAAAACAGAGGAAAGAATGTTGTTCGTACAATAGGATAGTTTCTACCTTCAGTAGATGAGTAGTTTTACAGCAACTACATTCAGCCAACATCAGAACATAAGCTGAAACTTAAGGTAACACTATAGTATTAAGTTGACAAGATGTGTTACTATTAATTGAGAATGAAAACTTACTTGAAATCTATGACAAGAAAACCATTCCTCTCTTGTGTTACAGTATGGGATACTGTTGACATGACTTATAAGTAAACATTTCACATAATTTGTTTTCTAATCAATTAGACATAGTGTATAGTCCTATTGATATAAAACTCTTTAGGTGATCTTTTTACACTTGAAACACTTGAGTGAAACAGTTTTAAGTTTATAACAATAAAATTTTAAGAAATCCATTTTGCTATAGTAGGCTAATTATTAAAGCAGAAAATCAATTGTATCTAACTGATGCATACTCATACACATGTATGAGTGTGTATCTGTAATTATATATATTTATGTACTTGGGTGTGTAAATATGTACATTGATATAATCATATAGATAAAAAAAGGTTATCAGAATGAATTCCTTTGCAGCTGCTGTTTTACTCAAATAACCTGTTAAATTGTAGGATAGGTTAAGTTTCAGCAAATTAATAGCTTAACATTTGCCAGCATCAATCAATCCGTTTGCATTTCACAAATCTTGTATGGTATTAAAACAACGTTTGCTCTAATGCAAATTTTAAATGTTTACACATAAGTACATACCAGTTTGAAATAGTTATATGGATATTAATTTTACTGATCCATCTATTTTTGGCAACGCATTAGACTCTAAGTTGTAGTTCAGTAGTTGGGATGTTAGGCAGAAGACCTCAAGTTTGAAAATTTGATGATAGTGTAAAAAGTCATAAAGAAGAAAAATTGTTTTCAATACAGTAAAATAAATTTTACTTTCAGGTTCTTGCACAAGATCCAAGTGATACAAATAAAAACTTCAGGGAATTATTTATTACATAATTTATTGATTTTTATATCCTCTTTGGTAGAACAAATGAAATTGGGATTTATATTGGATTTCTTTTTAAACTCTTAATAAGTAACACTATACTAGCTACTGTTATGAACATGAAACTCATTTTATATCTTTATAGATTTTTCTATCTTTTATATTTTAACCACAAGTGAACTTCTAAATTAGAAACATGAATTCTTTGTCTTGTTAAATTAACTTCTTGTTTATTGCTTTGATTTTATTTCACTTTTAAAGGATTTCACATCTCATTAGACTTTATAGGAATTATTTTTTCTATTTACTTTAATATCTGTATCTGTTTTATCAGTTTTAATGTCATTTGCATAAAATTCACAAGTATGAATTTATTCGATTTGGCAGTATTTTTTCTGTATGCCTTAAAATGTATTAAATAAAAAAAAATACGATCTTTATTATGATTAGTTATGATACAAAACAAATTGGAAAAAGTTTGCTTCCTGATATATTAATATTTCCCATTATATTTCTATTAATATATAAAATATATATTACTATATTTAAGTCACTTTTTTACAAATCTGTTAGTCCACATCTCTATATAGTTCCATGAAGAGTTAAAATGAAATAGCTGTTGAAGACATAGCAGTCAGAAAATTCTTTCCACTATAATGATTGAATTGCATAATGCCAAGCCAATAATTGTATTTATGAAAAAGTAAGAAAATTAATTCATGAAATACTTAATTTTTAACAAAATATTCTTGCCAAAAACAATGGGCTTTGTTGCTTTCACATCTATTCTATGCCAATAAGTTACAATAAAAAGAAAATAAATTGCTCAATACTGAGGATGTAATAATGTAGTATTATTAGGTTACTAAATCACTTGGTCATTTAGATTTTGTTTTTTAAGGTGGCAGAAATATCCCTTTGTCTGACTACAGAATTTTTTAATAGAGAAATAAAAGTATGCAGTCAATATGATTTCATCAGTAACAGCAGAAGTAGGACATTGTTGCATTTCCAGCTTGGGTGTTGCAAGTCTTATATATTGTTTACTATGCAAATTACTAAAAATAAGGGAGGCTTCTGAAATTATTGATCTGAACTTTTGTAATTGATGTTGAGTCAGATAAAGATGGCTGTATGTGTTTGCATTGAAAACATGTTGTGATAGAGTGTATAATTTGAAATAATGAAATCTGTCTCATTTTTCTGTGTATGCATATTTGCTTAAAATAAATGTACTTTGTTTATTTGCATATAAAATATAATTGACTAAAAAGTCTTGGAAATAAGATTTGTAAGAATCATTTTGAATGATATACAAATATCCTACAAAAAAAATATAGAAAGGAATAACACAGAATTATAGTGAAAAATAATCAATCTTTTTTTTTTTTTGTCTTTAAATTTATAAAAGGACAACAGAGTTTTTTTTATTAATCTTTTGTTAATTGTAAAATGCTATGGTGGAATCTGAACTGTGTATATTTCAAAGCAGCGAAAAATCATTTAGTGACAATTATTTTTAATGCATATCCACTTTGTCATTTCTAACACAAAATTTACCTAGATATCAATATGAATACTCTTTTTCAAATTCCATGTTGATAGAATCATAATCTGAAATAACTAAACATCATTATTTTTTTGTTAGAGCACTAATTTTATTCTGCAAGAATTATCAAAAAATATTCCAATATATACTTGGAGTTGCTATACTTAAAACACTTGTTTTTTTCAATGTATTGCTACTGACACTTAAAATTTCATATTTTTTTAAAAAATTTATTTATTACACATAAACTTGCCATTTTTTTACTCCAGGACTGAAAACAGTTTTTCTATAATTGTACCTCGAATTCCTAAATGTTTATTCATTTGATACAGACATGACAAAATATTTAATTCAGTCATCAAGTTGCAAACATTTATAATAGATTATAACCTAAAATGTTGATTAATCATTTTTATTCCATATATTTTTTGTGTAATTTTTGTAATTTGTTATTGTGTTAAATTAATAACAAACATTTTGTGATAATAAGCATCTGTTTAAAAAAGTGAGAAGCCATATGTTGCAGTGTGCACTGCATTTAGATTGATATTGAAGCTGTAGACAAGATTGGTGAAAATCACTAAGAAAGAGGATGCTTGCTGTAGAGTAATATGTTCCAAATTGGTGAGTTAATCCTCATTGTAATGCTCCACTGTTATAGCATGTACCAGACAAGACTAAATCTTGTTGTTGTGGTGTGTGTGTGTGTATATAGGCACACATATTTTCAAAAAGATTTTAAGATAAAAATAGTATCAGTATTATTGAGAAAGAGGTCAACTTTGCATGTAAGCTTGTTAATGTGGTTTAATTGATATGCACCTTGAGTAAGTGTATATTGACCTAACTTTTGCTTCATTAGTTATGACAATAGTATTGTTTCTGTACTGCTGCTGATAATGGCAATGAATTTTATCAGTTTAATCAATATAACTATTTATTTGATAGTTCAGAATTAACTAACCTCAGATAAAGTAGCAGAAAATATTCTATAGTGTGAAGATATAGTATATATTTTAAAATTTTGTTTGTCTTTAAAAAAAATAGCATCATTGTTATTTTTTCTTTTTAATATTATAACTAACTAAAAATAGAAAAACATGGATTATCCTAATAAGAAGAAAAAACAAAAATAATCTCTTAGGCGTTTTCCAATAGTTTCTCTCTAAACTGCAAAAACATTTTGTGCAAATAGAAGAGTAAATACCCTTCAATTAGTTTTGTCTGAACCAAGCCTTTAATTTTCTCTGTAATTTTTATTGATCTCTGTTTATAGATTATTAATGTTGTTTATAAATTTATAAATTTTCAAGTTGGAAAAATAATAGGATGGGATTTTTATTCTTTTAAACAATGGGACAAACATAGAAACAGAATATTTATTATGGAGTGTTGCATTAACAAATTAACTTGTGCCTCTGTGCTCAAAATATTATTTCACAAATATTAAAAGTTCATTTCTTCTAGAAAGGACTAGACTTTTCTGTCAGTGCATTTAAAAGAGATCATCAAGAATTGTTTATGTGCAGAATTATTAACAAAATCCTCAATCATTTATATGTAGAAGTTGAAGTAATTTAAATAAGTTTTATAAGTTGTATAAAACTGTCATATTAACTTTATAAGTTGCCAGACTTTTCAGAATCTGCTTATGTTATTAAATGAATTCTGGTTACAGAATTGAACTTTTGGTTAGTGAGACGCTAATGTATCTTTGAAACATAAAGAAGAATTACTCCTTTCATGAAGATTTGTTAGCCTAAAAGAACAGATAACTGATAAAGAATTTATCTTTTTAATGGAGACGAGATCAAAGAATCAAAATAGTAATTGTGAACCTTGCAATGGTATAAAATTCTTAAAATTATGACATCAACTTAAAAATTGCAGTTTAATTTTTTTTAAATATAAATTACGATAAAACACTTTTTTTTAAAAGACATTTACAGTGAAAGAAAATTATGAAATATTCTTGTGGCTTCTCCAATTTTAGATACCTGAAGGATTTTCCTTAGTTTAATGAAAGTTTGAAAATTTTTTATTACATTTATAATAAAAAGAATATTGTAATGAAAGTACCACACAAATCCCTGAAAAATCTAGGTTTGGCTCTAACAAGAAATCAGACAACAACATTCAGAAGGAATAACTTTAAAAGCAAAGGTTTAAAATAGCAATTATTGGTCAGTTGAAAGGCCAGGTTCTGGATATATTGGTCCAGAGTTTTGGTCTAAGATCATAGCATAGAAAGATAAAATTCTTGAATTTGTTTTCTTTTAACTTCATTAAAGAATATTCCAAACTAAAGGAACTGTATACTCTGACTTGTGTGTATATTTTTTTTTTTTTTTTTTTGCATCAGAAAGTTTTCAATTTGAAATACAAGTGACTATTTCAAAAGTTTTATTTATTTTATAAGAAATAATATCTCCTCACTTATATAAAATTCTTAGTTTCGAGCAAACTGCATTATCTACTGTATATCACCTGAATTTCTTGAATATGAAGTGCAACAAAGGTTATATCATTCTTCAGGTTAAAAAAAGAAACATAATAGAAAAATTACACAAGTTCTTTACAAACTTTGGTAGATTTGTAGTTTTAATATTGCTGGTAAATTTAAAATGTTGCAGTTACTATAAGCTTTTGATGATGATTTTGAACATTATATAAGTTTGGCAGCCATCATAAAAAGCAGCCACACTAGTATGTGGAAAATACATTTATAAATACCTATTAGTAGTAGCAATATATACTGCAATAATATTGAAATTTTTGAAATAATCATGTCTGACATTTCTTATATATATGAATAAAAGCCACTTCTGTAGCTAAAGTTAATCAGGAGTGGTTTTCAATTGTGAGAGCCATTTCTTGCATGTACAATGAACAAGGACTGTATTGAATATGGAGCAAGTTAGAAATGAAAAGAGGTCATAATTGCACTTAATGAGGAAAATGAAAGATTTATTGTTTTTCTAATTAAGGGAGAGTAAATTGTCTGAGATTCATTGGAAGATTCTCTACTGTCAGAGTGGGCAATGGAAAATTGATTGCAAGGAAGTTGGACAAGGATCAAACTCATTTGATTCTCTTAGTATCACAGAGAGAGGCTAATTGCTGTTGATAGAGAAATTGTTATTGATAATGAAGGAGGAGAGATGGAATTTGGAAGCACATCAGTTGAGCCAAATATTAATATGTTGTATGGATATAACAGATTTTATAAGCAGGGAGATTTTTATCTGTGCTGGGAATAAGTTTTTTTTTGTATAGTGAGTAAAAAAAAAAAAAAATTGTCTGTTCACAAATTTGTAAAACATACAATATACCCATTTTCTCTAAATTAAATACTTTTTTTTACCAGCAGAAAAATATAATAACCAATATTTCAAAATCAGTCTTAACCTATACATTATCATTAAATAATGTAAAATACATTCATTTTCTAATTGAAACAAATCTGAAGATATCAGTTTCAAAAAAATTAATCTGTTCAGTGATATGATGACTTCTCTGGGTGTTGGTCAGAAAATTATACCCTTACTCTAGGATAAAGCCTTAAACCATAAATTATTATCTGTCTATATTTCTGAGATGAGGTATTATGTACACTATTTACATTGTTCAGACTATCATCCTCATTTTTGCTGCTGAAGAAGGCTGGAGCATACAACGGCCGAAACATTGTGATAAATATGGCAACAAAGATGAGTATGATAGTCCGAACAATGTAAATAGTGTACGTAAATTATCAAATCTAACATTTGATATGAAGCTTTCGTCTTCACCGTCAGTCTATAAAAAAAAAAAAAACACTAAATGCAACAAGTATTAAGATTACGAATATAAATTCAAATATTTTGTTTATTTAACCACTAAACTCAGCTATATATTTTTTAACAACTTTAGCAACTAATATAGTCTATATCATGCATGCAAGAATGTCAGAAATCAATCACTTTATCAGTACATCAACATATACACAATAATATTATTGTATTGGCTCAGATTTTGGGGATATACAAAGGTTTTCTTTTTTTAGCAGCATATATAACAATTTTTATGTTTATTTTTTTCATAAGCCTGAATATTTATCACATCCTCTTAAAATTGTAAAAATAATGGCAATTTTTAATAATTTTTGTAGTAATATGTAATACATTTATAATATAATCTTTTTGTCATCCAAATTTGTTTCACAACTGGCAAATCACAATTGCCATTCATTCTAAAGATCAGGTAACATCTGTGATATTCCATTTTTTCAGGTTTGTCTTGCTTATTTTGGGAATTAATCTTTTCTCTACAATTCATAAATATCTCTTTCTTAAGTGAAATAAAATCATAAAAACTCATACAATCTTGTTTATATTTTCCATTTTTCAGTAAAACTCTTGAGTGGGACCAGTCTATGTAGGTGCCAGTACTCAATAGATTAAAAAGACAACCACTAGGGCCTTCTAGACCTTAAAAAATTACTTTGTTCATGAGAATAAGAATATGTATTTTGTTCTGTTCAGTCCATGTAACCATAATTTTTTTTCAGGCTGACTATTGAATTATCTTTGTGTGCATATCTATTCTAATCTAGAAGAGGAAAATATACAAATATAATAATTAACATTTGTGAAGATGAAACATTGTGACAAAAACAGTAAAATTAGGATACTAGTTTAAATAAGTTATAGAATGAAAAAAAATATAATCAGAATATTAAAATTTCAGACTATAATTTTTTTTTTTTTTTTTTTGTATTGGTGGCATATAAATATATATCATAGTTTTGAATTTGTGTGGGATCTTTTCCTTTTTTATCTTGGTTTCTTAGTATTTAGTATACTTCATAATGAAAACATTTAATTTAAAAAATTGTTTGCCTATTTCATTTTATGCAGCCATGCGATAATGAAGGAATATAAGGAATGTTGAAAAGTACTTGATCCAACCCACTTCCTAAAATTTGATTTATTTTGTTTTTTTTAAGTGGCTTCTTGCTTGAGCTGAGTATTTTGTAGCACTTTCTCATAAATATAAAATGAGTCAAAAATAAACAAGTATCTTGTTTTTATCTATCTCAGAATGCATTAAATTGGCTAAATGCCTGTTCATATTAGGATTATTTTCTTACTGATTTCCTTCCTATAGGATCCCTATGGTGCATAGGGCTCAAATTTTTGTATGGTATAATCCTCCTCCCCGCCAACCTGATATTTGTACAGCTAAAGAAATAAAATTATCTCAGTATTATAAAAAATTAGAGAATTTCTATTTTGTTGCAATAAGTTATACTAACTCCATGAGACATTATCTGCAATCAAAAATACATAACATTAGTTTAATAAAAAAGGCTTTACTATTTGTGTGTTTGTTGATATATTAAAAATTTAAACTTTATGTAGTCTATTTACTAAAAATCAAATTTATAATTTAATAATATGATATTAGAAATTTGTCAATTGAAACATTATATGTAATGTTTTTGATATTGTGTATTGCTAAAATGTGCCATTTCTTAGCTACATCTAATCAATATGCACAAAATAAAAATTGACTTTGCCACAAGCTTAGCCAGGAAGCAACATTCAAAAGCATTTCTAAGCAATAAATCAAGGCATCTGCTTCTAACATCATGTTAGGCCTTATAAGAAATTGGTAGTAAGTTCAATTGATTTACCTAAGCTTAAGTAAATTCTAATAAATGGATTAGTCAGTGATTCATATGAAAATTTCCTTTTATTTTTGTTTCTTCAATTCTTATGCTATGTAATCTACAAAATTATCAGATTGTAACTACTTTTAATAATAAATTTAGCATATTATATAATATTGCTAGTGAACAATGTTCATTTATCTAATTTGATATTCTGAAGAAACTGGGATACAATATAATGTTACATTTTTATGAAGTAGCATTTTTAAAACGCTTATTTTTGTCATATAGGAAAATCCAACATGGCGCATAAACGAAATATTCAGCAAAAAATTGCATTCATCAGTAACATCAGTAACACCTCATAGAATGTAAAGTTCTTAAAGCAAACCTGTGCTGAACAGTTTTCTTGAATCCATGATGACTTGGCTGTCCGAAAATGACAACATCAAGATGAAATAATGGAAACTGACTGTGAAAAACACGATTAGGCACAACAAGTTTTCGATCAATCAGTAAACTTCTGGACCTTTTTGGGCAATGTTATAGGATCTAGACGGCTATTGTTTGCACATGGAATTATTCACTGGTAATTAATCTTCAGTTTGCCTGTGGAAAATGTCACTCAGCGGTTAGCATTAAGAAATTATGTCCAATTTTCTGAGAAAAACCCCCTTTTTTTTATGAAAAAATATTTAATTTCACTTCAAAGTAATATCATTCAAACTTCACTCCTTTCTCCTTAATTTGGCATGAACATAATTGAATAAAAGGTTTGGCTAAATGTTGTCATCACAAGGGTCACAGGGTGTTAAAAACAAAACAAAACACATCAAGCCATTGTTCAAACATAGGTTTGGAAAAAAAAACCCTCAAAAAAACCTTATATCAAGCCCTACCAATGTTGACACTTTTTTTTTTTTTCAAACTTTGCTCTTATCTGGGAGTGGTAAGTTTTATTACAAGCTGACGACAACTTGTTCTAAATGTTTTTTGCTGGTTGGCTAGCTGAATTTGACCCAGATATGTCAAAATCAATTTGGCTTAATTTTACTTTTGGTTTCTGGTGGTTAGGAATTGCAGATAAATCTTTGCCTTTTACTAAAGATTCCTGTGGCCAGGTGTCAATTTTTTTAACCCCTGGCAGTTATATGATTTAAAATTACCAATGGACTTTGTTGCATTTTGACCCCCTAGGAATATTGATTTCCTTCAAAGCTCTCAATTTTATGCCTGAAATACTTTGATTATGATTTAGGCTTTCTGATTTTCCAAAAAAATGGTTAATTTCCCATTAATGGGGAAAGTTTTTGTTTAGAACTAGAAAAAATGCAAAATTTTCACCCACTGAAAAAAAGATTTGAGTCATTTACACCAGCTAATTTTACTTTTAAATGAAAGAATATATCCTTTGCTTTCAGAAAATACCTAGTTTCATGGGGTTCAGATCAAAAGTTTCCTTGATATTTGTTTAGATGATGATAAAACAGTTATTTTTCAATA
>OZ010591.1:53468512-53493756 GCA_963932145.1 Acanthosepion lycidas | reverse complement strand
TTTTACAAAAGAACTAAGCCATGCTTGCAAATTCAAACTTGACTCATACGGGCGAGTTATAAATTTGAGTAACAATAAATTTTCACTCAATACATTCAGGGTATTGAATAAAGGACTATGCTTTTGCCCTAGTCCCCCAAGGTTTGATAAAGACACCTTGGCAAATGACCTGAAATCCTTCTTCAGAAGAATACGGTTAAAAGCCCACTACGGGGAAAATGATCATACACCTTCCATACTTGAGACATTAAAACAGAAGGACACTACCTACACCCCACAAAACACAGACATTACTATACAGACATTTGAAATAGCCGTAGCAAATGACATAAATAAAACAACAGCATGTAAGCTGCCACGTGACAATGTTACTGAAGGGGAACGTATAGCCCTCGATAAGCTGACACATAGAGATGACCTAATCATAACACAGGCTGACAAAGGGGGTGCGACAGTGATCTGGGGAATCGAAGAATACATTAAAGAGGCCAACAAACAGCTAGCCGACAAAGAAACCTATAAAAGCATACCTATAGATCCCCTTCCCGAATACCAAAAAGAATTAACTAGCTCACTAAACATAATGCTTCGCAATAATCTAATCGACAAGGAAACATACACAGCACTTACACCCACGAACATTACACCTGCTTGTTTCTATCTCCTTCCTAAAATACACAAAAGCAACAACCCAGGAAGGCCGGTTATTTCATCGTTCAACTGCCACACAACAAAAATTTCCAAATATATAGACCATTACATAAAACCACTAGCTAAGGAAGTAAAATCCTACATCAGAGACACAACAGATCTACTGAACAAAATTAATCACATACAAACAGTACCAGAGGATGCTACTCTAGTGATTATGGACGTTAGGTCACTCTATTCAAACATTAAAAACATCGAAGGGCTAACCGCCCTTCAGGAAGCACTTACTAAAAGAAGAAAACAAGACCCCCCCTACCCACAGAAGTCATCATAAAACTCATGGAGCATGTCCTTACATTGAATACTTTCAACTTCAATGGAGCACACTACCTTCAAATAAGAGGTTGTGTCATGGGCACCATTGCAGCTCCATCATATGCTACAATATTCATGGGAAAATTTGAGGAGACCCATATCTATCCAATCATTGGTAGCGACTGCATATTCTATGCAAGATATATTGATGATATATTCTTTGTATACACGGGTAGTGATGACAAACTTACCCAATTCCTTATGACCCTAAACACAGTGCACGACTCAATTAAGTTTGACTATGAAAAATCCACAACATCAGTAACATTTTTAGACACCCGCATTTACATAGATGAAAACAGGAAACTACAAACGACACTACACACTAAAATCACCGACACCCACAACTATCTACACTTTAAGTCTTCCCACCCTAAACACCTCAAAGAGAACCTTCCCTATTCACAAGCACTTGAACTCAGAAGGATATGTTCCAACAATGAAGAATTAAATAAACACATTGAAAATCTGGAGCATCAATTCACAACACGTGGCTATAAACAACACCTAATCAGGGAACAAATAAATAAAGCAATTTCCACACCTAGAGAAGACACCCTAATGTACAAGATTAAAAATAAATCTAGCCACATCCCTCTAGTAACCACTTTCAATCCCACTCTGCCTCCACTATCCCAAATAATCAAACGTCGCTGGGAAATACTACATCTCAAACCAGACCTAAAAAACTGTTTAAGGAACCCGGCCTTCTTGCATATCGTAGACCTAAGAACCTAAAAGAAATCATAGGTAGTAACCACATTTAAATAACTTAAACGAGACTGTTTGACCAATGCAAGGAATGTTAAAAGATTCATGTTAAAAAGATAAAAAAATAAATAAACAAATGAAAACTACAGACAAAAGTTCATTTTCTCCATCAAGACATTCATTTCTGTAGTTCACTGCTAGCAGCAAGCAGAAATATTTCAACTCCCGATGATGGCCATTTTGGTCGAAACTAGTCGAGGAATCTAAATTGAATAATAATAAAAAAAAAACGAAAGAATATTAATCTACAACCCAGTGTGTCTAAAGATTTTTATTTTTTTTATTGTTCAATATATATATCTATCTATATATATATATATATATATATATATATATATATATATATATATATATATATATATATACTATATATATACTATATATATATATATACTATATATATATATACTATATATATATATATATATATACTATATATATATATACTATATATATATATACACTATATATATATATATACTATATATATATATATACTATATATATATATATACTATATATATATATATATACTATATATATATATACTATATATATATACTATATATATATACTATATATATATATACTATATATATATATATATACTATATATATATATACTATATATATATACTATATATATATACTATATATATATATACTATATATATATATATATATACTATATATATATATATATACTATATATATATATATATATACTATATATATATATATATACTATATATATATATATATACTATATATATATATACTATATATATATATACTATATATATATATATATATACTATATATATATATATATATATATACTATATATATATATATATACTATATATATATATATATACTATATATATATATATATATATACTATATATATATATATATATACTATATATATATATATATATACTATATATATATATATATATATATACTATATATATATATATATACTATATATATATATATACTATATATATATATATATACTATATATATATATATATATACTATATATATATATATATACTATATATATATATATATACTATATATATATATATATACTATATATATATATACTATATATATATATATATATACTATATATATATATACTATATATATATATACTATATATATATATACTATATATATATATACTATATATATATATACTATATATATATATACTATATATATATATATACTATATATATATATATACTATATATATATATATATACTATATATATATATATATACTATATATATATATATATATATATATACTATATATATATATATATACTATATATATATATATATATATATACTATATATATATATATACTATATATATATATATATACTATATATATATATATATATATATACATATATATATATATATACTATATATATATACTATATATATATATATATATACTATATATATATATATATATAGAGTATATATACTCTATATATATATGTATATTGTATATATATATAGAGTATATATACTCTCTATATATATGTATATTGTATATATATAGAGTATATATACTCTATATATATATGTATATTGTGTATATATATAGAGTATATATACTCTATATATATATGTATATTGTGTATATATATAGAGTATATATACTCTATATATATATGTATATTGTATATATATATAGAGTATATATACTCTATATATATATGTATATTGTATATATATATAGAGTATATATACTCTATATATATATGTATATTGTATATATATAGAGTATATATACTCTATATATATATGTATAGTGTATATATATATAGAGTATATATACTCTCTATATATATATATATATATATGTATAGTGTATAGTATATATATACTATATATACACTATATATATGTATAGTATATATATACTATATATACACTATATATATATGTATAGTATATATATACTATATATACGCTATATATATATGTATAGTATATATATACTATATATACACTATATATATATGTATAGTATATATATACTATATATACACTATATATATGTATAGTATATATATACTATATATACACTATATATATATGTATAGTATATATATACTATATATACACTATATATATATGTATAGTATATATATACTATATATACACTATATATATATGTATAGTATATATATAATATATATACACTATATATATATCTGTACAGTATATATATATATGTATAGTATATATATATATATACTATATATACTATATGTATATTGTATAGTATATATATACTATATATACACTATATATATATGTATATTATATAGTATATATATACTATATATACACTATATATATATGTATAGTATATAGTATATTTATACTATATATACATTATATATATATATGTATAGTATATTTATACTATATATACATTATATATATATATGTATAGTATATATATATACTATATATACACTATATATATATGTATAGTATATAGTATATATATATATACTATATATACCCTATATATATATCTATATGTATATAGTATATATACACTATATATATATGTATAGTATATAGTATATATACACTATATATATATGTATAGTATATAGTATATATACACTATATATATATGTATAGTATATAGTATATATTCACTATATATATATATGTATAGTATATAGTATATATTCACTCTATATATATGTATAGTATATATACACTATATATATATGTATAGTATATATATATATATATATACTATATATGCACTATATATATATATGTATAGTATATAGTATATATATATACTATATATGTATAGTACATAGTATATATATATATACTATATATACACTATATATCTAGATATATAGTATATATATATATACACTATATATATATACTTTATATATACTATATATATATATATATATATAGTATATATATACTTTATATATACTATATATGCACTATATATATATATATATATATATATATATATCTACTAATATTTTTGAAGAAATATACTCTTATGGTGTGCTATATTTATGGGATAAAATTCTTAACATCTGAGATAGAATGTACGTAAATATAAATGGTATCATTGTAGTCAACACTCAGAGGCGACAGGCTGTTTCATGCTAAATGCGATCATCAGGCCACGAGTGTTATTGTTTTCTTGGCTATTTATATATACGGATCCGGATAATTTTTAATTTTTTTTTTTATTTCTTATCTTATATGTTGATTTTTTTTTTTTTTTTTTTTTTTTTTTTTTTTTTAATCGGTGCTTTATTAACGTAGTAAAAATTTGTTAGTATTTAATAGCTTTGTTTTGGTTTGTGAAGATGTAGCTATTTATTCAGTTTTGAGTTTGATTGCTTTAGTTTATTCTAACTATTATTTTACGTAACATTATTTTTTTTATCGTTATATAACAGTTATATCTATGTTTTTCATATAATTTTAGTTAGATTTTTATAGTCTAACTAATATTTTGGTCATAATGGTTTGTTAATTTGCTCATTATTACTTCATTTATTTGGGTTCATTGATTTAACTTTTTATTTTTTTTTATTTATTCTATTTCTTCTATTCTAACAGGTGTGGTTTATTGTTTGGGTTAATTTATTTTACTTATTTTATTATCATTTTATTTATTTATTTAAAAAAAATTTTTTTCAGTTTTTGATTTTTAAGTAAAAATTTGTTTTCATGTCTGCATTTTGAGATGAGCTCGGACCTTTATGTAATAATTTATTTTAGTCTGGGAAGGTAATGATATCTAAAAAAAAATTAGTATATATATATATATATATATATATATATATATATATATACATATATATATATATACACACATACATATATATATATATATATATATATATATATATGTATACGTGTGTGTGCTTGTGTGTGATAAAAATACCATGTTAATAATTAATACCTACCTTTATTAGAAATGTTTACAACTTATTTTATTATTTACTTAGAGGATTGTTCATTATATTGTAAACAAATATAGTGTATATTTATGTTCTAATGTTAGATGTATAACGAACAATAAAAATGTCATTAGGAAGATCAGAAAAAGAATAAATTGTTTAAGAATGTTACAGAAATTAACGAAAACTTAAAATAAACAAGAAAAAGAATTGAACAGCAAATAATAGTTGGAACTGATAATACAAACATAAAGAAAGAAAAAAAATACAGAATATTAATTAAGAATACTGGCTAATGACATGAAAACAACCAAACTACCACTTTGAAGTTAACATTAAAAAGAGTAATGTGCAAGTTGGTGAAAGTACATGAAAATTGATTTCTCAACTGTCATTTTTAGTGATTAATGTAGAGTTGCAGTGGATGGCTTCAATAGCTGTACTAGAGGCGTCTTTCAAAGAAATAGTCAGCTGACACAACTTGAAAAAGGATGGGTGGGAGATAGGGTAATGTTTTGGGTTCTTATTGCTGTCAGTAAAATTATAGATTCTTTTAAAGTTGATGATTGTATAAAAATAAACAACGATAATGATTGTAATTTCTTTTTTTAAGTCATTTTTTTGAGTGGTACTGGTCACTACTAGGAGCTTTAAACTAAAGAGTATATTCATTGAGCATTTACATTCTTCATAGTTATTGCCCACTCAGACAAAAACATTTCAAAGATACCAAATTAATGGAATGCACCTCCAGATTTTCTAGATATTAATCCAATAGAAAATTTGTCTTCCATCCTTAAAATAGATGTATATAAGAATGGAAAACAATATTGAAGCAAAGAAGATATTTGTGAAGCAATAAAAACTGATGCAAGTCATGTTAAAGTTGAAAAAGTAGAAAAGTTAAAAAAACAATGAAATTAATAGTAGAATGACTGATAATAATTACAGAATGTCAAGGATTCTATTTTAACATGTAAAATATTTATTTGTCTATTTGGGATAATGTATTAAATCAGATATTAGGGGCTGCCAAAAAGTTCTCAGACTGACTCACTTTTTAAAATTAATATTTTAATGAGCAAACATCAGAATGTTTTTGAAAGGGTTAATGAAACAATGCCAAAATATACAAGTTATATGTAGAATATCATCTACATTTCATGATTTTATATCCTTCTTGGTCTAGCCAAAGACTTTTCAGTAAACCTTCATGTATGCTTCTTCTTGGCCTTTATCTTTTGGATTTGTTTATAAATAGCATTTTATGTTGCTCTCCAGTATTGAACTCTTTATCTAAAAATATGAGTATGTTGCCATCCAAAAATGAGTACAACCTTATGAAAAATATATTTAACATTAATATTTGGTGTAACCAACTTTATTTTCTATTACTGCTTTAGTCTTGATGCACTAGATTTGCAGTCAATGAAATATTTCCCAACTCTGGCAGAATGCATTCTTTCAAATCTGTTTTTGTTGGAAGGCCATTCTACATGTACTTAATTGGATTTAAATCTGGTGACATGCTAGGACTCACTTTTTACTAAACTGTTGATTTTGTTTACAGTGAAATGTTTTGAATATATGTCATGCTGAAACACAGGCAATATTTTTTTTCGATATATTGCAATAATCTTCAACATAAATGATTCTGCAAGTGAAATGCAGCTCATATAGCTCCAGACTATGATATTTCAACCACCATGATTAACTGATGATACCAAATGTTTGTACATCTTTCCATGTCTACATCAAACTTTTCAGATGCTATCAAACATAAATAAGTTGATTTCTGTTTCATCTCTCTACAGCACACTGTCTAAAAACATTAAATTTTTTCTCCTGCAAAACTTTAAGTGGCTTTCTTTGTGTCTTGGTTTCAGTAGCAGTAATCATGGAAACTGGCCTTGCTCAAAATATGTTTGTTGTAGCATAAACATTCATGACAAACTTCTTTAACCTCATTAGAAATGAGCTAATTTTCTTGGGTTTTCATCAACCTATTCTCTTGATAAAATGAAAAGACCTTGATGTCAATTTGCATCATTGATTCTGTAAAACTCCAGCATTTTCATTTTTCTTGTGATTTTACACAATTTTAACACCAGTGTTTTTACTCAACTTTAATTTTGTATTTTTTTGTATCCTTTGTTCTGTGAAAAGACAACACAAAATATTAGGTTGGTGAAAAAATAATGTTGTTTTCTCACATAGTAACATATGTGAGAAAACAACATTATTTTTGCACCAACCTAATAGAAGATTCTTTCCCATATTGGAGCCCCAACTAAATTAATATCTATATAGGACTATTTTAATATTGCATGCTCCTATTTTTATTTTATTTTTTTATTATTTCACCCCAAGCAAGTGCCACTAGTATGCAAAGGGTTATAGAGAGTGAAACTGAAAGAAAAGACTGGGTATTTGTGGGGAGGGGCAGCTGTGAGAAAAGGATAATAGATGAATGGGGTTCAAGTCAACAGAAGATGGTGGTTGATGTTGCATTTAAATTTTTGAAGATTGTAGTTATTGGGGAAGCAAGTAAACAGAAGGGAGTTCCACAGATGGGAAGTGTGAGAAAAGAAACTGTTGGAGTAGAAGTAGCAGTTACATTTAACTATTTCAACAGTAAAAGAGTGAGACCTAGATGTCAATCTAGTAGCATGCTTGAATTCATGTAGTCAGGGCACAAGGGAAAAAAGCTTGTCAGAGCAGTTGCCATGAAAATATTTGTAGAAAAGACAGATTTTAAAAATTTATTATTTAAAAAAAATAATAATGGTTTCAAAATATATAATGAAATAAACTTTTTTTATAGGTTTCTAATCTTTTTTTTATTTTAATGTATTCATATTTTTGGCAAAAGAGTTTTAATGCTTTAGAGCAATGGTTGGCAACCTGAGTGCTAGCACCCACCAGTGGGTGTTTGACTGCTTGTTGTGAATATTTTGTTGGTGGATAGTGGGCATGGAGCTATTTTGGTGAGCATTTGATTTGACACCCATAACTTTTTTATAGTGGCAGGATGAGCCATGAAATCATCAATGCTAACTGACCATTTCACTGTAGTTACTGTTCAACAGCTTTTGAGAGGCAACTGTCTGTGTCAACTCATGTGGTCATTTGAAAATGTACAAGAATTTCTTCAGTGTGGAAACTTAGAATCAATGGCAAATGATTTGAAAGATTCAAAAATGAACATTTTCTATATGGCAGATTCTTTCCAGATTTTTAACAAAATTAATTTGAAACTTCATGACAAAAATACTAAATTTATTGATGCTAAACATATTTCTTTTTTCATTGAAAAATGCACTTTTATCCTTGCCATGTCCTATGCAAAGATCTTCATTATTTCCCAACAATTGGTAGTTGTTGCTGAGGAAATTTAAGATTTTTTGACAAACATTTGAAATTTGTTTCTGATGATTTGGGATCACAATTTACAGACATTATTAACATGCTTGACTAGACCTTTGATCCTTTCATTATTGATATAGATCAGGTGATGGATTCAAGTTTTAGTTGAAGAATTTCTCAAGTTGTGACATGATAATAAAGCTAAAATTGCAGACAAAATAATCAATTCATGTGAATATATGGGTATTGCTATCAGATATCCAAACTTGTGATCAAAGATCAAATTTCTGTTTCATCTTGTGAAAACAGCATTTTCCAGGATAAATCACATATTAACAAAATCATGAAATTGCCTCAGTGTCATGAAAAGAGAAAACTTACACTTCCCATTAACAAAGTTTTCTCTGAATGATTTGACTCTTGCTAAAAAACATTAAGCTCAGAAAAAGCATTGAATAGTATCAGCTATTATTTTTTTTATTGTGTTGTAATCTGTATGTCATAATCTACAAACAAATGAATATCCATAGAAACTGATTTCTATTTATTTTCATTTATAGTCTTAGGGAAAACTTACATAAATATCATTTAAATTTAAACCTTTAATTCTGAAATTATTGTTTGATGGGCCATCCGGATTCCCAATGTTGAAAATTAGGTGAACACAGAAAAAGGCTGTAGAGCACTGCTATAGAGTTTGATCATAATTCATGACTATATTCATTTTGGTTGTATGATATTCCAGTAGAAATACCAAAATCCTACTATGTTTATTTTAGAAAAAAAAATCAATTTTCTATTAAAAAAAGTAGTAGGGATGTACTCATTTATGGTGAAATTATTATAAGAGTAAAGAGTTTGCTCAACACTTGTGTCAATGTCTTATAAAGGTGTCTTTTGGACTGGACATGTATGCAAGAAAGTGTTGTTTCTTATGTTTGGCATTTCCACTGTAACACTGATCATCTGTTATGATTTAGCCTCTTTTTAAAAAAGAGACAAGACTGTCTTCCCTTGAGTAAGGGGCCTGGAATAGGAGGTCACTGATTCAGGTTCCTAGGTAAACCAGGATTTTCTGTTTGACAAACTGGTTAGAAAATGATATATCCTCTTTGTTCATAAAAGTTATGTTGACTGCAGTAGGCAAGCAAAAACCTTTCAGCTCATTTAAGAATGGTATCAAGTAACTAGAAATGATAATACAAAAATGTAGCAATTACATAATCTTATTTTTATGCAGAATTGCAATGGTTTTGTTGTACATGGTTATGTCCTCAAAGAAAAGTTCTTGTTATATTTCTTTGAATGTTACAACAGTAAATTGTTATATAAAAATATTTGCTGATTTGCTAATGTAGTGTTGTAATCTTGAAATATCAAATAAAGCTGAGTAGTGAATATTTGAATAACAACATTCATGGAGAGTAATGATTGCAGCCAGGTTTTCATGGCCTAATCAATAAGGTAGCTGTTGTGTTAAGGCAGGCTCCCTGGTGAAAAGAAATGCAAGTTAAAATCTTGCTAGAAGCTTATTCTTTATTTTCATTGCTTATTGACAATCATAGTGTGGAGGTTTAAGATTTGTAATAAAAAGCAACTAAAATTAATTTTCAAAAAATTAATAGCATCAATTTTTAGTTAACACATTATATCTGGAATGGTTTTTAAAGTGTATATTAAACAGGTCAATTAATTGATATTATGGCTAGAACATTTAGGCAATGTTAATTAATTCCATTTAACACCCTGGCATATCTCAAATATATTTGTATAGATCCAAGGTTATTTATTTCAGATTTCTTCTAGGTGATTTCCATAGTAATATAATAATGTTTTGAGTATAATGTGACATGGCACTAAGGGTACATTAGCATATAACTAACATCATTAAGGAGTGAGATTTGTTCTCAAGTGGATCTGCTTACATATCTCTTGGCACTAATCATGAACTAAAACTTGAAAATGGCTGAAGGACAAGGTCAAGAAATAATAAAGAGAAGAAAGTGGCTTTTATTCCATATCTCTATCTATCTATCTATCTATCTATCTATCTATCTATCTATCTATCTATCTATCTATCTATCTATCTATCTATCTATCCATGTGTATCAGTGTATGCATATATGAATGGAACCATAAACAATTAAAATGTTGACCATAAGCATACCATTTTATTTTAAAGCACTCTTTGTGAAATGAAACATTCTCATCTTTTCTAGACAAACTAAGTAATGGAATTTTGATTGGTGTTTTAAAAAGTTTATTCTTATATATATATATATATATATATATATATACATACATTTGGAAAGAAGGTAAAAGAAACATTAACATCATAACAATGTTTAAGATGTTCACACACAAACAATATGACATATTTTTTTTTTAAATTGTGATATTTGAGAAAATGTCAAGGAATGATTTGGATTTCTCTCTTCATGTAAGATGTTTGTTATCAAGTTGTGATCTGAAATCTCTTTGTATTTTTACCAATTGTTACTCATGTTAATGATGATGTCCTAGTTTGCTATCTTCTGCTTTCCACAAAATATTTATCAACACTTTTTTACCATTATGAAATGATATTTAATAACAGTGAATAGTTTATTCAACTCTGTTCATAATTTTTAGTTTACATTTATTATGATCCAAACATTTTATTGCATTGATTGTTTATGACAATAACATTTAGTTGATCATTCTCTTCTTTAGGAAGAAAGTCTCATATATATGTGATGAGTGAAAGAAGAATTCATCATTTGAAAGAGAGAATTGTAGACTAATGAACATGCAAGAAAGACTCTAATAAAAGATAGGGGTATATATAAAATTATATATATATATATATATATATATATATATATATATATATGATAATAAAAGGTATTTAACTTGACCTTTCAGTTGACTTCAAGTTTCATTTGCAGGGAGGCAAGCTTCATTAAACACAGTTTTCAGGCAGTCAGAAAGGATAGTAAAATCCTCCAATATGTCAGCATGTGGTGGTGCAAGTGCGAAAGGGAGGTAAATTAGTAATGTTTTACAGGAAATAATTTTTTCTATCAGAAAAATACCAAAAAAGTGTAAGCCACTATATATGGTATACATGCCTTTTTCACCAAATGCTCTCTCCACACTGAGTATTTCCCATTCAATTGTAGGGTTCACTTTTAGCTAATGTAGTGGGGTTTTTATAGTTGGCATTATTCATGCTCAGCTGGTGGTTATAATACCTTTTCTTCTATTCACCCTCACAGCACTGATGTAAAACCTTTCATCTCCCTTGCCTTATAGACCACGTTTTTTATCAAACATCTGTCAGTAGAGAGATTGCATACTGTTACATGCTTTGGTATTACTGTCTCCATCATTATTACCAGCTAGCTTTTGCTTTCATGGCTACTGATCTTTTTATCTATGTTGCCTAAGCAGCTATATTTGACTTTTATGTTATTTTTGCTGAAATGTTTCATGAGTAAATCATCACTGGTGAAATACTTAACTATTTGATTGAGGAATTTTCTGGCAACATTGGTTCATACAGTTTTGCTGAAAGGGAGGTTGAACAAAATCACTTAACTGTTATGGTTGCTTTTATTTTTGTAGTTTTCCATGATCTACTTTGCAGTAAATTATTTTATTATTGTGACCAATTTTTACCAAATCCTATTAATAGAGGGGTTTGGCGTCATTGAATACATTTTTATTAGGGGAATTGGTAGGTACAATTACTATGATTTGTGTATGTCCTGTAATATAGCTGACGAATGGTTAGAATCATTTAACACAGATGTGATTTACCCCTGCTTTTACTATATAAACCATTGTTTATGTTATAATGTTCCTGAACCAGATCTTCTTCTGATTCATGTTACACAAATTTCAACCACTGGCTGAAAATATATATATATATATATAAATAAATATGTGATATATATATATGTGAAATATATATATATAAATATGATATATATGTGAAATATATATATGTGATATACATATCACCTACATATATAACATATATATGTCATATGTATATATGTGATTATATATGACAAATATCTATATATCTATATATATTAGGTTGGTGCAAAAATAATGTCGTTTTTTGACGTTCAGCTTCAACAGAAAAACGACATTATTTTTGCACCAATCCAATATATATATATATATATATAATTATTTATTTTTAAAAATTTTATAACATAAATATGTTATAAAATCTGTCAGATGCCCAGAAATTTCTGTCGCTTTCTGTCAGCAATATGTCTCATCTCGCCGAAGCCTAGAAGAGCCGTTCCCTCCCACGTCCACTCGCCTGGTTTTTAATGGTAGCATTGTTCTCTTATGCAAATAAGTCTGCTGCATAAGAATGACAGTAGGCGTACGCACGCGCGACCGACTCTCAGAGAATGGTTCGACACGCAAGGCAGCCAATTCGCTTTGCTCCTGGTAAGTCACTGTCACTTCTATTACAAAATCACTACAAAAATAGCCATTTTGTTTCAACACACCCGGTGTCTTATCAAGTGATGATGTTGAACTTGATAAGATACCAGGGGCGTTGAAACAAAATGGCTATTTTTGTCGTGATTTTATAACATGTTTATGTTATAAATTTTTAAAACATAAATACTTATATCTGCTCTACTTTGTATTGATTTTCGTACTGATCTGCGCAATATAAACAAACTAGCGCCATATTTGTTATCAGCACGGTGATTTGAGAGTGCAAAATTATTAGAAAAGTGTAAGAATTTAGTGAAAAGATGGGTTGTAAAAGCAGTTTAAGTGATGCTGAAAAGAAAACTATCACCTCAAAACTCTCAAAAGGTAAATCTACCCTAGAAATTTCTAAAATGATAGGGAGGTGTCATCAAAAAGAAAGTTCACTGCCTACCCTACACAAGTATGCAAAAGGGCAGATAAAGGCAAGCCAATGAGAGGCCATGAAGGACCCTGGACTTACCAGTCAAGAGCTTTTCAGTTGCGTTGGGGATCCTACTGTGTCTAAAAGTACTTGGTGTCAGTACCTGAGGGAAATAACAACAACAGTCAAACCTGTATCAAAGCCTCCGTTGACGAGAAATCACATTCAAAATCGATTGAAATGGGCCGAGGAAAATATGAAGATTGACTTCTCTAAAGTTTTGTTCACAGACGAAACTCAAGCAACACTTGATGGGCCAGATAGATGGTGCAAAGGCTGGGTAATGAATGGACAGAATCACCATCAGCGTTTGAGACGCCAAGGTGGTGGAGGCATAATGATATGGGGTGGTATTATTAGAAATACATTAGTGGGTCCATGGAGAGTACCAGATGGTGTCAAAATGACTGCTGATGCATACATAGCATTTATGAAGGAGCATCTTGAACCATGGATGAAAAGGCAAAGACTTGCCTTCAGAAGGGCAATTGTTTTTATGCAGGATAATGCTCGCTCACATGCTGCTCACAAGACTACTGAATATTTGAAACAGGCTTCGATGGACCTCGAAAAATGAAGTGGCCAGCAAATTCTCCAGATTTGAACCCAATCGAAAACCTTTGGAGGATCATGAAGCGAAGACTGTACACCAACGGACGACAATTCAGAAGCAACGCTGAGTTGTGGGAAGTAATTTTTGATATATCTCGCGGCATTACAGAAGATGACATCCTACAATTAACAAATTCTATGGATCGTCGACTTCTTCAAGTAATTTCAAAACTGGGAAAGCACATTCCCTATTAATTTGTTTATAACTGTGCCTTTGTATCTGTTATTATTTGTTTGATTATCTTATTTATTAGGTTCTTTTGATCATAAGCATTCATGTGCAACATTAATAAACGTTTGTTTGCTTAATTCTGGGAATTTTACTGAACCTTTCTAATAATTTGGCACTCTCAAATCACCGTGCTGATAACAAATATGGCACCAGTTTGTTTACATTGCGCAGATAAATACAGAAAATTCAGAGATTGAGCAGGTCAGTATTGGCAATGTTGTGTGACAATTTTGTGTGAATTGATTAGACAGTTTTTAAAATATTAGAAAAAAAGTTATATCGATAATAATTTGGCATGCAAGGTATATATAATTATATATATATTGCATATATATCACATATATATGTATATATATCTATCACACATATATCACATATATATTTATGTATATATATGTCACATACATATTTTTCTATATATATATATATATGCGATATATATAAACATAAACACACATATATACATATGTGATATATATATTTGTGATATATATATGGGATTTATATATATGTATAGGTGATATATACATATATATATATAATTTATATAAATACATCTAAATATCTGATTTATATATATACATGTATAATTGATGTATATATATACATATGTATACATGTGATTTATATGTATATATGTATGCGTATATATGTATATATGTATGCATATATGTGATATATATGTATGCATATATGTGATATATATGTATGCATCTATGTGATATATATGTATGCATCTATGTGATATATATGTATGCATATATGTGATATATATGTATGCATATATGTGATACATATATACATGTATATATGTGTTACATATATGTATGTGACGTATATATTTGATATATACATATACATGCATGACATATATAAATAAATGTATATATATATGTTTATATATATCACATATATGTATATAATATATTTATATATAAATGTTCATATGTGTATCATATATATATATGCATATATACAAGTTTATATATATATATATCACATATATATATTTATGCATACCTACATGTTTGTATATGTATATCACATATGTATATATGTTTGTATATATATATATGTATATATGTGATATATATATATATATGTATATAACTATTTATATATTATATTTTTTCTGACAATCACAAAAGCATGAAACCCAGGGTCACAAACTCACATCAATCCAACCAAATATATATATATGTGATATATATACATATATATTATATATGTATGTGATATATATATTATATGTAAGTGATATATATATTAAATATATGTGATATATATATTATATATATGTGATATATATATTATATATATGTGATATATGTGATATATATTATATATATGTGATATATATACATATATATTATATATATGAGATATATATTATATATATGTGATATATATGTGATATATATTATATATATGTGATATATATACATATATATTATATATATGTGATATATATTATATATATGTGATATATATACATATATATTATATATATGAGATATATATTATATATATGTGATATATATTATATATATGTGATATATATTATATATATATATACATATATATTATATATATATATATGTGATATATATACATATATATTATATGTGATATATATACATATATATTATATATATGTGATATATATACATATATATTATATATATGTGATATATATACATATATATTATATATATGTGATATATATACATATATATTATATATGTGATATATATACATATATATTATATATATATGTGACATATATATGTTATATATACATATATATTATATATGTGTTATATATACATATATATTATATATGTGATATATATATATTATATATATATTATACATATGTGATATATATATATATACATATGTTATATATATATATATTATATATATATATTATACATATGTGATATGTATATATTATATATATATATTATACATATGTGATATATATATATATATATATATATATTAAAGACATTTTTAATATATATATATATATTATGTATATGTGATATATATAATGTGATATACATACATATATTTTTAAGTTATTCTATATTCATGGTGTAACATGCTCAATATCAGGGATAGTGCGTATGTAAATATAAAAGTGGAGATTGGCCTGACGATTCAATTTAGATTCTGAGTGTTGACTTCAATCTCTACTTATATATATACAAATATTATAATATATTATATAGTCTATTACAATATATGATATTTAGTAATTAAGAGTAAAAATATTTGAAAATTGTAGTTAAGTATAACATATTCTAACCCAAACTGCCCTTTTTGAAAGAATCCTTAAGTATACGATACAAAGAAATACCAAAAACTTTTTGTCATTAATAAAAAACAAAAAAAACAGTCGATATGCGTTTAATGGATGCCAGAATTCTTTGAAACATGCACCCCTACCCTCCCTAAACTTAACCTCTATTTTGAATGTAACTCACAATTGAAACAACAATAGTTAATAAAAGTGAACACCCTACTGCCCCTGTCAGAATGATTGGATTTCTCTGTATCTTTGGAAACAGGAAATTATCAATTTATGCATTTAAAATTCAGTAAACTTAAAAATTAGTTATTCTAAAATTCGCTTGAAGATGAAACAGAAATGATGCTTTTAATTTAATTATATAATTAAATTTTAAGTTTTTAGCTTCAGTTTTTGAAACATGGTTATTACTGTGTAGCGAAGAAATTATATTTTAAATCAGTTAATTTATAATATTTATACTTTGTAAATTTACATTGAGCACTGTTTTGTAAAAATAAATTAAAAATAAGAAATATCAATAAGAACACCGGCTTATATATCTTACTGTTCTCTTTTTTTTCATTTATATATACATATATATAAACATATATATATATAGATATATATAGATATATTGATATAAATATATATTTTTATTTCTATATCCTTAGATGTAACTATATATATAGATATAAATATGAATATATATATATGAATGTAAATATATACATAAGTGTATATATATGGATATAAATATATATATAATATATATATAGGTGTATATATATATATATATATAGATATATATATATAAATTACAAATCCTTCAATCTAGAAAGCCAAACCAATGTATTCTAGTGTCACTTGACATAGAAAATTTATTTACAAATATCCCTTTTGATGAAACCATAGATATAATCATTACTTCTGTATATAACAATAATTCAATTCCACCTCCATCCATAAAACCCAGTATTCTCAAAAAACATTTTTGCATTCATGCAGCTCTGAAGTCTCTTTCTATGACCATAATGGCAAAATTTATAGTTAAACTAATGGAGTAAATATGGAAATCCTCTTGGTGCATGTTTCTCTATTACATGTCCCATGCTGAAAAGAAGTATTTTAAAAATTTACCAAACCTAAGAAATATACATCTGCTACATAGATGTTATTTTTGTTTTAGCTGAGAACAAAAATAAAATTGATAATATTAAAACTTCATTTGAAAAAAAATTTCATCCCCAACATTACTTACGAACTTAGTCAAACGAATAAACTCCCATTCTTGGATGTTCTTGTGAAGTCATATAGAACATAAATGAATGGATTTGTCTATTTTTGTAAATAAACAGAGTTAAGCGGAGATGAAGAGACTTAGCATTAGGTCAATTGCTAAGTGTACCTTTGTGTAGTAAACCTTCTATTTTCACTACTTACTTATGAGTTTGTCTTTATTTATTTCCCTCAGTCATCTCAAAAATACCAGATGCAATGGTCTTGTAATAATTCATCCAATACTTTGTTATATAAAAAACCCACAAGTAAAATCTTTTGTCATTGTAATTTTACTAGTCAATGTTCTCTGAGAAATAAAATAGGTATTATTAAAAATTTCCTTATGAGAGCACACAAAAATTTATCCTTTCGTTCACTTTTCTTTAAAGAACTTAATAACGTGAAACAAACTTGTTAATAATGGTTTTCCAAACCATCTAATAGATTACCATATTAGACTTTTTCTTTCCAATGTAACCAATAGCAATACTGAACACACAGAAAAAAACAATAACATTAATATTTTCTACAAAAATCAAGTGCATAATAACTATAAGCAAGACGAATCTTCACTTAGAAGCAACATAATTATATACACATCTTCAGCTGACAAAAACAAGAAAATTAATTATTTATTACAAAAAATTTAAAACGACTAACCTTATTGTCAAAAATAATAATTTACTTGCAAGATCCAAATTACAAAGAACCAATATTATTTACACATTTACACATGTCCTTTAAGGAGCTGTGTTCCTGACCAATCCAAATTTGTAAATAATTATATTGGTGTTGCGGACCCCGGTGTGAATGTGGCTAATGCAGTGCCGGCATACGAAAAAGGTGGCCTTGTGCCAGACACTACACTCGACTACCGGATCCACAAACAAAGTAAAAAGGAGAGGAGAGAAAGAGGAATATTATATAAATACTCAGCGCGTATTCTTTCTCATACTAAATTTCACAATCTCCTGGATGTAAAAAGGAAAAAGGAAAAGGGTCATATTCAACGTGCATAAGAAGGAAGAAAATTGGTAGGCACAAAGAATGACTGAAGCAAGACTTGCAAATAAACACAATTAAAATTTTATTAAATATTCAACAAGTAGGTAGTCTCGTACGTGGAGACAGAGGTTAAACTGTTGTAACTTGCAAAAAGACTATGAGGCAGTCAAAAATAGTTCATCCAATTTTTACGCCAAAAAAGGAAACAAGATGGCTTTGGCGGGAACAGTTCCTCTATAAGAAAGTTCTGGAAGGATGTCTGCCCGAGTAATTAGGAACATGAATAATATTGCAAGGAATAAAAATACTCACTGCGGAATTTTTGTTAATGTGAGTGTATGTGAATATTTTTAAGGTAACTGGTTCACAAGAAAGAAATAAAGAGTTCGTAGTCAGTTTAGCAATTTTGGTCGAAGAGAATTCTGAGTTGGTTGTTCGCGTCAAGACGAGGAAATAGTCTTGGAAAGGTGAGAGATGACCGTATTGCAAAATATAGTCATGAGTAGAAATAGTTCGTAAGTTCTGTGCATCAAGACGAAGAGGATAGTCTTAGAAAGGTGTGAGACGACGTATTGGAAATTATGGTAGTGAGTGGAGGAATGCTCGTAAGCTGTTCACATCAAGACGAAAGTTAGTCTTGGGAAGGCGTTAGATATCCCAGCTCGTTTATGGTTAGGAGCGTGGGGTAATTGTGTTGTTTCAGCTTCGAGTAGAAAACAGCAACTGATTGGAATCCAAAACGCCGGTCGCTCGTGATGTAGAGCTCATCGCGCGGGAAAAAAAACAAATTTTAAACATCAGTAGCAGCCAATCCAGAGGGAGTCGGCAACACTATCAGCAGCAGCTGGCTCACCAACGGTTACTACTATAACTAGCCGCACGAGAAGGGTAGGGATGCAATCTGCGCATGCACACGTCTAAATATTAACTGTGGAAAATGTTAGGCGTTCCACATTGGATATGCTATAACATGTTTAACAAGAAGACTCACGTTACATCTCTGACCATAGCTCAATTAGATCTCATTTAAATATACATGGAAACCTACCAAAATCTATCCATAACATACTTATTGATAATACAAATATATTAGCATTATGAACATGTCCAAAAAGGGTAAAAATAATGGAAGCATTATTAATAAAAAAAAAAAAGCCAACATTCAGTAATATCAACTATAAACACAGCTACAATGTGCTGACTGTGTTTTGAAAATAAAACATTTCTATAACTAAAGTTAGATATATGCATAAAACAATCCATATATTCAGTTAAAAATAAAATAAAATTCATCCTTGATAATTGCTAAAAATATAGCCGAAAGCACTTGTAAAATATTCTTTTAACATTTTTTATATAATTTATGTCCTGAAAAAAAAAATTATATGAACACATGAGAAATTGTATAAAAAAACTCAACCACTGCACCTTGTCAGTTGTTTTCAACAAAACTTGCATAAAATAAACAATATATACAAACATACAAACATTATATCTATCTATCTATCTATATATATATATATATATATATATATATATATATATATATATATATATAAAATATGTGTGTATGTTTATATATGCATGTACATGAGGAATTGAAAAATATTAAATTGATCAAGAAGGCTGTTAACTGTGCTTATGGAGTTTATATAATTCTCTCTCTATCTCTCTCTATATATATATATGTGCTTGATTATTAGTATAATGTGTTGGCTAAAAAGAATCAACATCCAATGATATTTAAACTTGCTTCTCTTATCCTTTGAATGTCACTTTAAACCTTATTAGAAGATTTAGATAACACATTACACCAAGAATGCAGTATATCAAATAAAAATTAACAGAATAAGATGAAAGAAAGATTCATCAAAAATTACTTATAATGATAATGCTTCTTTTAAAAAGTTTTGGCAATTTAAAACTTTATTAAACTTGAAATCTCTCTGTTTATCAATGAACAATAATAATGTAATGGCTCCTGATGTTTTGAGATATGTATAGATAGTTAATGTTGTTACAATGAAGTCTTTTTTTTTTCCATGCATTGCTGTAACAGTAAAGTGACAAGTGGGAAAGTATGTAGGGATAGTAATGTGATGAATTAAAGTGCAAATAAAGCCAGCCAAACCACAAGTGAATGTTCACACTAGGCAGAGATTTAACATTATTGGAGAAATGCCCAGTGACCTTAGTATTGAAAATTGAGCCACTGCTAACAACAAACTTGCTTCTGTCCTAATGGCAGACAATTGTAAAAGTCCCAAGAATGTACAAATCCTATTGAAGTAAAAAAAAAAAAAATATATATATATATATATATATATATTTTAAACACAGATTTATGTTCAAATGTTTTCCTTCTTTTTTTATATTGTTTGTTTCCTTAGCATAAACCAAGGCCATGTTTGCGAAGTCATTCTCATGCATAAAACTTTATTGTTTTTATCCTCTGTGCTCAAATTATCAATGATACTAACAGTATTTTCTTTTTCCTTTTTGCATTGATTGAAAATAAATATGAGAATAAGTGGATTCTTTTTAATGGTATGTAAAAAAATAAATAGAACAGGTATCAGTTAAGAAAAGTTATGATATTTTTATTTAATACTTAAATGGCATTTTCTGTGTGCATATTTATCTGAATGTGACATATGATGCATATAAACAACAGGGAACCAGTAAATTTGAAGTGAATAATTTTAATGCAGTAATTTAAGATTCTGAGACTGCAAAAAGATTTTGTGCCTGCAAAAAAACAGTTTGTCAAAAAGATGGTTATTCCCTTAACACCTCTATTACATCATTTTTTTTACCCCATCTTTCTTTACAAAATGTCAACAAAGTATGATGTGATATTTATTTACCTTTTATTATTTACAATTTTATAAAGAAAAAAAATTAAAAAGAATTTTTTTTATTAAAAATTTATAAAAAATTATAAAATTATCAAAATATGTAAACCAATGACAATTCAATATTTGCAGTAAATATTACAGACATTCTGTAATTAAACACAAGGGAAACTTTACCCCTCCACTTAATTGGTAGATATGCTCTAAAATATTGAATATTTGCTGTCTCTCCTGAAATCTAAAGTTAAAAGAATGTTTGGTTTAATTAAAGTTGGTTAATATATTTTTATAATCTTGTAAATATAAAATTATTCTTGTAACTAAGCAATCTAATAAATAGTGTTTAACATCTTTTTTGTCAATTCTCATGAATAAAGAAAATGTATAAATCCACTTTCATGTTTTTTTTTTTTTTTTAAAACAAACTTTGCTAAAGGAGTAAAAAAAAATGGTATAGAAGCGGTGTCATGGAATAACCATTCTTTAAACACACCATTTTTTATGTACAAAGTTAAAAATTGCCAAAATTTTTATTTGTTTCCAGAGGCTACAATTTTTCTCTCTATTAAAATCCAACATTTTAAACCAGTGTGATAAAGTATTATTTCTTTTGTAAAACTTTGAAACCCCAATTCTTCCAGAAATATAACAAAAATGAACTTCAAGAATCCTTGATTAATATTGTAAATTGATTCTTGAAATGTATCATCATAATGAAATCTATATTAATTACATATATAATAAATTTATCACTCATAAAATGTCTGTTACTCCAGTTCATAAGACGAGGTTAAATCATATTTTACAAAGTTTTACAAAAAATTACTCAAACATTTTTGCCCTGATTCACTTTCCCAGATCAGTATTAAAATACTGATTTTCATTATCAAACATTAGAATTTTAGGAGCCAATGTCAAAAAATCTTGAGAAATTGTGGACCAGATTCATGGAATGTAGGGTGAATATGTGGAATAGCATGTATAGTTTATGGCTCTTGTTCATCAACCTGACAACTTTTCAGCACACCCTCATCTTGTATATGTTATCAGTTGTTAAATCATCACACATAAAACAAGATAGATGCTTTGACACTATCTGAAATCATTTAAGATGAATTGCTATTGAAATGTAAAAGCAATGGAGGTAATTTACACTGTTTGAACCTGAAATGTCCATCTGCCTATATAATTTGCATTAAACTGGTTTTCAGCTACAATAGATAAAACTGGACATGATGTTATCACTGACACTGTAATAGATCTTTTTATAATTATCAGTTATCTCTTTTACAACAGTTAAAACAGGTTAGTTTATATTTTTAAGAAATTACTATTTTGACATCAATTTAAAAAAAATGTTTTTATAAATAAAATAATTAAGAAAGAATCAGTGCTACAAAAAAAGGTTGAAGATAATTAAAAAGGACATAGTGAGGGTAAAAAATGAGCCTCAAGTGTGTGCATTGACAGTTTTAATCCTATTACTAGTAACTTCATTATTTATGTCATATATTTTAATATTTAAATAATGAGTCACTGTGAATAAATTATATTGCACTTGTTTTATTCATAGGATTGTTAATTTGTCAGCTGACTTGTGCCAAGGTCAGAAAAGATGAAAGCTTTCATTGAATCTATTTTTAGTCAGACATTGTTTCTTATACATCTAAGCCTGAGCGAACTTACCCAATTGACTGCTACCTTAGTCTTGACAGCCACCAATTGATATCATCTGTTTTTCTGATCAAATAAATCTACCAATGATCATTAACACAAAGATTACTATCACTAAGATGCTACTTCACACTTGAATGGTCTTGTGGAAAGAAAGTGCTTAACTACTATCTTCTGGCCTTACAGACTAAGAAGATCCAAAACCATTATTTCTCTATCCCTCTATTTCTCTAGTCTTCAAATACTAAAGTACACTGTGTACTTGGAAACTTATATTTTCTTTTAAGTAACTACAATAACTACTCACACTCATATAGGTCATTTATATTTTAAAAATAAATGTTTTACAAAAATTAATTATGACTTGAAAAATAATACTTTATCCTCATATGTTTAATAGTAATATAATTCAATTTCAGCTACAAATAAAATTATGATTCAGTATTTATGAAATAGTATATTGCAATTAAAATATTTTCCTCAGTAAAAGTATTTTTCATATTTTATACTTTAGTTTCATTCAAATTTGTAGTTTTACCAATAGGTTACTAAAATAACTAAATCCCAATGAAACACACACACATATCTGACTTCATTTTGACTATTTCTTAAAGTGTCTGTCTAGAACACTCTGGCTATTTCTTATCTGTTCTTCACATATTTTTATATTAGTACTGTTCATTTATTGCTCATAAGTGCAAACACACTGCCTAACCCAGGGATTGAACTCATAACCACTATGTGACCAAATTCACAAACAAATACTTTTACTCAGTAGGCCAATTCTGGAATAATAATAAACCTACCATTGGCTGCTGATTAGGCTGCAACTACTTGCAGTTATTTTTGATTGCTGCTGCTTCCCATGTTTTGATTGTTGCTGCTACTGCTGCAGTTGAAGACTTGCTGTCATTTATCTTTCTTTTTTTATTAGTGGCTCCAATATTGTATTTATTTCTATGCTAGGCCTACTAAAGAAGTCCTCATAGTCTAGCATATGCATTGATTCTTTCAGATGTCTAAATCTCTAGTGTTCTTCCTTGTCCAGTATTTTTACTTCATTCTACAGAGGCTGATACCACTCTTTCCCTTCATACATGATCAGCCATGCCCAATTTCATTGTCTCACTTCTCACTATGATTTTTTGATGTTTCTTCAGCCTTACTTTTAAGGAGCAGCATGTTTCACCTTTA
>OZ010591.1:53283317-53455817 GCA_963932145.1 Acanthosepion lycidas | reverse complement strand
CATTAGAGTATTATATAGTAAGAGAAATTTTTTGTAAGAACATCAGTTACATTCAGTAAAGGGTGTGGCTTTATCATAAATCTCAAGTTAGCAGCCAGGGCAGTTTAAATATGGCTTCTTTACATTATTTTGTGTGGCACTACTCTGACCAGACATGATAATAAGATTTGAGTAATTTAAGAAAGTTTTTCTTATTGAATTGACTGTTCCTTGGGAATTAAATATGCAGTATATAAAAATGGGGGAAAAAAAACTTAAGTGTTGACTACCAGAACACTTGGGAATAAGGACTACCTGTGGAGATCAGAGATTGAAGTTTTTTTTCTTTTTTTAATTTGGTTCATATGTAATTTCATGTTGGCAGTTGGTATAGCTACAAAAGCTAAGAGGCAGTTAAAGAGTTACATATTACTGTTAAATCTACTTCAACTTATATTTGAAGTGTTTGTAACCAGAAATGAAGTGCCAATGATATGTGTTCATATCTACAAGATAGTTAACATTATCATTGGTTAGGTGATGTCTAGTTTAGAATTCTTTATATACCTGCAAGACTTCTTATTCTGGACTAATTTAGATACACTTTGTTACATATGCTGTCTTTCAATAGAAACAAATGGAGGCAATTGTTTTTCCTACATCCATTGATGTTGGAAAAATTGTACTTTCACTTGGGAATTATTAGACAAAAAATTATTAGACAAGGAATCATACTTGCATAAAATGTAAATGAATAAATGTAAGCAGAATTCCTTGTATAATATTTATTTCATTTTTATGAAACTGGAATAAATTATTGGTATCTATTTTATCTCAATATTGAGATATAATAGATACCAATAATTTATGATGTTGCAAGACCCAAAATCTCTAATGAACCTTGGCTAGAAACATCACTGATAATAGATGTATTTTACAAAAGATATATATATATATATATATATATATATATATAGCTGATGTTTCTAGCCAAGGTTCATTAGGGATTTTGGGTCTTTCAACATCATACCCTTTCTCCACATTAACCCAGCCGATACTGATTGGGTATTGACTTGTGAACCTTCCATCAGCTATGACTTTTTCCATCTTCTGAAGTGCACACCATATGACTCTTCTTGGCAATTTATTGTCCAATCCTGGATGACTTCCAGTTCACCAGCACTGTATGCTCTTCCATAAAATAGAAGGAAGCAGAATATATAATAGGATGTATTATAAAGAGTATAGAGTCATATTCTTCGTATAGAGTACATTATAAACATGTATTTAAATAATATAATTATATATGAGAAGATGTCTGACTATATATATCTCTATATATAAGGAACCTGCCCATTGATTATCAACACATAAGAGCCTAACAGTTCAGTTTTAGAACTGAACCATCAGATTATTCACATATATGATTTGATTATAGTGATGAAGGCTTATGCAGCATAAGCTACATTTTTTGGAGGAACTAATAACAGAGAAATCAAGCACAGTGTGCCATGAAGTTTCCAAACAGCAATTCAGGTGTTTCTCTTTGTCTGGTTGCCAATGTAGGTGAAAGAGCAATGTCTACTCTGCTATTTAACCCCTAGCTGAGGAGGGAAGAAATGAATCTATACTTTTCCCATGAGTATTTGTGCAAATGTGAATGTAATAAGTCTGGCCAAAATTTGAACTCTGCTTTCTCATTTCTCTTTCTGAACCACTATACATTTCACTACCTGCATACATATACATATCCATTTCACTACCTGCATGCATATATATAAATTTTTATACCCAAGACCTAATAAATTTTAGTAATTAAACTGAGGCCTAGCAAATCAACCACAAACATCTTGTTGATGTATAAATATAGATTTATATCTTTATAAAAAACAAGCTTATTGTCTAATCAGGCCACCAGGTAAATTTTATATGAGATCAAATCTATTAGATTTTTCTCATTTAAATTGGTGCAAAAAAAATAAATTTATTCAAATTACCAGTTTTTTCTCTCAACTGTTGTTACATTGTTTTCAGTTATAAATAAACTAGAGTCTGTTCTTGCAATTGTTTTGGCTTAACTCATCAGTAATTGCTCAAAAAAGCACTGTGTACTGATGTCTAGACTCAAAATACTTTCTTCTTAATTTATTCATGTTAAATTCTAAGTTTGAATGTAGCTATAGGTGTTCACGAAAGGTCTATTTGCATTTACAAAAAGAAACAGATTTGTATTTATAATTTTGTTTCTATTCAGAGTGTAAACCATTTCTTTGTGTCAGATTAATTATTGCTATTCAGAATAAATAACATAATTTTTAGCCTTTTATATTGGTTGATTGGATGGTTGGGTAATTAAACAACATTATGCTAATTATTAGGAATACTGCAAAACCAAGCATAAAATAGAAGAGTTTGGCTTTCATATTCTTGTTTCCAAATATGAATATTAATAATTATTTATCTTCCAAAAAAATAAAAGGAAAAAGAAAACATTTTTATAATAGAATTTTGAAAATTACTTGTCCATAGCAAATAAAGAAATCTATATTAACAGAATATTTCTTTAATCTTATTTTTTTATGCTTATTTATCTCTTGCTTCAGAATTATTACACATGAAAAATTATATCCATATTTAACTCATTCTTTATTTTCATTTTTAGTTATACTTTGCATAAATTCCAAATTAATTATCAATTTAGAAAACTCTTTTTATAGTAGAAATTGATATTTCTATTCAAATATTTTAGATGAAACACTGTCAAAATTTTACCTTCTTAATTTCAGTTGCTTTTTATTGCATCTCCCAAATCATGATCCTATGATCGTTAATAAATAACACAGACGAGAAATGAAGAACATGTCTGTATAAATAGAACAAGCTAGCATAAAGAGTATTCAGATTGATAGAATCAAAGAAAATAGGCACACTGTTTTTGGATAACTTGTATACTTCAGAATAAACTTTCAGTTTATAATTTCATTATGGTTACTAAGATGCATATATTTGGAATTATAAAAGTTTTCCTATGATGATCTGTAAGGATTTTAGATGACATTTAGTAATTGCAGTGTTATTACAGCCTCCTCAAAAATCAATCAAAAGATCCCTTCACCAGCTTGGAAAATATTCATACCTCTTGTACTCAGAGCTACATTAATAATATACCTTCATAGTCCAAATATAGCTATCCATTATTAGTTTTATCTGTCTCAAAATTGACACTCATTGCCAAGGAAGCAACTTTTAACCAAATAATAGTAAATTTTATTTGATATATAATTAATGTTGATGTCATTTATAAGAATTCATTATTCTCAACAAGTTCATATAACTGTAGTGAGAAAGGATTCATACTGAATAGAAATTTATGAACAACAAATTCTTTAATCATTTCACCCCAAACAAGACAGTAAAGCTACTAAGACACAAGTGATTACTGATTGTTAGAGAATAGGAGAAAAATATACTATTAAAGAGAAAAAACAATAAAAGAATAAGAATTAAGAAGACAGAAGATAATGATTGACATTGTATTTAAATTTTTGAAGATCAAAGTTGACAGGGAAACAAGAAGCCAGAAGAGGGTTCCACAAGTGAAAAGTGCAACAGAAGAAAATGTTAGCATAGAACTTATGGTTACATCTAGCCAATTCAACTGCAAAGTGATAAGACCTTTCCATGAATCAAGTACTGTACTTAAATTCATAAAGTCTAAGTTTCATAGAAGAAAGTTCATCAGAACAATTACCATGAAAGTATTTATAGAAAAGGCACAGGGAAGCTACATGACAGTGGTGGAAAAGTGACTGAAGCTGAGATGCAAGGTCAGATTCTTCTACTGATAGTAAGGATCAACTTAAGATTTTGTTCGGTTAAAGATTACACTTTTTAAGTTCTTTGTTACTAGATGGATTAGAGTAAAAATCAGTTAAGCTGAAACTGAAGGATAATTTAGATCCAGTTGAAGTGATGATAATGAAATCCAAAATTCAATTAAAAATAAAAAATGTAAGATTCCCAACATCTACATGAAATTGGATTTAAAATTGTTGAGAAAGAAAAAAAATGTTGGCATAAGAAGCAGAATTTTTAAACTTATTATCAATTCAATGTTGGAAATTTCAAACTGAACTCTTTATTTAATCTTTACATTGTTTTCATTCTGCTGTCCATATCTAGAGATATCTTATTTTTATTTAGTATTGCTCAGTTACTGTTTGCTCTGTTTCTACAAAGTCTAAGTCTGTACCACCTGGCCCAGGGATTGAACTCACAATTACTATGCCACCAAATTTATGAACAAAAACTTTAATCCACTAGGCTGTTGTCCTGTGAGACAATACTGAACATAGAACTTGGAGCCTTAAAGTTAATGTTCTTTGATCCTGCCTGCTGCAATCATACTTTATTGTTTGACTTCATGTGACAGGAGCTTAGAGAACAATCTATCTTTGTAATTTAAATAACAAGTTCAGTTTGTAATTATCTGGATTGACAAGCATCTGAAGAAAACCAAGGGGCACAACAGTTGAAATGTCTGTCTTTTATTAATTCTTGATTTGTTCCCCACTTTCTTTTCACCCAATTTTCTTTTCATTTCCTCCAGTTTTTTTTTACTTGCACTTTACTTCATATCATATATATTTACTTGCACTTTGCTCCTTCATATCTTCTTTTTTGTTCCCATTTCCCTTGTTTTTTTACCAATTCTACTGTCTTGTGAAAATGAACAGATATGTGATGGATGAGTCTATCTATCTGTCGATTATTATTCACTGAAGGAAAAGTAGAAGCAGAACATCAGTTGAAATAACATTTATATATTCTTTTTAGAAATATGCAATAACAATAAAATGATAAATTTTCCTGTGAGTAAAGTCTGTTTTATAAAGTAATTAAGTGTTCTTAGTTTGGTGTGAAATGTGTGAACAGACTTAATTTATGATGGTCAGCCTAATGTTTTGGCAGGTGTCTAGCTCATCTCGTCTATTATTTACACATGTAGATCAAACAGGCCTCTGAAATCGTTTTGAACATCAAGAAGCAGTATGCTTCTATTTTTGTATCCATACAGGAAATCCAAACCTTTTTGATACAAGGTTTTCATTAGTTAGAAAATAATTTTTAACTGGCTTGTGAAATTCTTTTATTCAAGTTTGCAGGAGTAGTGAAAGGAGTTATTGTTATTTTCTAAATGATCCAAAAATAACACGTGGTAGGTCTACAACTATGTCCACAAGTATTTTGGCAGTATTTGTTGTTTATCAAACAAACCTTCTGATGGGATTTTAGTGGTTGAAAAATATATATAGGATTTAATTCCTATACACTTATGATAAAGTAATGTTTTTTGAATATTAATAAATAAAATAAATAACAAATTAGATGATCAGCAGTATCTGTTTATGGCCAATTACTTGTTTCTACTGAAAGCAAACATTTAAGTTTCTGAATACTTTGCTGAAATCCATATTATGAATCTGTCAAGATTTAAACTTTCACTTGGCAATGACTGAGATGCAGATTAAATATTATCTTTTACTTTTACCTATTTATTTAACATGGAACACATGTTGAAATAAGCAGCCATTTGAAAATAATTTTTTATATAAACTTAAATATCTAAAGAGACAAGAAGCTGAACTTAAGAAGGTTCTTTAGCAAAAATAAATGAATGATTTTACTCATTTACTCATTTACTATTGCCTTGATATTTTCTAATAATAATGTGTGTATAAAAATAAATAAGTAAATACACTTTAAAAATGGAAAACATGATTATTTTTTAACTTTAGGACTCCTTAATTAATTCAGAGATTTTTGTTGATGATTAATTTTAATAATTTTATTTAATTTGTTTGGTCCAGGCCCACTAATGTAGGAATTTAATAAACTGATAAACCCACAAACATAATAAAACAGTGATTTTTATTTGTTGCTGTTATGAAGTAGTTTCTGGAATAGACATTTTCAGGTCAACAGATGATAACTCAACAGGTATTTGCTGTGGCATACTGTTTTTATAGTAGTACCTCATTTACATATAATACTACATCTCCCTGAACTGAAATAGCCTTATGCCTTTCGTTGATATTTGACTTCTAATTATTCTTGTGAATCTAAATTATCTTTCTTGGTGTGTATCTTGATTTCTTCATATAGGGGACATAGGGCTGAATTTTCCTCTTCTGACTCCAGACTTCTGGTCATTAACATCCATAGGTTGTTCAGTTTCATTAATGAATTCACTAAACCTTCATGTTCTTCATCCTCAGATTCTTTGTCCATTTCTATATCCTCAGCTTCCATTTTGCTTCTGAATTGATCTGCATGGGCCAGTACATTTTCTCCATTTTTTTTTTTTAGTATTGCTGTTTGGTGTGTCCTTTCTATACAAAAAGTTCACCTTCTTTGGATTAGATTCCTTGTTTTTTTATACCATACATTTTCACTTGTTGAAAATGACAATTATGAGAGTTCTAATCTGTCTACTCATTAATGCGGAGGGATTTTGTAGTCTGCCAGCATGTGGAATTGTCCTGCTTAACACTAATGTTGGTAAGTAACTCTCTATATTATCGTTAGATGGGGAAATGCTTTTAGTCCCTTTTTCACAGTTTGCAACACTCTTTCTGCAATCTCATTAGATTATGGGTGGCAAGGTGGTGTTTTATACGGGACATATCCAATATGCTTCAGCCATGAGCACAAACTTTCCTCGCAAAATTCTTGTGTGTTAGCTGAGACCAAAGATTTAGGCACCCCATTCCTTGAAAATATTGTTCTTAATATTTGTTTTACAGTGGTGGCTTTTCTGTCAACAACTTTAATTACCTCAGGCCCTGAAAATGAGTCCGCTACAATTAAAAATAGCCCTATGACTTTAATATGGGCATGCTCCATGTTAATCAGAGTCCATGGTTCTTTTTCTTTAGGCCACAAGTGAATTTTGTTTTGTCAAAAGTTTTTTTTATTTCAGCACATTTTGGCCACCATTTTACATCGTCTTCTACATCTCTGGTGAAAGAGAAAGTCATTTACCAAGAAAAAGGGCACGTGTGTTGTGTGTGATATGCTAAAGACAAAATAACCAAAATAGAAACAAATCAGTCGCAGCTGTTGCCATACATACATCTCAGATATGCTAATATTATGTGTCCTCTCCAACTCTTGACCAATGAAAAAATTGTTCAGTTGATAAAAGCAGTTGGTGTCCTCATATTGGAAAGTCATTTATTTTTCTACTTCATCTATCAGTTTGTATGTGACTGTTGGCTCATGCAGTGGATTTCTGTCTGTATACATGTATTGGGATTTGTGATGTTGGACCTGCAATTTTTACATTTCTTTCTTCCCCTAGAGCTTCGAGTTTAGACTTGCAATTTGTTTATTTAATTGTGGAAATGAGCTGCTATATCAATTTTTGAACAATCTCAAGAATATCCTGGCCACCACGCTTGTAATTTTAATCTCATTTGTGTTGCTGTTATACCACAATGTACATCATTGAGTATAGCTTTTAGTACTTCTTTTCTTAAACTTTGTGGGGGTATTATAATATCTCCATTGCATATAATGCCTTTCTCTACAGTTAACTTAAGTCTTGATTCTTTGTAGGGTCTTTCTGCTATTGAACAATTGCTGCATGTGTTTCTTTTTATTCTGTCTGAAATTCTACTTAACACTGGATCTTGTATGGTTTCCATTCTGAGATGATTTAAGAGTAACATGTCCATTTTCATCCAGTACAGTATTTTATCTTCTGAATTTTCAGATGTTTTTAATTTTTTACTGTCAAAATTTAGTCTGAATAGTGCATCCACATGTGGAATAGTGTTCTCCTTTCTGTATATGATGTTGAAATCAAAGACCATGAGTTTTATAGTCCATCTTAAAATTCTAGATGTGACTTTTGGTCATTTCTTTCTGGGGTTAAATATAAAGTCTAAATGTTTGTGATCTGACTAACAAAAAATTTTGTCTTAACAAAGAATTTAGAGCTCTTTCTGTGCTCCATACTATTGCTAATGCTTCTTTCTCAATATTTGAGTTGTTAGCTTCAAGTAACACTAATTTTCTCAAGAGGTACATTATTGGATGACCTTCTTGAGATAAAATTGTGGCTAGAGCATGTTCATTTACATCCGTGGTCATTGTCATGTCTTTTTTCGGACCAAAGAATTTTGTGATTGATTTTCTTATTAGTGGCTATCTTAAACTTTCCAAACCCATATTTTGTCTTTGAGTCCATTTAAATTTTGTATTCTTTTTCTGTAATTCTGCAAATATTTCCATTAAGTTGCTGCATCATTTAGGTAGATATTTTCTATAAAAATTGGCCAGTCCCCAAAAGGATTCTAATTCTTTTTTATTTTTTGGAGTATATACTTCTGATATTTTATTTATCAGTTCATTGGCTGGTGAAATTCCTTCTTTAGATATTTGGTATTAATTTAATTTACATTTATTGCTATTTATTGTCATATAGCATTTTTTAATGTGTTTAAAACTTGTTCAGTTTTTTTTTAATTCCTCTTTACTGCAAGCACCAATGTCTATACCATCTTGATATATGATTATATTTTTTTCACCCACTCTGACAGAACTTTTTCTATTGTCTTTTGAAAAATATGGCTTGAAGTCTTAACTCCAAAGGGAAGAGGAGTCCATCTTAGTAATCCTATCAGAGTATTAATTGTAGTGATTTCTTTAAATTTTTCATCAATTTGTATTTGGCTATATGCTGATTTCAAGTTAATCTTGCCAAAGTATTTCATTCCTGTTAATTCATGACTTCACATTTCAATGTTAGGTAAGGGGAATGAATCAGAGAATATCTGATGATTCATACCTACTTTGTAATCCCTGCATATCCTCAAATTGCCATTGGGCTTTTGTATCACAACAATTGGTGAAGCCCAACTGCTTCCATTTTGGGTAACTTTCTCCAATATGTCTTGTTCTACCATTTTCTTTAGTTTTGCAACTACCATGGGTAGAATGTGAATAGGTATTTTTTGAGATTCAAAATAGATTGGGTGACTATTTTCTTTTAGACAAATATTTGCTTTATATCCTTTTAATAGTCCTATGTCAGGTACTTCTGACTTTACACAGTTTATTAATTTCACTGTATCCTCTTTTAAAATGTCTGTACCATATTTTTGTGTTTTCTACAACAGTGATGAAAATAATCTCAAAATGTATTTTTTGTCTCAAAAGTTCTATCAAAGGAGGCTAGTGTTTTGATGACAGATCCATCAAATTGTTTTAAATTAAGATTACTTTTTTTTTTAATTTGGGTTTACCCATTTTTCCCCAGAAATTCCTTGGGATCAAGATAGCATCACCCCTCCCCACATGTCAACCTGTACTGGAAAAGTTATGCCATTTAATTTTACTGTTACTCTACTTTTTGCAGGTCTTCCTATCGAATATACTTCTGTATTTTCAGTATGAGGTTTTATACTTTCTATTCTCTTTTTGCATCTGCACACAAGTTGGAAATAGTCCATACCATTTTCAACTTTTACAGTTTAAACATAATTTTCCTAGGGCTGGACATTTTGTTTTTTTGCTTCTTTTGTGTTCTTTGTTACAATATTTGTATTTAATTAGGATTTTAGTTGTGTTGTATGCTTCCACATTGTTTTTAGAATTATTAAATTCATTAATTCTAATTGCTGCAAGAATTCTACACTTGTTCTAAATTCATATCATTCACTTGTAGCCATTCTAGGATCTTATGTTTGCATGTAATATCATACATGCCATCAGTTAGTCTTAAATGGATCAATTCATCTTCTATAAATATTTCTCTTGAATCCACTTTTTCAAATTTGCAATATCTTGACACTTCTTTTAATTTGTGTAAATATTGCATTATGGTTTAATTTGGGCTCTGTCTATTTTCCAGAAATTTTGTTCTTTCTGCAATAACCAGATATTTCTTTGGTTGCATGATTCCTTTTTTATTGAAATTTCCTCATATGTTAAGTCTTTCAGCATTTCAGGGTACACCATAACGTAGGAATGTCAATAAATTTGCTAAAAAAGAGCATACCCAGCTGAAAAAAGCCCCAAACTTCATTAAAAAAATTTGTATTGTTTAAATGTTTATGTCATTATTAAGGAGAATGACTAAAGTATTTTTGAAGTTTTTTTATAAATTTTTAATCTTTTCTAGCACATCTGCAATTTTAGCTAAAAATCTTGGTTTTCTTTGAGTCATCAAAATTGACATAAATTCAATCATGTCATCCATTATTGACAGTTTTATAAACAAAAGTGAAATTCCCTGTTTAAAAATCTTGTAAAATTCAATTATACTTTTTTAAAAAAGTTATTTTAGGAAAATTAGAACATTTAAAGTATACTTAATGTAATTTGAAAGAAACATTACTTACTTTTTAGCAGAAAATTTTTAAGAGACACGTGTTCAACCATGGTGATTGACTTTGAGAGGTGTGAATTGATGTACATCAATGTATCAACAACTTATGCCAGGGGAATTTATCAGATGACATGACAGAAGTGACATAATTTGTGCTAATTTTAAGTGAAATGCAATCATGCAATAAGGGGAAATAACTCTAACACATGTGATATTTTTTTGAGAAATGTGCATCCATAGTTTTGTCGGAGACGATTTTAATACATTTTTTGGCATAATAAAAAATTACTTTAAAAATAGATGCATGTAATAGATTTTAATAAGTTTTTTAAGTTATAATCTGTAAAAATAGACCTTTTTAATAAGAGCATTTCCAGAGCTTTACTATTTCAAATTTAATTTGAAAACAATTATTAATTTTATCACTTTTTTATTTATAATTGAAAAAAAAAGAAAACAATTCTTGTAAAAATTCATTTTTCAACCAAAAAAAATTTTGGCTTCAGATAAAAACATCCTTAATATATATTATTCATAAAAGCCATTAAAAGCTTTTTTAATTAAATAATGTCTTAGTTTTATTAAGTTTTGTATTTTAAATTCAGAGCTAAAGTTTTGGTTGTTGCGAGTGAATTTTTACAAAAAATTAATATTCCTCAAATCTTCTTCATTTAATTAAAAATTACAGAGTTATACAGTTACTAGTTTTAAAGTTTTCATAAAATTAAGCAAAGGGGAAAGGTAACAGATGTAAAAAAATATATTTTTACCATGACTTTCTAAAAAATAGATTTCTAAAAGAAATTAATTCATTTTTTAATAAATTCTGAAAGTTTCATTAAATTCTGACATTTTCTGCACAAATTTTCAAATTAATGTGTTTTTCAACTGAAAAAGGCACTAAAAAAGCCTAATGCTAAATATTAGGTGAATTCTGACTTAAAAAATAACAAGATTTTCAACCAAAATTTCAAACATGCTAAAAAGGAATAAAAAATTAAAAAAACAAAAAATACTTTGGTCTCTCCTCTAATTAATAACATAAACTTTTTCGCAATAAAACTTTGTTTTTATTAAGTTTGGGGCCGTTTTCGTCAGGGCATGCCACTTTTTTAGTGAAAAAATGGACATACCTACCATAATGGATATTTTCTTTATGGCTTCATATCCTGCTGAAGCCAGTAATTTCATTCTCCCCTCTGGAGGCTTTCTTGTATTTCAGTTTCTTTACTCTAGCCAATACTGCTAAACATCTAATCCACATTTCTATGTGCTCCAGTTCATCCAACACAACATGATTAAGTATCCTATCAGTAACACCATATTGTTATGAAGTAGAGTATTCTCTGGAGTAGACATTGTTAGTTCAGCAGATAGTAGCTTACCTGGCATTCACTGTGGCATACTGCTTTTATAGCAGTATACCTCATTTACATACAATGCTACATTGACCTTGTCAGCTTATTTTCCTGGTCATTTTACCCAATTTCCAATTTACATTTTAAAAATGATGGACAATTGGTGTGCTTTTTTGTTTTGCTCTAATATTGGTATTATTTATAAAACAAAACCAAAAAACTTTGGGATAGGGTGTAAGATAAAACATGGCTTCCTCAAGGTCAAGCTAAAGGGGAAAAGAAAAAGATACTGTGTGAAATGAGCTGGGGCTGGGCTGGTAGTTAAGAAGGAAGGAAATGTACAGCAACACATGGTTTTGGGACTTACTTTTTGTTCTTCTTTTACCTAGACGGACAGGAGGCAGTGCAGTGATAAACCAGTGGAGGTGAACGTTTTTTACTCTTTTCTTTATTGTTTCTACCCTCCACTTCTTATTTAATGGATACAGGTTAAGAGTCTCGACTATGTACTGTGCAGCCACCTAATGGATTAAGAGTGATAGGATGGTAGGGGGTTTTGTTGTCTAGTGTCTGTCTGGCTTTTCAGAAGAAATATTCTCATTTTTCATACTACAAACGAAACAAGAACAGACACACATACACACAAAAAAGAAAAAAACTAAACAAAACTGTGTTGAAACATTTACTTGTACATTTGTCCATTAAGTTAGTAAAAATGTTTTGTAGTCTCCACCCTAACTAAAAATAGTTTTCTAATTCTGATTCATGATTTATTGTAAAATTAAAACTAAATATTTATATTTTCATTTTGAATTATTTTCCTTTCTTGTGGTATCTTTGAAAGTGAATGGTAATGATAAAAATATTAACCATTTCTTCATAAGGAAACATTTGGTATTTCATTGACCGAGCAGCCACTACTACTATTGTTTGAAATTTATAAAATCTTTAAAAAAGATTTTCAGGAAAATGGTTTCTTAAGTCCAGTAGCTGTTATCACTCTTTTCAGTATTGATGGGGTTTCCTTCCCAACCTTTTGTTTGAAGTAGTGTGGAACATCAATATCTTCATTGTCAATATTTTCTCTTTGAGTTACATGTGCTATCCATTTTAGTAGTTGCTGTTGTTGTAAGTTTTCAAGTAATGTGGTTTCCATTATTTAGTACTGTTCTTTGTGATTTTGTAGTGCTAGTTCACAAGGTTTGAAGAAGGATGGTCTTTACCAAGACCCAAAGGCTTATAGAATTTAAAAGGTTGTGTGTTGGGATATTTTAGGTGGGTGCATGTTCAGATGTTAATAGTTAAAGAAGAAGCATACAAAAACTTGGGGTTTTACCATGAACCATTTATTTTTTTCATACTGATCTAGGGAAAAAGTTCTCAATGTCTCTTGTGTATGTTTATTTTCTTTTTGGTCCAGAAGTTAAGGTAAGTAAGTATAAGCATTGTATTAATGGACAAGCTCAAGTCAGCCTTGTGCAAAGTTGGAACAACCAAAGAAAAGTTTGTACTTACTTTATCATTGGAAGGTTTAAACATGGTTATGGTATATCTGTTTTCTTTCTCTTGGTCCAGAAGTTGGGGTGTGTAAGGATAAGCAATGTTATAATGGTTGACCTCAAGTCAGCCTTGCGCTAACTTGGAACAACCAAAGAAAAGGTTGATTTACTTTATAGGCAGAGGTTTTGGAAGAGACGTATGAACGCCATGCATTGGAAAGTGAAAAGCAAGTTCAGTCGTCTGTGAACCAGGGAAACTAATGTTCCCAGCAGGATCATAATTACGAAGTGCTGTTACATCTTGTAGCAAGTAGGAGAAAGAGTGTGAGAGAGGAAATATTTGCTTTTTTATAGACTTAACCAGTGCCATCTAACAGTGTTTAATGAAGCCAAGTGGGGTAACCATATTTTTGGTTCCTTTACTACTAGCATCAGACGAAAATGTATTTCTTTTTTTTATTTTACTTCTAATAAAGGCAAAAGTGTTTTCAGGCATACAATCAGGACTCTCATTTTGGCAAGAATTAATTGCAATTTTAAGAACTTTTTGTAAATAATAAATACAAATTTATATAAACAAAAACATTAACCCACTTTTGCTTAATAGATCAAAAATTATTTTACTTAGTATCATTCATAGTTTACTTTTACTTACACAGTAATCATTTAGAATGTTTAAAAGCATTCTCTAATTTGAAAACTGTTACGTTTTGTTTCTCCATGCTACTTATGTTTATAAATGCAGGTTACCAAATGAAATTTCCACACTACTTGCCTTGATAAATTTCCTCAAGGAAAATTTTTTCTCCTTTTTTTATTTATATAGACTTTATAGATATATTATATATGTCTGAATTTTTGCACACACACACACACACACACATATATATACGTAATTGTTTAAAATTTGTTATATTTATGGGAGAAGAGGATTTGTAGATATAACTTCTATGGATGCAGAAATCAACATTGTATAATGACATTCAGTTTCATGCCTTAAGGTATGACAATGACTGTGTGTGTTCATATATATATATATATATATATATATAGGTAAGGAGAAGTTTGTTAACCCCACTTCCTGGAACAATTTGTTCTTCATGTATTAAAAATTTCATGACCTTGTCTATAAACCAAGACATAAATAAAAAAAATAAATTCATAGGTAATTTAGATAATAACTCTTTAAAGACTAACATACTAGTTTGCATATATGTGTGTATGTATATATGTACTGTTGTACAATAGTATTCAACAATGATGGCCAAGGAATATTTGTTTTTATATATGGGAATGAATGGTTAGTTCAAAGCTATTCAGAAATTGTCCAAAGTTCTTACTGGTTCTAGTACTGTCAACCATTGTAGAGAGAGATTCTAAATTCTCAAAGCACTTATAATAAAAAAATTTAAAAATAAGCTTAAAAAAGGTATCCTTTGGTCTAGGGCTTTGAATATTTTCAATAATTAATTTAAAAAACAATCCTAACAGAAGAATTGTTTAAAATTCATGTTAAAGAGCTAAAGATATGGATGCTATAACCTGTTGCTTTCCTTGAATTTTCCAGTGAAATTTTCTGATTTAAAATCCTTAAATTATAATGGCCAATTCAATGTCAGTCTGAGTTCATTATCAAATCCTCTGAAAAATAACACTTATCTTTTATTTTTGAGAAGGATCAGGGATTCTGTTTATGACTACATTTGTTTCCTTATATAAAAAAAGAGAAATTATATAAAATAATTAAACTGTTGCCTGCTATATTCAATAATGCATATATAAATGAAAAATGACTTTCCAAATATGCATTATATATATTGTATTATAAATGTGTAAATAAAACAAATATATATAAATAATAAATATACATTTTTTCCTCAACTCTGAGTTTTAAGCACAATGAAAACTTCAGGTTCTGAGTTAAGACTGAATGTATATTTATTATTAATATATAATTTATAGCTCTGTTATTTTATATCCAGAACTCAATGTATGATATTATATATTCCTATGTGTATATATAATGGACTCTCCCATCGGTTTCGACGTATGAGGATCTGACAGCTTATTGATTAAGTTAAGATAAGAATGAATCAAGGTAAACCACCAGAAACCCCACACAAGTGATTTGATTAAAGTGGTGAAGGCTTGTGCAGAACCATCCACACTTTTCGGAACTATTGATACACTCAGTTGATGCAAATAAATGCCACAGACGAAGCAGACAATATACCTCAGGCTTTTCGTGTAAGAGTTTTCCATCTCCTAGACCAATTGTGTTCTATAACACTAAAGAGCTTGGTCAGCCCTGGTAGACACTATTTGCCCATAGTTGGGACCCTAACAGGTGCTACCACCCGGGTCAGGGCGAACCTGGGAACAACAGCAATTAAAAGGTGGTTCCATGCTCCTTAAATCCTTCAATCTCCCGATTAGAAGACTTGCTGCCAGATGTAGTTTACCGTCATACCCAGGACATTACATGAGAGATTTAGAGGATAGGTGAAGCCAGTGCTGCGCTGCCTGTTACCCTTAAAAATAAGGTACAGTAGATAAGAAACAAAGGTACTACTTCTACCCAATGCCCCCTAAATACATAAAAAAGTTGTTTTTTTTTACATTTTTACTAACTTAATGGACAAAAAAAAAAAAAAAAATTGTGTGTGTGTGTGTGTGTGCGTATATATATATATATATATATATATATATATATATAATTTTATACACACACACAAATTTTTTTTTTGTCCATTAAGTTAGTAAAAATGTAAAAAAAAAAAAACTTTTATATATATATATATATATATATATATATATATATATATATATATATGAAGAAAAATATACGGAAAAAACAAACAAAAATCCTTATATGCAATTATGCTGTTTTAATGTTAATATAATGTCAACGTCGGACGTTTCGGTCTAATAAACCATCTTCAGGACATATTCATAAAATTGAATTGATAATGTTAATTATATTTTATGAATATGTCCTGAAGATGGTTTATTAGACCGAAACGTCCGATGTTGACATTATATTAACATTAAAACAGCATAATTGCATATAAGGATTTTTGTTTGTTTTTTTCCGTATATTTTTCTTCATACTGTTGGATCTATATCCATATATTTGTTTACATATATATAGTGCTGTGCAAAAGTAAGTGAACACCTCAGATAATATTTTTTTTAAATTATCTCTTTTTTTCCAGATGATCAACAAATCTTAATTAAACTATATATTCATTAAGAAAAAGCTTTATTAAATCAGTTACAACCACTTTCAAAAACTTTTATCAAGCTGGAATAAAAATATTAATTAAAAATTAAGATGTGCAAAAGTAAGTGAACCGTTATATTTAATATTTGGTGACTGATCCTTTTGAGGTTACAGCGTGAACCAATCTTTTTCTATAATCTTTAAGAAGCTTCTCACAATGAATGCTGATTTTTTACCATTCTTCTTGGCAAAATTCCCACAATTGCTTGATTTTACTTGGGTTTCTTACATGCACTGTTTTTTTTCACTTGAATCACAGATTTTCAATTGGGTTTAGATCAGGATTTTGACTCGGCTGTTCCAAGACTTTAAATTTTTTTATGAACTCAGTCTTTATGGGATTTGCTTTGATGCTTCAGATCATTGTCCTGTTGGAAGTTCCATCCCTGACCGTAACCCAACTTTTGCACTGAGGATAAAACACTTTCATTCAAAATTGCTTGGTATCTTGCAGAGTCAATTGTGTCATCAATGCATACTATTTTGCCTGTTCTAGCTGCAGCAAAGCACCCTCAAATCATAATGCTGTCACTGTCATGATTAATGGTTGATATCAAATTCTTTTCTTCAAAAGCTGTATTAGGAGTTTGTCAGATATATCATCTATTGTTCCTCCCAAAAAGCTATAGTTTAGTCTCATCCGATCATTCTTTGCCAGAATGTTTCTAGCTTATTGATATGAGCTTTGGAATAATTGAGGTAGGCATGCTTGTGATATTTCATAAACAGTAGCTTTTTCTAGGCATTCTGCCATGAAGATTGGCATTGTTCAGATTTCGTTGCATTGTGGATGTATGCACATTGATTCCAACATTGGAGAACCACAAAGGTCACAGCAGGATTTGCCTGGACTTGCTGAACTAGATGTTTACTTGCTCTTGCTGTTATTTTTCATAACTGGCCAATCCTTGATTGTGATGTTATCATACCAAAGGCCTTCCATTTCTAAATAATTTGTTTCAAATTGTTTTGATAGTTTTTTGTAGCCTTCTGCATCATTATATGTTTCAACTATGCAATTTTAAGGAAGTTCAATTCAGCAATTCTTTTGATCTTTGCATATATATATTTTTAAAATTTAGTTTTTAACTTCACACTTTTGCATACACAATGAGTTATATTGCTTGACTGCAGTATATACAACTTACCAAAAAAATGACACGTCATTTTGATTTTTACATCTGCACAAATAATTATTTGCACTGGCAACCATGTAAAACAAAGATACAGTGCACATCTTAATTTTTAATTTATTAAAAAAATAATTAATATTTTTATTTCTACTTGATAAAAATCTTTGAAAGTGGTTGTTATTGATTTAATAAAGTTTTTTCTTAATGAATATATAGTTTAATTAAGATTTGTTGATTATCTAGAAAAAAGAGAAAATTATTTAAAATATTATCTTAAGGGTTCACTTACTTTTGCACAGCACTAATATATATCTATATATATATATATATATATATATATATATATATATATATATATATATATATATATATATAATTTCAGACAGTCTCCATTTTCATCTGATTTACTAAAAACAAAATATTAAAGTTGTGGTAGAAAAATGTGTAATTTAATGGACACTGGATAGCCATTTTATATGACATAATCTAATGCCAGTTTCAGGTTATTCCAATTAAAAAAAAACATTTCCTTCTCCTGTCATCATGTTTTAATATCACCATTTGAATTTCATAAGCTTTATAATCATTTTTGGTATGTAAGTATATTCTATGAGTTCTTACCACCTGACCTTTGGGAAATGTCACATGATGCCACATATTGGCACTATTTCCAATGGTAAATCATTGCTTACATTTTTTTGTTAAAGATAATTGCAATAATCACTTTTAAAAACAAGGATAGTCAAGAAGTAAAAAATAAACTATAAAAAATATTGTGTTTAATACTTAGCCAATGTCTCTTAAATGTCATTCTATTAAGAACTAGGTCAGATTCTAAACAGTGATTTAAAAGAGAAAATTTTAATTTAGAATTCACTTGTAGAATTCATGACAGCTGTTGGGAGAAATCAAAATCTTATAAATAACAAGTTGCAAAATAATTGTCATTTGTGTAGAGAATAAGAATTGCAGGGTTTTATTTATGTATTTAGAGCCATCACTTGAAGATGTTACTTCAGCAAAATAAATTCAGATCAAGTTAAAAAATAGTTTCATGCTAGAGTTATTCAACTCTTATGAAAAGCAAATGAATTAACAGAACTCCTGTGAACAAAGTTAACATTATTTCAGTTACCTATCATTAGTATTATTTTGCAATTATGTTATTGGAAATGGCATGAACTCACATTTCCCTAGAAACATATGAATTACTCTTGACAGAACAGAAATAGAGAATATTAATTGAAGTATGAAAATGGTATCAGAATTGAAGCTTATAAGAGTAAAGATCTTCTGATTTTTATTTTCTTCATAAAAATGCTGTACTACTACTAATATTTTGAGTAAAGACAAGGTTTAAAAGAGGGAGTGGATAACTTTCAATACTCTACCAAGTCATTCCATTAATTGTCAATTTCACTGCAGGATCAATTGTCAAATATCAAATTTATACAAAACATACTGATAATTTGTTAGATGAATAAAAACAGGTTCTAGATAGTAGATTTCTGAATGTCATATCCAAGTAAAATGCCTTAAAAGAGAAATTTAAAGATTAACATATTCACTAATCCTTTATAAGAAAAACAAAATCCTAAGTGTACTTATTAACTGGTATTTATCCATTGTAATATTATGAAGGAAATAATGGTATCTCAAAACCAAGTGCTGAATGCCATAGTATTTGTAATACTGTGTACATTTATGACTAATGATTGTATGTTTAAAGTGCTTAATATACTGAAATTCCTAAATATTGAAATTTGGCCTATTGCCATAATTTTAATAATAATTACCTTGATAATATTTTATTTAACTATTATAAGATTATTTGCATTTAGTTAATATTAAATAGATCTCTTTGTATATTTTGTTTGCTTTAAAGATAAGATCATTTTCTCTAGAAAATTCATACAAAAAAATAAGGTGCAAAAATTAGGAATTTGCTTTCCTTTTCTCATGTTTTCTTTAAAGACTATATTTTACATATTATTACACAATTATTGCTTGCAAAGTATTACATGTTATTAATAATTTTCCAGAGCTCAAATATTAAGGTGGAATGCTTTGCCCGGAAATCCTTTTCCAACTCAACACTCAACTCATCTGGAGTACCCACACCTGATCCCCCCCCCTCCTAGAACTGAGGCTATACTAAGTGATATGTGCATAACCCTGTCATGGAAATCATTTCTAAATTAGACTCCCATAAGGCAAGTAGAGGTGATGGTGTACCAGCCATCATCCTAAAGAAATATGCTCCCAAGCTGGCCCCACTTCTCTCCAAACTTTACAACTATTGCTTTGCTGCTTCCTGTTCCAGCCTATTGGATGTCATTCTCTGTAGTCCCTGTTTTTAAGAACTCTGGTGAACCTTCTGACCCCTCTATCGGCATATTAGTCTCCTACTGATTTTTCAGTAAAGCATTCAAGGCTTTAGTTAATGCTGAAGTGGTTAAGTATCTTGCCTCTCATGATTTACTCATGAGAAACAATATGGATGCTGTTTTGCCCAGTCTCCTGCTCATGTGCTTTCATCACTGAATATATATATCAAGCTCTTGATAATAACAGCAATGCTTGAGCTGTAACTTTAGATATCTTAAAGGCACTTGACAGGGTTTGGCATGCTGGTCTTCTATGTAAGCTTCAGGGCTACAGTATTACAGGACGATTGTTTGATTTAATCCAATCACTCCTATCAAGTTGTGAAATGAAGGTTGTTTTGAATGGGCTTACTTCCAGATCCTTTCACGCAAAGGCTTTATACTGAGTGCTACACTGATTCTGATCTTCATCAATGATCAAGTAGGCATTTATGCAGATGTCATTACCATTTACTCCTGTCTCAATAGCAAATTTGTTAGAACTGACAAAGTTAACCTGGTTGCTGCTCTTGAAAAGGACCTCCAATCAGTGCTTAATCAGGTCATGAAATGTCTTATAAATTTTAATGCTTCCCAAACTAAACTGCTCTCATTTAACCACCATAGAGAAACTCCCCTGCCCACCATCAGCATGGCTGATACTAGACTCCTGGAAAGAGTTGCACTGTGTCTTCTTGGCCTCATGTTTTCAACTAATTTAAAGTGGAACAACTACATCGAATCAATAACTGCATCTACTGCAAGGAAAGTTGGTTATGTCATGCCAGAAGGTTTTTCTCATCAGAGTCCATCTTGCACATTTATGAATCTACCTTTCATCCATGCATTGAATACTGTTGCCATATCTGGTCTAGTGCTCCTGCTGTTTATTTCAAGGTTCTTGACAAAATCCAAAGAAGGATCTTCAATGTAATCTATCCTGATTTGGCATCTCAACTTCAGTCACTTTCTCATAGACATGACGTGGCTTACCTCTGTCTTTTCTACAAATATTTTCATGGCAACTGCTCTGATGAGCTTTTTTACCTGGTGCCCTGGCTATATGAATTTAAGTGTGCTACTAGATTGGCATCTAGGTCCCACCCTTTTACTGTTGAAATAGCTAAATGCAACTGCCACTTCTACTCTAACAGTTTCTTTGCTTGCACTTCCCACCTGTGGAATTCATTTCCACTTACCTCCCTTTTGTTATAAGACCATAAAACTTATAGTAAGTCAAAACTTAACTATTAAGTTAAAACTGAATAAGGAATGACAGATACATAACTAACCATTCCTACCTAAATTCATGTATTTTAATCATATATGCTCTTAGTTTAACTCTATTACTACAATATTCAAAATATTCTTTCTTACTTTTCCTTTATTTTTTAATGGGGGTAGATAAGTTCAAATATCACCCGGTTCCCACTCCATCCTTGTCTTTTGAACAGGAGTAGAGGTTTATCCTTTGTTTTCTGTTTAGTATGGGCTTACTGGTTTCCTCTTTTGAGGACTTAATAAGAGAGGCTGTCATGACTTTTAGTGATGATTGCCTGTTGGCTATGACTCTTCATGTTGAGGGTACTGGATTGGCAGTTTTCTGGTTGCTGCATCCTGACTTGTAGCAAGGTTCCCAAGTTTCTGTAATATTTTTGAGAAAATCCAAAGAAGGGTGTGTAATGTTATCAGTCCTGACCTGGTATCTTCAGTGACTTTCCCACTGCTGTGATTTGGCTGCTTTCTGTCATTTCTATAAATATTTTCATGGCAATTGTCCTGATGAGCTCTCCTCCTTGGTACCTTGACCCCATGAATTTAAGCATTCTACTAGATTGGCAACTAGGTCTCATTGTTTTACTGTTGAATTAGCTAGATATAACTGTAACTTTTATTCTTGTAGTTTCTTTTCTTGCCTGTGGAACTCTATTCTGGTTTCTTGCTTCACTGCCACCTATGCATTAAATGCAATGTTATCTTCTGTCTTTCTGAATCATGTTTTTATTGTCCTTTCTCATTAATCTCTGTCACCTTAGTGGCATTATTATCTTGCTTGGGGTTAAAATGATTAAAAAAAATTAATATTTTATAATATCAAGGTAATACTTTTGAAATCTTTCCACTTTCATCATTCAAGGTACTGCTACTTTAGGCCAAAGAAGAAGAAGAAGCAGATAGAGGAAAGAATGGGCTAAGAAATTACTACTGAGTGAACAGGAAGATCATTCACTGAGATTGGCACATAACCAAGACATATGAAAATAGCCGGTCAGGTGCTCAGTTGCACAGTGATCTTACAACTAACCACACCCAGTCATAGGACTGATGATGATAATGGTGATGATGAGTACTTTTGACTGGCATACCATATCCAGGATATCCTGGCAAATACAGAGTTCATTCTTAAAGAATTCTTTTCAGAATAATCTAAGTTTAAGAATGCATAGAAACCTCCTTTGATACTAATTCATATTTATGAATGACTGACTTAAGAATAATCAGTATTTATACTCTTGTGGATGAAGTTAGAGTTCAACAGGATGCTCTCTATTTTAGTAAATTATAAAGTAAAAATAGTAAGAATTGTTGCACTTGCATTGGTTGGTTAAAATTTCTCAAAGAATGTTTATAAAGTTTTAAACAAGGAATTACTATGCAAACCTTAAACGCATATTAATTTCCTGGTTTTTAGCAAAATAATACTTTTATTTTAAACAAATAATCCTATTAAGTTGAGTATAATTACGTCATTCAAGAGAAAATGTTATATGAATACATGCCTATTGTATTATCATCTATCACTGTTAAAGTTACTCATATCTCTCCTTATATATGAATAACAATAGTTGTAATTCATAGCAAATATGTTTACATTAGGCAATTCTTTTCTTCCTAAGACTAACCTTTGTACTTCTAGATATAAGAAAATGCATTGAGAATAGGAGAATAGAACTTGTTAGGTCAATTTTGGTTACTGATATCTCTTACTCTAACTAGAATTTAGGATTCATCAGAAGTGCTTGCTTTTAGTTGAGGTGTGGTAAGAATTGCATAAGAGAAGAGTTAAAATACTGAATGTTTTAGCAAATTTGGATATTTCTAGACATTTTTACATTATCTTGAGACAACATCAATTGGTGAATTTAAATAGGATTTGCATAAAATGCATAATATTTATATACCTCTATAGATATTTATTTGTAATTTACCATATATTATTATCCAAGTCAATATTTCCACAATAAAATTGGTATTAACCAACCAATTATGGTAAAAATTTTCAGAATATATTTATATGATAAATATTCTATATGAACATCAGCTTATAATATTTATTTTTTTACAAATATTGGCAATAACTTATTTGACAGTGTGGGAGTTTATTATGCAATTTAAGGGTTGTTCATCATATTGCAAATAAATATTTGACAAAGTGGAAAAAGATTTTGTGTGACACATTTCATCCTTTAGAACTTCATCATTGTTTTCCCAAACAAATATATATAATAGTATAATTATATTTATTTTTTAATTTCAAATATATATGCATTGCCATATATTGTAAGAAAGTCATAACATCCAAAGAGAATCAAGATATTGTAGTGTTATTAAGTGATTAATACAACATTGGAAATTGAAAAAGTTGAAAAGAGTTCATAGAAAACTCAAAAAAGACATTGAAAAAATTGGTAATATAAGAACAAGAAAAATAACTGGTTTGTTACAAAAGATTTAAGAAAAATTAAAAAAAGTGTGTAATAAACAAGAAAAGTGAATTGACAAGCAAGAAACTATTTGAAGAAACTGGTTTTGTGAGAGGAAGCAGGAAAGATTCAGAATATTAAGTACACTGATTAAAGTCATGAAACTGGCTCTTTGTAATGAACTTTGCAAAGAGAAATGTGTAAGTTGGACAAAGATGTACATGAAAACTGATTTCTTAACAGTAACTTTTTGTGAAAATAAAGCTACATTCAACAAACTTGATGGCTAGGATAGAAGTTTAGTCCTTTATAGAAATGTTTAACCACCATGACTTAGAAGTCAGCAGGGGAAGATGAAGTAATGTTTTGGGATAATATTGTAGGCAGTAAAATTATCAGTCCCATCAAAATTGATGATGTCAATTGATGATATCTCCTGACAAGTAGACCATATTATTACAAAAAGCTTTGTCTACAAAACTCTGGAGTTGGGGTGCCGAATGTATCATCAGTCAGCTAAATGACAAATTTCAAATTTGTATTAATCCTATATATAAGTATAAAAGAAAGTCCACGATTGAAAGACTGATGTAGGTTATACAATGTCAAGGAGTCTTTATTAACACGTGAAATAATGAAATAATAATTTATTCAGGCATATGGGATCTTGTATTAATCAAATGTATTTTCTAAAGCCTATATCTTTTGGGTTTATTTATAAATAAAAATTCATGCTGCACTTTGTATAATCAAACGTGACATTCCTTCCAAAAGGTTATATATATATATATATATACTCATGATTTTTTAAAAATGAACATAAAAGTAATGAGAAGCTCACCGTCTACTGAACAAATTCTGCTTACTATTTATTTTGCTAGAAAACCTTTCCCAGTGGACAATTGCCAAGATAATAAATGTGGTCAGGTCACACGATTTAGGTTTTAATGATAGGTTAGCTGGAGTAAGCCTATTTTTCACTTCTAGATAGAAATGGTGAATGGTTGATTTGCTTGTCTATTTCATATCATGCAAGATGATTCAACCAATTTAGAGACATAAAAATCATTATTTGACAATAAATAGCCACATCAACTCTATCAGTATTAGTGTATCAAATAACAAGTTGCACAGTAATCATTGAAAAATGTAAAAATGTTTTTTGTCTATTTAAAACCTGAAAAGATCAAAGAGAAAGTGAATAAGGTTGTTTTGTTAATCTGTCTTACAACCATCTGAATTAGAATGAGTAATTGTATCCCCTCTCTGTTTCTCTATATATTATATTACTTGTAAGAATGTCCTACAATTTTAATTAGCAATATTGGAAGTAATTAATACAGAGGTCTGATAAGTATTTGTTATGTATTGTTTTAAATTTTCTAGAAACTTCATAGAAATCTTATAAATAAAAATCTTTTTTTATTTCAAAACAATCAAGATCTGAAGTAATGTAGTGGAAAAAGAATATCCTTTCATATGTCAGTGTCTCTCATATACAAAATCTGTAATTAATGACTCTCAACCAGGTTTGATTGTTATTTAAATATTTCTGTGTTTGCCAAATAAAGTGTTGGTGAATCAAAAACAGAAAATGAAAACATGATGTTAGCAGTTTAGGGAGAAACAAATGTCAATTAAACAACAAAGATTCATAAGTTTTCTTTGAGAACATAAATTTTAAACAAATGTTCAATTTGTTTCACTGGCAAAAAATTATGCAATTCAGAATTGAGTTTCTGAACTTCTCAAATTTGGTGACTTTAATCAATAATATTATGAGTGTAATAACATTAACTTGTTGTTTCCAAAGTAAAAACAGGACATGTCATAAACTTTATAATTGCATATTTTGAGGATAACTCTAGTAAAAATGACTCTGGTTTATTATTAGGTTGGTGCAAAAATAATGACGTAATAATGTCGATTTTGATGTTAAAAAATACGTCAAAAAACGACATTATTACGTCATTATTTTTGCACCAACCTAATGTTACATCCACAGCACTATAGAGAGGGCTGATGGGGGTAGGCTTCAGCCTCCTCACTTTTTACTGGAACAGAAGAATTTGCCTTCTTTGTCTCAATCTATGATAATGCTATTGAGCTGAGTTTTATCATTTTTCTAAAATAATTACTGCCATTAATTTTCAAAACAAGTGTGAAAACAGCATCTTCCTCGTCTGTTTTTTTTAAATTACCTTCTATATAAGATTTATATCCAGAAAAAGTCTATTGGTCTCATTCCAGAAAATAAGTACAAGTAAAAAAAAAATATGTATTTAAAATTTAAAAAAAAAAAGCTTGCAGTTGTATAATAGACGTAAAAAGATTTATTTTATGAGAGGATCAGATAAAAAGTCTAGAATAAAGAATCTTTAAAACTTAACATCTGTCTTTTTATTTTGTAGTATCATGTCTGTAATAAATAGATATGAAAAGGGGCCAACAACATAAAATGATAATACACCTTTATTTTATTAAGAAGTTAAGATTGTTTAACAGTATGCTTTTATCAGTAGTGTCTGTGGACCTTGAGGATTAGAAAATAAGTTGTTGCATTTTTGTAGGAGCTATGTAACAGAAGATATACCACTTTAAGTAGCTTGAAGTTGAAAAAAGGCATGCAAAACTATTCGGTCAATGAAAGATCTGAGATGATAAAATCATGCAAATTTCTAAGTAGGAATTGTTCCATCTTATTAACAGGAGTGTAAGGTGCCTTGGCAAGTCAGTGTGGCTGAACAATGCTTTTGTACATTAAAATCATGGCTAAAATTTCTACTGAAACAATGATGAAGGTTGTGTTTTTGAATGAGAAGATCGTTTAATGAGATAACCAGACTGCTGGGAATTTCCATAAACAGCTATTTGCTACTACATTAAAGTGCAAAGAAAATCAGAAAAATTAGAAAGATGAAAAAAGATTGTGAGAGTCTAGATAGACAATCCAAACATAACCTCTAGGTAAGTGAGGAATGAATTCAGTTTTAACAGTGAGGTTTCAATTGATACAGTACACAGAATATTACAAAAAATCAACTTGAATGGGGGTATAGCAGCATAAAAAATAACAACACCATTAATCAAGAAACATTGGAATAGAAGATTGAAGTGGTTAGAAGAACATCTATTAGGTTGGTGCAAAAATAATGTCGTTTTCTCACATATGTTACTATGTGAGAAAACGACATTATTTTTGCACCAACCTAATATCATGGGAAGCTGAAAAGTGTCAGAAAGTAATTTTTAGTGATGAATGCAAAATAGAGTTACATTCTAATGCAAGAGAATATGTAAGAAAACCAGTGGGAGAAAGGAAAATACAAAATACACCACAAAGACAGTAAAATTTGGTGGTGGACACAATAGTGTGGGGTTGTGTCAAAAGTGATGGTACAAAAAATTTTGATAGAAGCCTAAATGTAAATCTATATTAGTTTGCTATGGTCTGCCAGACTATGAAGATGGAGAAATTTCTCCTTGCCACACGCTCTTGTTTTTTTGTTTTTTTTTATTTCAAACCATGTCGGAATATAGTTCAGGAAAATGTCCCATATCAATGGGCATAACTCTGGTTACTAATTTCTGTGCACATGCTACATCTTCATCTGTTAGATGACAGTAGAGATATTTGTAGTAATGAAGCATAGACATGTGGTTATTAACAGGCATAAAATAGAGCCAGAAGAAAAAGTGTGAACAAAATACGTACATATATGCATAGTAACATACATACATACATTTTTCAGTGAGACCATTTGCTTGTGGGTAATGTGGGGATGGTATTGTAATTTTGAAGTCCCACTTTGTTGCAAATTGTTGATATTCTGTTGACATGAAACATGGGCCATTGTCAGTGAATACTTCTTGTGGAACTCTGAATCTGCTGAAGCTGTGTTGCATAGCTTTAATCATAACTCCACTGTTCTGTGATGATATTTACTATGCATCCAGGTAATTAAAGTATGCACCCACTACATGTTGCAATTCTGAACTATATAATCTATTTCTTTGTCTTCCTTCAGTTCTTCATTTTTTCAGAGTTATTGATAATATTAATTCTTTTGATTAGGTTTAGTCAGTCATAAGAGTATTTTCCTAATATTTGCTGCACATTCTGTGGTGTTATAACAAAAGTAATTTTATATGACGTATCTTTTCTTTGAGTTATTATATCCACTTTACCAGCTACTAGGATTATGTTTCCTGTATATGACATTAGTCTTATTTTTGCTGGGCATATTTTGGTCTTGGTTTTCATTTTATTTAAATAATTCAGTATTAGGATGTTTACATCTTTCCCTGTGTCAAGTTTTAGTGGCACTTTGATGCCTTGAAGTAGCATATTCACTGCCCACATTGATTTGGGTGTTGTACATATGTTCTCTATCCTATCAACTACATACAAATGATAGTCGTTTTCACTTGTAGACTCTGTTTGGGGTTTTTCTTTTCTTCCTTCATATATATTTCCTGTGTCTGGGTGTATTTTCTTATTTTGTGAGTGGACTGTATCATGCTTACTGAAAGTGTGTTGGAAACTTCTAGGGTATAACTTGTAGCTATATTGTCATTTTTACAGATATTTTTTACTACTTTTTCCAGATTTGGATTGTCCAAGTCTATTAGTCTTCTTCTTGCCATGTCACGCCAGAGTCCCATAATGACATGGTCACATATTATATTGTATTTAGATGCTTTTACTCACATCTTCATGCTTGTGTTTGTATGTCTGTGAGAAATGACAGGAAAGTTTCTTCTTCCTGCTGTGTCCTTTTGTTAGACCAATACCTTTTGTGGACTATATCTTTCTTACATTGTACATATTGCTGGAATTTTCTCACTAGTGCTGTGTAATTTCCTTTTGCTTTGTCAGTAAATTGTATACCTCTGCATTGTATATCTCTGCCTTTTCTCTGGTCATGTGCAGGAATAATTTTATTTTGTCTGTTTTGGTAATTTTTTCTGATGCCATAAGGTATAATTCAAATTTCTGTAACCAGTTTCTGTAATTTTCTTCAACATTTCTTTCCAAGGATATGTCTGTGGGAGGATGAATAATATCCATTATTTTATGTGTGGGTTTTTGCTTCTGTAATATTTCCATGTGGGGTGTTTTGGTATGAAAGAAAAGAAGATCCATTTGATAGTTGTTTATTCCAAGTTCACATGTTCAAATGTGTGTACAATGTCTGCATCTTGCCATGAGCTTTTGTTTTTTTTATTTTGCTCCATGTCAGAATCTTGTTCAGGAAAAGGTTTAGTATCAAGGGTCTTAACTCTGGTCACTGATTTTTGCACACCTGCTACACTCCATGATTTGATGTTTTGTACTTTCTGTAATAATAAAGATCACTATTTGCAAAAAAAATTCCTTTTTCAACTTAAGAACTGAAAGGTGAAATTTTCACTAGTGGCTCATTATTTTTGCATGACCTTTTTTCAGCATCACTATGTTTAAGATGCTATATCATCCACTATACAGCATCACTGAAAATGCAGTAAATTGTTTTCTGACCCCCTTTAAAGATCATAAAATGTACTAAGAAAAGCATTCTGGTAATCACTCTTGATTTTGGGGTAAAATTAGCAAAAGTAATTAATTTACCATAGTGACCCAGAAGTTTTGCACACCAGTGTATATATATATATATATATATATATATATATATATATATATTACAAATTAACTTATATCTTTTTGCACTGCATTATACTGCAAATCATTCATAATACATTTGTCATATAGACAAATCTCAAACAATCAGTTTTGATTTTTATTTTTATTAAAAAGTAATAGAAATTCTTACATTTCGACACAAGCAAATAATTTTGCCTTCTTTATTCTCTTAGAGATTTTTTTCTTCATTCTCTTAGAGATTCTTTTCAGAAAGTTCAGAATCCTGGTGTCGTTAATATTTTTTCTCTTCAGTTAAAAATTGGACAAAAAATGTTATAGCATATAAAACTCACTTTCTCCCTAAATATTAGGATTTCATTAATTTATATTTATTATAAATTAATGAAGTCCTAAGGGATCTTTTTTTGAATTGGGGCAAATAAGAAACATAGTTAAAATTTTAATACCATTTGATATGCCATCTAAAAAGTTTTCTTAATATTATCCACTGAAATAAGAGGCTTGTGTGGCATCAGATATAGTAATCTACCGTTGTTGCTTTGGATTTAAATGAGTTGAACTGGAATAGGGAACAAAGAGCATTGATTATAATCATTTAGTCCCATCAATCTCAAGATCATATCAAAGTTTTTAGTTTGTTTTTCAAATTTAAGTTTTCATCCATCAATTCATTGTTTTGCATTTGATTTCTTATAGAATATAATATTATTATAGAATATAATATTATTATAGAATATAATATTATTATAGAATATAATATTATCATTATTCATGAATACTTAGTAGCTTCTAAATCACTTACAATGTTCATATTAAAAGTAATATCAATATTTTTCTAACATTTAGAGATTTAACCCCTTTTTTTAGAATGTCCATTATTACTGAACTTGCAGTCATGTGAACATGAGCAATAATAGTTTGAATTTTCTAACTTTCAACTGATTTTGTGGCTGTCTTGGGAGTGTTTATGATATTTCAATTACAGATGATATAATTTTAGTGTTCTCATTATGTATCCTTCTGACTTGAAATGTTAATATCTACTGGCCATATTTAAATGCTTTCTTTACAGAACTCCCAAAGGAATGGTCATATTCAACATTTGCAATTGTACTCTTGTCTGTTCAACTTGATGCCTTTCAAGAACTCTACATTATTATTTCTTTGAAAGATGATATCTTAGAATGGTTTATTACTTTTGTTATAGTCTGTTTTATTTCATTTCAATGTATAAGTTTATCTGGATAAATGAAGACACATGATAATGTACAAGTATTGTTTACAGCTGAAATGAATACTGAACTCATTTTCCCAAATGAGAGCAGAGTTTATACCAATATGCTTCTTGAAGGAATATTTATAATTTACCTCTATAAGAGTATTAACAAAAGACAGTTATAATATATAATAATGAAATATAAAAGTTAACAATGTATTGCCTTTAATATAACTATGCTATCTGCTTCAGGTTACTTTTTGCTTTTTTATGTTCATCACTGAATAACCATTTTCCTATAACCACATTCAAACCCAGTCAGTGGCAGCAAAAAGCTATTACTTTCATAGTCAATTTTGACAGGAATCTGATCAATTTTTCTCTTCTTCAAGATTATATATAAATATTGTTATTTGACTACAGAAATTAACATCATAAAAGTAGTTTAGTAGAATATTGTGTTAAAAAAAAAAAAACTTTTAATTGTCTGGAATTTAAGTAAACAAAGAGAATAGAGAGATGTATTCAGAGGTGTTTCTTAGTAATATTTGTTGCTTTTTTTCTCTTAATGAAAAATGAACAAGGCAATCTCAGTTTTTTAAATATATATTAGAATTGGGCAGATATAAATCTCAGCAGCAAGGGCAAATATTATGATATTATGGGGTCATTTTACCTGGATTTTAGGAGGAAATATAAAATCTGAAAGTTGTGTCCACAAATACATCACAATTTTTTATGCAACATGAAGAAATGATCTTCACAGAAAAGGAAGAAGACCAAGCTAAATATGAGAATAACATTTCTTTGTTGTGGCCACGAAGAGACTAATAGTTTGATTGTTTGAAATGATTTGTTGCAAGTGAGTTAGCAAAGTTTTGAAGTGTTTTTGATGCAAGTGAGGAAATCAAGTTATATGGTACGCCAGTATATGTGTGTATGTGAAGCACACACTAATAGAACGTGTGTGACTGCTAACTGATTGCATGTGATAGCAGTAATTTTAAAAAACAGTAAACAAAGAGAGAATATAGGACTTACTTTTGTTGCAGATTTGTATGTAGAAAAATCCTCACTGGCTGATATGTTGTAATGGTAACATGTATTTAAGCTGTTGATCGAATCTAGTCTGGTTTGCTGACTGTTTTTTGTCAACTGTCCTTCACTGGCTGTGCAGATCTAGTCACTGACTGTTGCTGACAAGCTGTTTTCATCACTAGGGGTCGGCTCCGAATCGCTATCCGAGTTTTGCATGGGAATGTACTCAGTAACCCAAGTCCTGACCTATTTCCAGGTCATTTGGAGTTTAACTGTGTGGTCATAGTAAAGATCACATCATGTGACTTGTCATATCCAGTCAGGTTCCAGAAACCACTTATTTAATTTGGAGCTGTGTTTGTACAGAATTGTAAAAAAAGTTTTTTTGTGTCTACTTAATTTAGTAAGATTTATTTGTAGGCATCTTTTACTTGCTTATGCTTCACATATTGGTCATAAAAATATAGGAGTTTATATCCTATAATATAAATATTCACTAAGTAAAAGCAGCTTTGCTTCAATTTGGTAAAAGACAAAGCAAAAATGTGTTAAGTAATATTTAACAATATATTATATATCTCTATATAATAATATTATGCTATCCTTTTCAAATAATAAGCAAAAAGGAGACTTTATACCAGCAAACAGTTAAAAAAATGCTATTGTTTATAATGAATTTTTATCATGTCACCAGAGCTTTATTAATTAATTATTTGCCAATAGAATAATTGTTTTGTTGACATGATTATGTAAAATAAAATAAAAAAACAAACTTGTCAGCAGTAGGATTATGTATTGACAAATCTGTTCATTTCAATGTCAGTACTGGTTACTTTTAGATATAAAATATAAAAATCCAGGACAGATACACATTTTTCAAAATACAAACAGAATTTTTTTTAAAATCATTAACTGGGGATATTTATCTGACAGATTTACAATTTTTCTAGCTAGAAGCAGTTTTGACATAATGATTATTTTTTTTTTTTTTTTTACACTTTACAGATAATATTTGAAAGTTTCTAATGATAGGAGACTATTACTTGCAACCAGGAATTAATGTGATAAAGTTGTGTATTTAGACATCTTTAGTCATTCAACTGTAATAGTCCCTCTGCAGTTACAAAAAATGTTTCTTAAAGGAGTTTAAAGCACAAACTTCACCACTTGTCAGATCTAACTTATGGAACAACATGATTTATCAGTGTTTTCATGAAAAATGCAATGATGACGTCAACTTTATAAACAAAGTCATTATGACAAATGAGGCACACTTTAATTTGACAGGAAATCTGAATAAGCAAGTTGCAAGTTTTGATCATGAGAGAATCCCAAAACTTCATAAGAGAAGACTGCATCTCATAAAAGTAAGAGTGTGCTATTGCTAGTGGTTTCATTATTGTTTTTTAATATTTATTTGAAGGGGTCAGTCAGGCTGTAATTGTTATCTCTACATGTTGCATCATTTTTTCATTCTTAAAATGGAGTGATAGAAAGAAAAAAGCAATAAAGAATAAGAATTAAAAGTTTTTTTGTCACTGTTAAAGGATCTATCAGTTTTCCATTCATATGCAGTAGCTATCTTTTTTATTAAAACTTTATAACACATATAAATGTGTCAGATATAAATACATAACACTGTTTTATGTAATATAGTCAGTCATCTCACTCCTTGAAGGAGGAATTGTGTGTTATCATATGATCAATAAGGTATTCATTGTTTTTTCAAGATGCATTTTGCTTTTTAAAATTTTTTTTACTGCTTTTGGTATTCTTTGTTAAAATTTAGACTCTCTCAAGGTTTAAAAAATGAATAGTCTTCAATAATTAGCTCAGGTAAAGTGATTTTTCAAGTGTAGCTTAGATGTGGCACAAGGCCGAAAGTATGGGGTACCTAGTGAGGATTGAACTCACTACTCATTTGAAATTGTTCTAGCGAGACAAGTTTGCTAACCATTACACCACCTCCGGGTGCCCTAGTGATTTTCTAAGCATGGCTTAGATGTGGCACAAGGTCGAAAGTATGGGGAACTCAATGAGGATCGAACTCACTACTCAGTTGTAATTGTTCTAGCAAGACAAGCTTTCTAACCATTACACACATTATAGGTGCCCTTAGCTCAGTTAAATAATATCATAATACTAAATAAATGAATAATCATTGGACAGGTAAGCTCTCTAAAATGTTATATTATATAATTCACTCTTTCATCTGCAAATGAGCTTTGGTAAGTGACAGTTTGTCAGATTTGCTTTTATGAAAATAAAATTTTAATCAATAAAGGTGAAATAATTAAATAGAGAAAATAGGATAATGCACTGTAATACCTTATTATTGATGTGACCAAAAGTGCATAACGATTTTTAATATGGGGCACTTCAACGTGGCGTAATGGTTAGCAAGCTTGTGATGCTAGTTGAATTATGACTGAATAGTGAGTTCGATCCTCACTGGGCATTCCATACTTGTGGCCTTGTGCCACATCTAAGCTGCAATTAGTAAATCTCCATAATAATTTTTAATACATTGAAAAATGACAGGAATTTTAAACCCTAAAACATGAAACTTTAAAAATGTTCATCATAAAAAATAAATTAATCAATTTCCTCATTTCTTAATCTTTTACACTCTAAAGGGATACAACTTATAAAGAGAAAATCATTTTAGAAAGTTTTTATTGAATTTACATCAACAAATAAAAATAGTTGATATTTGTGTGATATTTATTTCAATATGACATAAAATTATTTTAAAAGTTTTTATTACATTATATTCTGATGAAATAATGTGTGATGTTTTTATTATAATGATCCATAATGATATAGTATTTATATTCTATATCGTCTGAAATGATTCAAATTTAAGGAAAAAAGACATAATATCTCATTTTTGATAAAATTAATACTCTTACTTGTATGAATTTTAAATTAGTTTATGAAATGAAACACATCCAATAATATCATTCAAATTCAAATCTTAAAAAGATTACATGAAACTATTTTGACTTATTAACATTGTATTTTTAAAGTAGTGAGGTTAGAGATTAGTTATTATTAATGAATTTCTTTCGATTCAACAAAAACAGCAATTGGCTTTTTAACCTATGTGAAGCTAGCTTGTTTAAAATATTACCACTCATTTTCATTAAATTGATATTACTGCAGCACTGCTTTTACAAAATATTAAGTATGATCGATAAAAATTATAATTCCAACTGTTATTCTAAAATACTATTGATAGGGAAAAGGTCTACAAAGAAGATCAATTCCGATTGAGTTTATTCAATGTAGCTGTTATAACATTATGATGTAGCTGTTATAACATTATGATGTTATAACAGCTACATTGTCATTATGTCATTGTCAGCTGCTATAACATTGTGGTTTTAAATACTCTTTTTTTAATGCTGATTTTTCTAAATCTCTAATATTCATATTGTCTCCACATATTTTAGTGTATGTAAGAACATTTTAATTTACTATGTTTTAAATTACTATTTATTTTTTACAGTTTATGTTGATAGAATTTTACAGAAATGTTCAGTAGTTAACTAAACATATATGAAAAAGACTGAATCTTTACACAAACTATAAAAAAATTTCACCATCCTGACAATATTCAGGGATATTGTAGGCATTTTCTTTTTATTTTTGAACATCAGATATGGATTTTATTTTCAGAGACATATGAAGTGCATCATTAATTATCATTTATCTGGGTGGGAATTGTTTTGGTCAGCAGACACACATATAAACATAGCTAAAGTTAGAGTTACACATATGAATCTAAACATATATATATATATATATATATATATATATATATAATATTGAAGATATATATATATATATATATATATATATATATATATATATATATAATATTGAAGATATATATATATATATATATATATATATATAATATTGAAGATATATATATATATATATATATATATATATATATAATATTGAAGATATATATATATATATATATATATATAATATTGAAGATATATATATATATATATATATATAATATTGAAGATATATATATATATATATATATATATAATATTGAAGATATATATATATATATATAATATTGAAGATATATATATATATATATATATATATAATATTGAAGATATATATATATATATATATAATATTGAAGAGATATATATATATATATATACATACATATAATATTGTATATAGTAGGTATTTATATATACATATATATATATGTAAAATAGAGTGGTTAATAAAATAAGGGCAAATAAAAGGGTACCAATCTAAACACTATGAAAAACATTTATTAAATATTAATTATTAACCATATGACTGAAATGTAGCATGGAAATAAAGGTTTTTATGCCTGGAATTTCAAGCACATCTGTGTCCGTCATCAACAGTGCAAGAAAAAAACAGAAAAATGGGGATTACTTACTGACAAAGGTTTGTTGTGTATGATATAAATTCTGATGAATATCATATTATTAGCAAAAACCTGATCTCTGTCTGATTCCTCGCTGTGCAAAAATTCTTATGAAAATGAACTCAAATTTAAATTTTGGATCTGTGTAAAAGCATGCCAGTGGGGGGAGTGAGATTGTAAACATAGAGGAAGAGAGTCATAGGTTGCAGGTTGGGTAGCCGTCTCATGTGTAGTCAGTGTAGCTGTAAATTGTTCGTCTAACTTATCTATTTCAGAATGATGGGTTATGGTTAGGATAACTTGTCAATCTCAGAAATATAGACTGTGAGATGAGACAAAAAAGTATGTAGGAACAAAGGATAAAAATAATAAAGATAAAAGGGAAAGGAGCAAATAGAAGGATAAAACATTTGGATAGAAATTTTGGAAATCTATTGTTAAAAAGTGGGGGGGTTGCAGAAAAAATAATCATAATAAAAAATAATGATAATAAAAGAAAAAAGAGGGAAAAAAAAACTATCCATATATAGATGCACTGTGTACATTGACCAGTTCCTGAAACCATTCAACTACACACAGAATTTTATCCAGGCTAACCAATCGCTTCATCTTCTACATCAGCATATCTTACCTGACATTCTTAACCCTATAGATTTATGCTATGACTTAGAAAACTTTCTCTCAAACATCAAACTAAGGGAATACTTTTCCACCACCTACAACAACTACAGACCTTATACCACCTATGACAAGACATACACCAAACCACACAAGTCTACACATTGGAGTCCACTTAACGGACACAACCACCACATTGATTTGTATACAAAAAGTGCCAAGAACTACCTGGACAAATACATACAAAGCAACCTCCATCTAAACCACAGCAACATCATCACCAGACAGGAATGGACAGCCATAAAATCCCTCCAAGTTAACAAAGACATAATTATAAAACAAGCTGATAAGGGTGGTTCAATCATTATCATGGACAAGAGTAAATATATCACAGAAGCGGAATCCCAGATCAATGATCCATGTTTCTATAAAGAACTCTCCTTAGATCCTGCTGAAGATTTCTTGTCTGAACTCAATTCTCTTAAAATTATAATCTAGAATTTTTGTTTACAAAATTCTCCTTTCTCATCGGCCAAAATTTTTATGAATTTCACATAGCTAATTAAATTCTTATCACATCTTTCTTTTGGGGCCTCCCAAAATTCACTTAGCCAGCACTCTTTACAGACTCATCAATCACTGTCAAAGTTTTCCATCTGGTCCTTATGTTAAGTTAGCTTTATAATGGAATCTTTGACTTTTTAAGAAATTAAATTCTTTTATCTCGGCAAATCTCAATTCTCCACTCTATTTTCTATCTCATGCCAAAATTTTACAATTGCCACATTGCTATTCAACCTCTTAGCGTCTGTTGGTAAAGTAAATGATAACAATCCTCTCACCTATATCGAGACAATGCCCAAATTTTATAACTGCCACATTGCTTCTCTTCACCTGTATTCAAGAAAAAAAACAAAACAATATCTTAGAAAGATAATTAACATTGATTCTCCCTGCCTTTATCGGCATTCATCTCAAGCCCAAATTTTTATGACCACCATGGTCTGGCCGATATCTTAATATTTGCCTTTCTTTCTATCTCTCTCGGCGAGACATAAATCAACTGGACAGACTTCACATGTGGCTTCTTCCATGGTGTTTACTGTCTTTTGTGAAAAGTATCTTTTTTTCGTAAATAGAATTAAAATCTTTTTTTTTCTTTGATCAGTCTGTCTTTTTCACTTTAAGAATGTCTATTTTCTGTTTTAATTTCTATGGTTAATTAGTTAGCCAATTATCATAGCTAAATAGTGACACAATCCTCCCTTACCTACCTTGTCATTTACTTGTAAATGACACCTAAATCCCAGTACACTATTTAGCATGCATCATGCATCTGTTTTATGCAATTCTATTTTCCTTTTCCTTTTCACAGTATGTTTCATGATCAGTCATTCTTCTTCTGTTCTACATGCAATGTAATGTTCATTTCATTTTCTTTTTCATGCAATTTAAAGTTCTTGTCACCTTCTCCTGTTCTACATGCAATGTAATGTTCATTTTATTTTTCATGCAATTTAAAGTTCTTGTCATCTTCTATTTTACATGCAATGTAATGCTCATTTCATTTTCTTTTTAATGCAAATTAAAGTTCTTGTCATCTTCTGTTATACATGCAATGTAATGTTCATTTCATTTTCTTTTTCATGCAATTTAATGTGTGTGTGTGCTTGTGGGAGTATGTGTGTGGCTATTATGGCTTGTTTTTCTTGGTCAATGTTTTTCTCTCTGCTACAGGAGGTTTTTCTGCCATACACATTGGTTCCACTTTAGCCTCCTCTGTCAGCTTTCCTGCAATTTCCTCCTTGATTCTGTCTGGGTAAAGAACACTGCTTGGCATCTCCCTCTCGAGTTGCTGCATGCTCATTTGATTACCATGAATTAATTCCCTCCTATTTCTAAATTTCAATACTGCCATTCCCCCTATGGCGATAATTATTAATGTACCCATCATTGCTGACCAATTTATTGCAATCTGTTCATCATCCTCCCAAGCCATACCTTCCCTTCCCAACACACTTGTTCTTCAACTGATTCATATTGATCTTTCCTATCAGCTTCATTAGCGCTGGCATGTTATCCAAGGTAACATTGGGGAACCCCCTCACTATTGGCTCCCACAGCTCTGTACAATTGACTAAGCTTCTGTCAATCAATTCTATAATTGAATCTCTTTCTTTCATATTTCCAGCTCCGTCACTCGGATTGCTTTGTCCAGATGGCTAAGTTGATCTATCTCTTCATCTTCTTCAGAATCCTCTTCCATCTCCATTTCTTCTGGTTCAACTAAAGTTACCTTCCTTGTTCTTGCTTTCTCCGGCTTTGGTTCACTCATTTCTAGATTAGCTATTTCAGCTTTCTTCAGATCATTAGCATGGGTCCTCCTTGCCTGCCCTGCCACTTGATCCCATATTACATATGATACTGGGCCCATCTCTTCTACTATCCAGTAGTACGGTTCCCATCTCTGGTCCAGTTTTCCTTCTTTCTGGTGAATTTTATAGTAGACAGGGTCTCCAACCTTCAATTCTACTACCTTTCTTTCAGCATTCACTCTCTCATTTCTTCTCTTCTGTGCCCTCTTTATTCTTCTTCTGGCCTGTATGAATATTTTATGCTGTTGTTCCAACAACAGCTGATGATGATCTTCCCCATATACTTTCTTTGAGGCTTCAACAAGTTATCCACAGGCAGGACCACGTCTCTGCCAAATAACATAAAGTATGGTGAAAATTTGGAGGTTTCGTTAATCGTAAACCTCATGGCCGCCAGTGCCTGTGTTAAGTACAGATCCCAATTTCCTGTATTTTCTCTAGCCAGTTTAGCTAACACATCTCCCAAGGTTCTATGAAACCATTCCACTTTAGTGTTTCCTTGGGGGTGATATGGAGATGTTTTCATGTGCTCTGTATTCAAACCTGTTAGCACTTCTCTCATTATGCTGTTTATATTCTCTGTGCCATTATCAGTGACAAGTTGCACAGGGGCGCCATACCTAGGGAAGATTTCACTTATTATCAAATTGGCTATAGTTTTAGCCTTCTTGTCTGGTACTGCAAATGACTCAGGCCAATTTGTTAGCCACTCAATAAAACTTACTATATAGTTATTTCCTCGTTCAGTTTTCCCATATGGTCCTGATATATCCACACTCACTTTCTCGAAGGGGAAGCTCGGCACATCCATCCCTTCCAATGGTGCCATTTCCTGCCTTAACTGGCACACTATACAACTCCGAACATAATTAGTGACCTCTCTGTACAATTTGGGCTAATAGTACTTTCTCCCTATTAGGTCATATGTTCTATCAATTCCCATGTGCCCCAACCTCTTGTGGCACTGTTTTAATATCTCTGTCTTCAAACGTTTGGGCACATACAACTTGGCTTTCACTTCCTCATCTCTATCCGAGAGATAATACAGCCTTTCATCTATTATTGTATGGTCTCTCCTGTCTCCACCTTTTCTCTAAGAGAAGCTATCTCACTGTCTGCCTGTTCCTTCTCAATCCCTTCTGTCCAGTAAGGATCGGTCATCATCTCTGCATCCCATCCTCTTCCTCGTTTGATTCTAACAAAGGGCAATCTTTTAACTTATTGGAGTTAATTACTCCAATTCTGTAAGCTTTATCATCTACTCCCTGCTCTACTTTTACAGATCTTTCCTTTAGTTGTTTCAATATTCTCGAGAATAAATTGACACAAGTATTTTCTTTCCTTGCCAAATACTCTATCTTACAGTGGTAGCCACTTAACTTTAGTGCCCACTGTTGAATCTTCTTATTATTCATCTATTCTGCCTGCAGTAGGTACTGCAGGGGCCTATGGTCTGTCTTTATAGTAAAGACAGCACCATTTAAGTAGTAGTCCAGTTTTTGGAGAGCATGCATGATAGCATATGCCTCTCTTTCTGGCCATCTCTGTTGTGTCTCTGAGAGCTTATGAGAAAATATATCAGCACTTCCTCCAGTATGCCTGGCACTGGTCCTTCTTTATCAGAGCATGGCTGGGTGAGAACTGCTCCTACACACTGCTCACTGGCATCAGTGTATAGCACCATGGGCTTGCTGAGGTCTGGGTACGTCAGCAGTGGAATGGCTGTCAGCTGCTCCTTTAAGGCATCAAATGCTCTTTGGCAGTCTTGTGTCCATTTGAACCTAGCGTATTTCTTCGTCAGTGCTACTAGGGGTATGGCAATTCTCGAGAATGCTAGAACAAATCGTCCTCTTACTTGTCTCACTGACTTAGGTTCTGGCATTTCCCTTATAACTTTCACCTCATCCATGTCGGGTTTAATACCTTCTCTGTTTATAACAAAACCCAAATATCTAGTCTCATCCTTCAGACACTGACATTTTGATAATTTTAATTTTAAACCATACTTTGTTAGTCTTCCCAAGACTTGTTTTAAATGGAAAAGGTGTTGTTCTGGTGTTTCTGAAAATATCAGAATATCATCTAAATATGCCATGGCAAAACTCTCGCATCCTCCTAACACTATTGACATAAGTTGTTGGAAAATTCCTGGGGCATTAGCCAAGCTGAATGGCATCACCCTGAACTGAAACAGTCCCAGGTTACACGCAAATGCGGCCTTTTCCTTGTCAGCCTCATCAAGGGCTAACTGCCAATACCCGGACCTCAAGTCTAATGTGGAGAAGTACTTCACTTTCCCCAATAATGCTAATATGTCATCAATTAGTGGCAATGGCACCACCAAAGGCTTAGAGATGGAATTCAGTTTCCTAAAATCTACACAAAACCGGTGCCCACCATCTTTCTTGTCTACTATCACAATTGGGAAGCTCCAAGGGAAAATTGATCTTTCTATCATCCCAGCTTCCAACATTTCTTCCACTGCCTCTTCCACTAGAGGCCTCTTATGAACAGGTGTTCTATAAGGCTTCAATTTCACAGGGGAGTGATCGCCGGTATCGATCTTCATTTTTACAGTGTGGGTCTGGCCCAATTCCTTATCTAATTTGGCCACCACATCCCAATTACTTCTTAGCAGACCCCCACTCTGGCCCTAAATTTATCAGGTGCCAATATCTCTTCGTCTGATATTTCTCCTGGTTGCTCTATGTATTTTCCTTGTTTCTCATTGAATTTCCCTCGGTTCAGAGTTTGCAGGGGTAGTGCCTTTCCTACCTCCTCTCCTCCCTTAACCTTTATTGTCTTGTGGGCCACCATCATAATGGGCACTAATTCAGCTGCCTCTACTACTGCCTCACAAAGAGCTACCTCATTCTCTTCCAAGCCCTTCTCTTCTGCAGGGACCAATTGCAGGGTTCCTTTCCTCATTCTCTTCCCTGTCACCAGTCTGCCTTTACCTGACACTGCTGTTCTAGGGGGTAGCTTCATGTCTTCCTCCACCACTACTGTTATAACCTTTTCTGGTGGATCTCCCAATGGCATTCTCTCGTCATTTACTACCTACTAACATGGTAGGATTAAACTCTATAAGAGCCCTCTGGCTCTGAAGCCAATCTTCTCCCAAGATTGCTTTCGTACACAGGTTGTGTGTTATGTAGAAGTTCTGGGTACTTCTCAATTTTCCAATTCTCACAGGAAGCCTCTCCATCTCTTTTATCTCCAGGGGGGCACCATCTACCTGTGTGATTTCTATGTCCACTTCCTGCATTCTTTCCTTCTGTTTCACCCGTCTGTATTCTTTCTTTCTCAGTAATGAAACAGACGCTCCTGTGTCTATCAGAGCTTTCATTGCCATACCCCCTATTTTTGCCTTACAAGACAGCGAAGAGAACACCTTGGCCTTCCTTCTCCTAGCCATAGGTGCTGGCAGCAACAATTTACCATCATCCTCCTCACATAGAGGAGTTCTTCATTTTCTCTGCCTGGGTGGTCCTGGCTGGACCCTCCCCAGTCTCTTTCTGCCGTTTCTGAAAGCACAAGTCCTCTTCAGGTGCCCTGGTCTTCTACAAAACCAGCACCTTCTTGTTGGGCAGTTAACTGCAAAATGGCCCACCTGACCACATATCCAACATTTCATGCTCCGTTTTAACTGGGCCACCCTCCCTCTTATTTCTGGGGTGACCTGCCCTCTACCTAAGTGGCTCTCCTGGTCACATGTCCAACGTTTCATGCTCCTTCTTTTTAACTGGGCCACGCTCCTTCTTATTTCCAGGGTAGCTCGCTGGCTTTTCCCTGGTTCTGTCTTCCAGGTGCAGTCTTCTTTAATAATATCGGTGGGGCACCTTTCCTTATCCCACACCACTTAGCTAGGTGTCCCTTCTTTCCACACCTAGTACATCTGTCTTGCTCAAAGTCTGGGGCAATCCCCACTTTGTCAGGCAGTCAGCTGCTCTGTGGTTCTCATGCCTACATGTCCAGCAGACCAGCCCGTATCGACCTGGTGTGGGCTTATAAAACCCATGCCTTGTTGACCAATCCTCTTTTGGGATCCTCTTCCCACACCTCCTGCTTGACTTTTTGATTCCATGTGAGGGCTCTCTTCCCTTCACCCTTTCTTCCTACCTCCCGACTTTGCTCTTGAGCCTTCCTACCCCTTCTTACTTTCTCCCAAACTCCCTGGCTCTCTTTAGCCAGTGCCACTGCCACCGCTGCCGACAACCTTAGTGGTCCTTCCTTCATTGCATCATAGTGAATACGCTCGTCACTGAGCACCTCTATATATAAATCTGCCAACTGGGTCTGCATTACTGTGTTGTGTCTTACTTCCTCTGGGAAAGCTAATGAAGAGAGCTTCTCTGCTCGGGTTCCTAATTTTCCAGGGTTTTCGTCTTTCAGCTGTGTCATCTTCAGGAGGGCTCTCATGGCCTCTATCGCTATCCTCTCATCAGCAAACTCCTGAGTCAGCAATACCTCTAGCCTTTCCCATGTCAAGTCGGGTTCACTGACCAAGAGCCTCTTTATGAACTCCGATGCTTTCCCTCTTGCGGTGTCATACGCCAAATACAAGGTTTCTCAGTCTGATAGTTCATAGATTTTGTGGCTCTTATCCAGAATTGCCAATCAATGTCTAAAATCTTCTGAATTACCATCAAAGGCTGGAACCCTTGGTCCGCCCAACAATTCCCTCAAGTTTACTGGCAATCCCTGCTCAACCCCCTCTTCCTCTACGTCTACCCTATCCGAATCATGGTCAGACATTTAAACAATTCAAAACAAAAAACACAATCAGAGCAGCAACAATCAAAATATTATTGGCAGATTAACCAAAAAAAGTGTCTCACCAGACAGACGATTTCCAGGTTGTTCTTCTCTAGTTCTGGGCTGTTGAACTAGAGGGTCTGGAACCGTGTAGTTATAATTAACCAAAGTCCTTTGGTTCCCACTCTAGCTTGTTTCATTTGTCTACTTGAGACACAGCGCATTGTCCTGGGTGAAATTCTCCACAACTCCTGTGGGAGTTTAGTGTTGAATCCAGTGGTCACAGCACCAATATGTGACACCAGCTGTTGGCTCATGATCAGCTCTCAGTCATGGCATGCAGCTGTAATGTTTCTTCTATTGGTGTATTGGTGTTGACTCTTTGTCGCTGCCACCAGCCTGTGTCCCAGTTGATCGGTGGTTGTTGCTACTCGGCGAAATTCCCTGGTCAGGATACCAATATGGGACAATGGCCCATCCAGTGTCGAAGTCTGGTCGTCGATGTTAACGGCTTCACCACCTGTACCGGTTCAATACCAACTCTATCGTTCTCAGCTCACTTGCAACATCTAGTTACTGAAGTAACTGCTTTGATCTCAAGTCAAACCTACCCATGTTGTGACTTTGATCTTAGGTAGACGAGATCAATCAGGCATCGGGCCATAGTGTAAGCTGAGTCCAGATTGAGGGTGGTATCGCACAAGCGCAAAGAAGAAAAAAATAAATAAAGAAAAACCCAAGAGCTTCAAGTATGTTAAGAAATAAGTATTTAACTTTATCCTTCTGTTATATACAGGTGTGTGTTTTTCTCCCAGCCCGTTTCCTACGAAATGTGACACTTTTATGCTTCTTAGGCAAGTTCTGGTCCTCTAAGTCAACTGGTTTAGTTTTTAGGTGTTGGCTTGGCTTCGTTCATCAGTATAATGGAAAAATTGCAATATGAACACTGGTAAAAAAAACAAAAAAAAACAATGCTGTGACATTAGGTTTATAAGTCCTGGAAATTCATACACAGATGTCCTCAAGGACACATGTCCCAGTGTATAAAGGTGATCCAGTGACTAGACCCAAAGTGTTGTGAGTTCAATATTAGGTGAACCAAAAAACTTGGAGAGTTGAGTTAAAGGGAAATAAATGAGACATCCAGAAGAGGCATGGCACGTGGAACTAGAACAGTCTACCCTGAAACAAAGGGTTCCAATCATCTGAAGAAGGCCAGAGCATACAACACAAAATTGTAATATAAACAATGCAAATAATGCAAATAACCAACTTAATACCTACCCCGTTACAGTGGTGACCCAACTGAAAGAACTAAACACAACTAAAAAAATATGGAGGAATCTTACGTACAACATCTAAATGTAACAGAGTCAACCAACTTCTCTACCTCGCCATGTGCATTGAAGAAATTAGGAGAATATTTTTCTCACTATGTGCATTTCAAAAGGAAAAATTATGAATATTTGTCTTGCCATTTTTTTATAAAAAAATAAAAAACAACCTATACTGACAACTGCCTAAAAAACAAAAAGAAAAACAAACTTGATAAATGCCCTACAAATATGAATGAGAAATATGCTTATCACTGTCATTGGAACCCAAGTATAACTTCCAATAGTAGTTCTACAGTTGCCAACAAAAAACCAAAAGAAACATTAAGCTATTTTCTGAAGGATGACTAAGCTGAACATATCACTCCTCTATGAAGTAATCCTCCTGAATCTGGAGACTATACCAGACATGAAAAATACCTAAACCACAGAAAATTCCTAAAAACACCTCACAATCTCCATGCAGAGATTAAAACTAGTGATACTACAAAATGAACAAGTAAGAATTCCACAAAAAAAAAATAACATTAGAAAAGTAGCAGTTGTTCAGGTTCTATAGATGAATAGAAAAACTCCAGTGATACTAAAAACTGCTCTAAAAGATCTTCAGAATCTAAGACAATTGCCCTAACCCCCCCCCCCAAAAAAAAACTGGTGAAGCTGTTCTGCCAATTACAGTTCCAAAACCAAAACACAGCCTCACCAACAAGCAAGTAAGTGAATCTAACTTGAAAAAAATTTGACTCTGACAGCATACAGCACACTTGGTCTACCTGTTTCATAGAACAGGTCTGTCAGCTATGTTAAAACAAAACAACCCTAGCAAAGAAAAACAAGATAATATATATATATATATATATATATATATATATAAAATCCAAAATAATTTGCAACAAGAAATAAAGACAAAAGAAAAGTCGGAAATCAGAGCTACAACTTCAGGCAGAACCATTTCCCGGAAAAAGATGATGATTATTTTTAAGACATTCCGTTCTGATGAGGGAACTTCTGTTATAGTCCAGAATGATGATGATATTTCATCATTCTAAAAATAACCTTGCCATCAGTAATGATAAAAATATAAGGATATTTCACCATCCTAACCCTCATCATCGACCCTTCCACCACAAGAGAGTCAGTAGAGTAGAGTAGAGTAGAGTAGAGTAGACTAGGGTAGCCATAGCATTAGTCAGTAGCTGAGTAGACAAGTAGCAGTACAGAAACATGTCTGCCAGCACTTTGGGCAGATTTCAAATGTATCCAAACAAATGAAATTCTTGGAACCAAACTAAGTAAGCACTGACTTTTAAACAAAAGAGACACTGAGAACATTTTTACACACACATACCAATATTCTGTAATTCACATCACAAAAAGAAATTACAAATTCTTGTTATTTATGTCAACACATGTCTCAACTTTTTATTGTTGTTATTGTTGTACGTTTATGCATTTTAATTTCTGCCATTTAATATCAACTCCATTATGGCCAACAAATAATAACAGGGAAAATAATACATCAACATCCAATATTAGCTACCCTGTTACAAACCTCTTCATACTGGCGAAAATATATGCTGCAAAAGTTACCTTTTCCTCAGGACTGTCTTGTGACACCCACTGGTGGTCACGGTCGCAGTCCAGCACCAACATGTGACACCCACTGGTGTGGTCGCCACACCAATATGTGACGTCTACTTGTCGTGATGTCAATATATGACACTGCGCCATTGGCCCATGGTCAACACCCAGTTGCCGTGTGAAGCTGTAAGGTTTCTTCCACCAGCATTTTGTGGTTGACTCCTTGTCGCCACCAGACTGTGTACCAGTCGATCTGGTCGTTCCCAGTTCATACCAGCTTTCTTGTTCTCAGCTCACCTTCAACGCTTGGTCACCGAAGTAATTGCTTTGATCTCAATTCTAACCTATCCACATTGTGACTTTGATCTTAGGTAGACGAAATCAATCAGGCGTCAGGCCGTAGTGCAAGCTGAATCGGGGGTAAAGATGATACCACACAAGCATAAGTAAAAAAAAAAATAAAACAAACTCAAGAGGTTCAAATATGTTGAGAAATAACAATTATCTTTATCTGTCTGTTGACTACAGGAGTGTGTTTCTCTCCCAGCCTGTTTCTATGGATTCATGACACTTTTTGCGTTTCTTAAGCGAGTTATGGTATCTTAAATCATTTGTCAATAAAACTTGCTTTTAGTAGGAAGACTAAGTCAAAGGGACGTGGAAATCTTTCGGTCAGCTTCTGCGAAGCAACACTCTCCAACTTCTCAAAGTAACTCCAAACTCAAATTGACTGGAACTGACTGCAAACTGACTCAGCTGTCTCAAGTCGTTCGTTTATATGGATACTGACCGAAACCCAGTGTGAGGGCCCTACATGGTTTGGGTTCCTTGATAATTCTCTTTGGTCTTAGGCCAGGAAAATTAATTACTTCCCACTTCGGGGTTCCTCCCTCGTCCGTGAGGGAAGGTCGGAGGAGAGTTATCCTCCTAGACTCTTCCTCTCTCACATTGGTATCTCATACCAATCCCCTCAGTGGGTGTTAACAACTTCTCCATCTTTCTCATACATTCACCTCTGCCTATCACCCATGCTACCACTTGGCCAATGATCTCTTGGCAGTGTGGGTGTGGATAGACTGGCCCTTTTAGAATTATTCCAGAATTTTGTTTACAAAATCCTTTTTTCCTTTTTCCTTTTCCTTTGGTCAAAACATTTACAAATCCCAGATTGCCAATTAATTCTTATCACATCTTGATTTTGGGGACACCCAAATCCACTTAGCCCGGACCTCTACCAACTCACTAATCATTGTCAAAACCTGACACCTGGCTCCTCTGCTAGTCAACTTTTAACTGAGTGGTTACGTTTACCTGAGAATCAAATTCTTTATTTTTCTCATGCCTTAAAATTCTCTTATCACCAGATGCTCATTTTCGAGACACTATGTCTGACGTCAACAGTTTGAATAAGCAATAATAATGATTCCCTTTTAGATTTTCCTTCTCATGCCAAGATTCATGCATATACCAGATGGCTTTCTTTGCTGGAACCAGGAATTAAAATTAAATGATATCTCTGAAAGATAACTAATATCTATTCTCCAGGGTGGTCTCAAGCCGAAATTCTCCATGGCCGCATGCGTCAGCTGGCTTTGTTTTTCTATCTGAATTCTGTTTCTCTTGGTGCGACATCCCCTCTTATCATGACATTAGTCAGTTTTGACAGAATCACAATTTCACTTTTGCTTACGGATTTTCTGTCTTTTGCGAAAAGTATCTTTTTTTGTAAATAAAATAAATTCTTCTTTTTAATGTTGCTCAGTCTATCTTTCGATATAGCTCTTTCTCGCCTTAAGTATTTCCCATTTTTAATTTCTATGGTTAGTTAGCCAATTACCATAGCTAAATAGTGTCACAGTACTTAAATTCACCAATTGAATTTATTACTGAATTCTGAGAAAAAGAATTTGCATTGCCTTGTCCTTTTTCCTTTTTTAACCCTAACAATTCAAACATTTTTTTGAACCAATCATTTTGTTTCTCAGAGCGTTCCTGGTCCATTGTTGTTCCTTCAACCATTTGTTTTGTTTCTGCTGGATTTTCATGAATTCCAACATTGCTTCTTTAAAATCCTCCATGTTTCTTTAGAGAGACAAAATTTAACTGATCAACCAGACAAAATTCTTACTTGTTTTTACATGTCTGACTTTGAATTAATTTGAAGTTGATTAGTTGCCAAATAATTTCTTGGTATGTGACTATAAATTTTTACTTGAATCTTCAGTTCATGTTGGTATTAACATTTGAATTGTGTGCTAGTCTGCATACACTCCAAGGATGCAAACTAACACAATGATCAAGATTGTTGAAAGTACTCAAACGAAAACAACATTAACTTCCGACAATTTATTCACAATTTTGATTCATATGTACAACAATCTATTCAAATATATATCCAAATGAGAGAAAGAACAGATGAAATAAAATTTCGCTGTTCATAGAATTTACTTTTTAAAAAAAGTGCTCAATACAAAATAAGGCGGAATATTATTATTCTTTTATTTTAGGTATTAGAACAAAAACATGTTGAAATTGCTACACAATAGCTTTCGTGTTTTGGTATTAAGTTGTACCTCTTCAGGTGAATGGTAAGTGACTGATGATTAAATAATTTTTCAAAAATTTCAAAAGCAAAATGTTACCTCTTTTCTGAAAGATAAAAGGGGGAGGTAAAAAAAAACACATGGTCTGAATTAAAAATAGACTTGTGGGTTTGTCTTGATCAACCAATTAAATGTCAGATCTATGCTAAATAGAAAATTAAACTCAGAGGGTGGAGGTGGGGAAGTTATTTTTTTTATGACAAAATAAACTCAGAACTTATATGGAAAACATGTAAGCAACAAATGTATTATGGTTGTAGACAAGTATGATATGTTTACTTTTTTATGTCATCTTTGTATTGTATTTGTTGACAAATATGACAAAAAAATTGAACATGTCATATTTGAGAGAGAAAGGGGAGGTATGTGGCTGGGTTTGTGAGGGATACAAATGGAAAAACTTTGTGTTGCCTTTTGTTCTAAGAAAGGAAATTCTTCATACAATCATTTTATTGATGGGGAAAGAGTTGGAGGAGAAATACAACAAATGTCTGTTACAGTTTACATTGAAATATTAAAGATATACAGATGTTCAGTGTTTAAATTTAAATTTTGATATACAATATATCTAGGATGTTAATTTAGCTTATGTCATTTAGCTTTTTATCACTTATTTTCTTTTTTATTGTTATTCTTTTAAATTTTCTCATTTTGTATTATTAGTGGATATCACAAACTGAAACAAACCTTTAATACATGCATAATGATTTTGACAAACCATGAAAATGGTACAAAATTTATCTTGGTAGCTCAATTAGCAACAATGTTATGACCATTCAAAGTTTATAAAACTTGTTTTTCATGTGCTATTGAACAAAAAGCCAATTTTAACAATGTATAACTGAAGATGCAGGCTTCAAACAAGTTAAAAATCATAATACATGTAATGTTATGTAGGTAGTCTTGAAGTAAAAGAAAGATAATACTAATGTAATCAATAATTCTTAGATCAGGTTGGCCTAAACATTGGCAAAACTCCATTCTCAATAACAAAATCATAAAAATATGACAGAAGGACAGATTTGACTAATCATATAAGTTTCATTTCAATAGTTAATGCCTTGCAACTTTTACCTCTACTTCATAATACAACAGAGATGAAATTATTTTTTCAGTAGTACCCCAATAAAAAAAATATATATTTATGTCATATAAAAACAACCAGAAGTGCAATTTGGCAGTAAGGCAAAAACAAGTCAAAAGTATACCATACTAAACTTGCTATAGAAAAGTGTCTACTGGAAGTGAATGCCTGAAATTTTGAAACTCATAATTTGGGGATGAGAAGTTCAACAAAACAACTCTTTTTACTGTAATATCAATACTTTTGTAATATAAGTACCTTATTTTTTTAAATTTTGTGAAATTTATGTAATTTTCAACTCAACATGGCAGTAATGACTATAAAACTTAGAAATTTGTTATACAACAGGAAAATAAATAGTTTATAATTGTGCTTTAAACTTCTTCAGCCTTAAACTGATAGAAAAAATACTTTCTGGAAATTGTGTATGGTTCTCCTGCACTTCCTCTTCTAATGGTGATTTGACAACTGAATTTCCTTATAAGCCTCTGATGTAGTTAATATTTCTAGTCATCACTTGAAACTGACATTGTCCTATCATCCACTTGTGCAATCTTACCTGACAAAGGCCATTGGAAATAACCATTTCTGCTCTTTGTTGGAGCTAAAAACTTTATCGCAAACTGAATGGAGATTCAATATCAATGATTTGGCCAATGTAAAAGTTGGAGTCATACTGCAACCCATTAGCCTTAGTGCTCATAACTGCTAGAGTTGTTTAAATGCTCAGAATCACTGAGTGCCTTTTCTTCTTTCCTTTGTATTAGAGGTGGAGAGGAATCAACTTATTTTCCTGTTGTCAAGTAGTTGCATAGAGCAGCTTCCAGCTGTGATTTACTTCTACTGGTAATGATCTTGATACCTAAGAGAAGCTTTAAATATTTAAGTTGATCTTTCAGTGCTTCCAAACCACTGCTTGTTGTACATCTTTAATAGAATTCACAGGACTACCATGCTTGATGACTGAGTTAATGATTCTTCATTTCTCAGTAGCAGCATGACACTTGTTTTCTTTCTTTTGACTCTCATTTTTAGCAATACTTTCTTGTACATAAAGTTTTAGAAGTACTTCTCGTTGCTTGTGTCTTTGTCACAGACTGTTTTGAATGCTTTCTTGAAATGCCAATAACTGATTGCCACTCATTTGCTAGTTTTGCTTCCAGCCAAGCTCTAGTCTGGTTGTGCATGTTTGATGGTGAAGTGATGCAAGTTGTCATTTTTTTGTCAGTTCCATCTCAACTTTTAGATATTGTTAATACATTTGAATTTGAGAAAAGTTTTTACACTTACATGGGAGAAAAATCTCTGAAGATCTTACTTGAGTAAAAAAAAATATATAAATTCAACCGTGAACATACTGAAAGTTTGTAATGAACCTTACCAAAAAATAACTTAATAAAACTCAAAAAACATTTTCCTTGAGAGTGGGTACTTGTATAATTTAAAAAATATTTTCCTCTCACACTTGAAACAAAAATCTACATTGAATATCAATTTTTAAAAAATGTATTTATAATTTTTCATTGCAATTCTGAAATTAAGAATTGAAAAATGTAAAGTTCTTTTCAATACCATTTTCATGTGTTAATATAAGGCTACTATGTGTGGTTATGATAACTCATATTATTTTCACTATGTTTTAAATAAAATAAACAAAAAATAAGTATTATTTTTACAAAATCCAGTCCGTTATTCCTTAATTTTATTAATTTACTTTGAAACAAAACAAATACTGGATTTTTAAATTTGTTATTTTCATTTGTCATCAAAAATGGAAATTTGGTGCATGACTGTGACAATGTTTTGAAAATGTCTCAAAGTTAAAGAAAAAATATATAACATTATTTAAAGAGATTTATGAGCTCTCTCAGTTGTTTGTGATATGGAGTTTTGGTGATGAATGTAAATGTCCAGTGGACTGATTCTCCATGTAAAAAATTTTTGCATTTCACTCACCAGGTCTACTATTGCCAGGTTTGATGATTCATCCTTACTCTTGTCACATGGGTCTAGTAATAGTCTCAGATCTTTCACATGGTGAGTAAGTTGATTAATTGGGTATAATTCTGATACATGAGAGTACAATAGATAAGGCTGATAGCAATAATTCCTTTCCTGCAATTATCACTGTTTTTAGCATCTTGTGTGCAATCAATCCATTTGTCTGATGATAGTATAAAGTTTGTCTTAGTCTATGAAATCCCATGATCTTTGATAGTTCTGAAAACTACTACAACTCAAACTGACTACATTTATCGGTTATGATATGTAAGGGTACTCCAAATCTGGATACCCATGTGTTAATGAAAGCAGTAAAAATGTTCTGTACAGTTATATCAGTTAGAGGGTCCACCTCTATCCATCTGGTAGCCCTGTCAATCATGGTTAATAAATACTGATATGGTGAAAAATAGGGATTTGTTATGTTTTTTACTGGTGGTAGTGGGCCCACAATATCCATATGCACTGTCTGAAAGTGACTAGAAAAAGTTTGAAATATTGTACATCATTGTTAATATGTTTAGTAATTTTTGCTTGCAGGTAATGTTGACATTCTTTGCAAAAGTCTTTGACAGATTCGTCCATCCATGGCCAGTAATACCTAGGTTTTAATAATTGTAAGGTGGTTGATATAGCTGGGTGTAATGATGCATGTAAACTATCAAATACAGATTTCCTAAACTTATACCATACAAAACATGAAAATGGTAGTGACATGTCACACAACATAACTTGGTTTTTATTTGTGTAGTAAGATTTCAAGCTGTTTAATTTCAATTGTTTAAGTTCTTTATTAGAATGCTAGGGATTGATAATTTCTTGTAAATCACAAAGATCTATTGTTACAGCATTAGTTGTCCTTCATAAACAGTCTTCAATGATATATTTATGCCCTCTTATTTGAGAAATGTCTGTAATATACTCACTTATAAAGCTCAAATAACACTGTTGTCTGACTTTGATGGCAAATGGCTAGTAATGGCACTACACAGGATTTGTATAATATGATCTGTTAACAAAAGTGTATTCCTACCTTCTATGAAGATTGATTGAAACAGATACATTCTATAAGTGGAAAAATTAAGTCACTAAACTTTGGTATTAATTTTCTGCAAGAATTGACCATTCTAATAAATGTTTTTGAATCATTGGGAGGAGGAAAATTGTCCAGATCCTGAAGCTTATTTGTACTGGGTTTAATTCCTTCCTTTGAAATATTAAATCCCAAGAAATCAAATTCTGTAGAACTGAAAATACATTTTGAAATTGAAATTTTTTAAGATCATACTCACTTAGCTTCTGAAATACTTGGTTCGGATGTTTAGAATCTGAATCCTCATCATTGAAGTATATTAGAATAACATCGATGTACACCAGTATGTACTCAAAATCTCATAAAATGTCATCCATCATCCTTTAGATGGTACTTGTGGTGTTTCTCAGCTCAAAAGGCATATAGTTATATTCAAATAAATCCTGTTCTGTCTAGATAGCAGTTGTACATACATCATCAGGATGAACTGGTATTTGGTGATATGCCAAGGAGAGATCTGTTTTTGAAAAGATTTTTTTTAATGCTATTTTGTTGCTAGTGAGTTGTGACAGCTAAATAGCCCTACGAAGCTGCCAGTAGTTGTCCATTATCCTGTACATGCCATCTGATTTCAGTACCATGTGAAGTGTCAAATGCCACTCTCACTTGGAAGGGAAAATTATGCCAGCTTTTCAAAACTTCTTTGGATATATCAAACTTCTGTTTCAACATCTATCCCACTTTCATAAATACTAGAGGATTGCTTTGTTTTTGCATTAAGGTCTCGATGGGGGAGGATGTCAGATTAGGATAGCTTTCCATAACTATTTGCATTTTTATCCTCATGGATTGAAATTTGTAAAATGCAAGTTGTCAGCTTGGTGCCATTTTGCCTATTGGTAATTGTGTTGATCAACTTACTTTTACAATCCACTGTTAGTCCATAGTGACATAGGAAGTCATATCTCCAAAGTGGATTTGCACTGTTAGCCACAATAAATGTCCATGTGAAGTTTCTCCTAAAGGTTTTTATTGCCAAGTTTGCACAATCTCTCTGGAGCACTCTATTTTTACATTGTTAACAGAGAATAGCAAGATATTTGTAGGATCTGTTACATTCTTTCTAAAATAAGATCTCCTGATTCACTGGTTAGAGGTAACTGCTTGGAAACATAAGACTGAACTAAAATTCCATCAACTGCGCATAGGCACCATACATAGATTCTTTTTTTAATCACATACTGAAAGAAAAATACGATCCAGAATTTCCATACAATAGCATCCACTCCTGCCTAAAGAAATAAAATAAAACCTGGAGCCAATCTGAGCCTAAGAAAGAACATAGAAGCTCATTAAAGGGACATTTTCAGCAGCTGGATGGCCTAACAGCCTGGGTTCACAATGCTATCATCAGAACATGACTTCCCATCTCCAAAAGACAACTCGCCAAAGGCTATTAAAATAGTACATCACAACACACCTTCTCTTTCCTACTGTATGCATCTGCGGATGACTTTTGCAATTCCATTTATCTCCTTCTTTCGATGAGAGACATTTATGCTGATTTACCATTTGTTGTATTATACATTAATACAATTGTTTATTTCTTAAACCTCTATTGTTTCTTCTTTGTTATGCCACCATACGCTTAATATAACAGATATAGGACTGTGTTTGTCAGGTACACTTTGGAATAATTGATACAGAAGCCTTTATATCCATAACAAATGTAATTTCTTTTCTTCTTCCTCAGTCCTCTGAATTTGAAAGGAGTGAGTGAAGCGAGTTATTATTATTTTGCACTCACTACACATATAGTGTATTGTTTTGTGAAAAATCTTTTTTATATTCATAATTTTTTATTCATTATTATTTGTAGGTGTATTTCATGGGATATTTTTTGCATTTTTTTCTAAATTCCTGCTTCAGGTTTACTGATGTTATTTTGTTTTGTGTTGATTAAATCTCATTGTTTTGGAAATACTGTTTATTTCTGCATATAAGTCAACATTTAGATAAGATGAGGTAAAAATTAAGGGAAATTTTCCCCACACACTATTGTTTTCTTTATGCTTTATCACATGATAGCTTGTGAATATGGGTTCGGCTTCTTTCTCTTCTTTTTATATATCTAAACAGTTACAAACAGCCTGGGGTACTAATGGCTATTTATTTATACTTCATTGACAATCACAAAATACCATTAATAACAGTATGATAATGTATAATAATAGTACATTCCATTGTTGTGAATACAATCATAATTTGATGTTTACATTTTCTCAGCTGAGCTTGCATAGATACAAATTGATTTCATTGATATGGAATTATTCTTTGAATAGGCAATTTATTATGAAGTTATGATAGTGATATGTTAGGTAGAAATGGTTTTATTATTCTAAGCATAAATATCACTTTCCTTGTTTCAGTGTCTTTAATGAGACCGCATTGTTCTTGTCCTATTTTCAGTCTAATTCTGCTGCACACTCTTCATCAGAATTTGGAGCATAAGTTTTGTTATATGGCTCATTAGGTTGATTGTCCAATGGAGTTCACATTTGTTTGTACCTGGCTTCTTAGGCAGTGCTATGAAAATGGATCTACTTAGGTCACCACTGTTGTATATTTCATTCATTATGTCTGTAATCTTGTCAATCATCATTTAAGGTTCTTGGTATTTCTATTACAATTCTATCTGGTACTGCTGCTTTGTTCCTGTTCAATTTGACCAGTGCTGATTTCACTTCAGATTTTAATATTTCTGGTCTCTAGATATTTATGTTTATTGCAGGTTTTTCTCTTTAATTATGGAAGAGTTCTCCACTGTATTCAGTCTGTTATAATGAATGTTTGGTTGCAAAGGAAAGGAACAAACAAGAGTTAAAATTTCAATGTGTATTGATCAAAATTCAGAATATATACATAGTTGTGTGAAAGGTAGCAAAAATTGTTCATATATGTGTTTTTTGTTGCTGTTGATAAGGAAAGAAATTAGATATAAGGGTGTTGACTGATTTCTTGGGTTGGTTGGCTGAGGTCACAGTTGGTGTTAGGAGATAGGTCTGAAATGGACTAGTGAAGCCAAGTGGGTGTTGTTGGTGGGGTTTGATGTATGTGTTACTTCATGGTTGAAATTGACACTGGTGAGGTGTTTGATAGGCTGGTGGCTATGCAATGAGGCAGGTGTTGAAACTAAACTGCCTGTTGTCGGTGAGATGTACTATTTTTATATCTTTGGTTTGATAGGCTCTCAGAGACATCCATTTTTGATGGAATGTTTGTGATTGGCTATTGCATTTTGGGATTTTTGTAGGAATTTATTTTGTGGACATGATGTGATGCTCAGAGTCCCTGTGCAGAAGGTGATTTTTTTTATTTTGTGTTTTGCTTTCTTAGTGCTTACGTCTGGCCGACATGTCTGGTAAAATGTATTTGTGAATCAGAAAGAGATTGTGATTAAGATAACATATAACTGAAGATAACATATCTCTGAAGCATTTTTCTTTTTCTAATATCAGTGTCCTGTGTACTTGGATTTTATACTCTTGATGAGCATGTCTTTTGTCCTGTTCTCTTATTTTTATGCGTATCTGCTTTCTTTGTAAAACTCATTCTTTCTATATCTGCACACTTTTGTTGAGCCAGTCCTCTTTTGTCTACCTGCATTTGTTCCAAACTTCTTTGTGCAATGTCCTATATTCTGTGCTGTACCTTGACATCATTTTTTTTTTTTTTTTTCATCATATAAAAGATTTCATCTGTCATTCATTCCTTTTTCCCCCTTGTCTAGTTCTCTTTGGGATGATCTTATTTACTGATGTTACTAAAACTTCATTTCAAATATCCATTCTCAATTAGTTCATTGTATCTGCTTTTGACACTGTCCATATATTTCTCCTTCACATTCAGAAGTCTGTCGTATTGAAATTTGGGTGTTGTTTTGGCCATCTTCAATTTCCATAGTTTATAATATTGTTGCAGCTCAGTGTTTATATTAATGATACTTCCACATACAGGATTCAAGTAATAACAACAACAACTTCAATTTGTTAACCAACAAATATATATTGAATAAAATACAACAACAAGCATAAAATAATTTTGTATTCACAATGTAGATTAAAGAGAAGGAAGTTGTTTCCCTTTAACTGTAGATTGATTGTAATCAACTGTTTGAAGAAAGTTCTCTTGTGAGATAAATGTTCCAAAATAATTGTTAGAGCAAAGTTTGCATGTGAAGAATGAATAACACAAAGAATACAATTGCTTGAAATGTGTTGTGAATAAACTGGTTAGAATCAAAGTTCTGGTTGATTGTGTTTGGCAAAAGTTACAGAGAGAAAATGCAAGTTTGTAGTTATGAAATTTTGTGTCTGTGTATTTTTTGAACAAGATTGTGGATTTGTGCTGATGGCTGGAATCTTACTGGATCTTATTGGTGACTTTTCGCAAGTCACCCCTTTTAAGGAAAAAAGGTAGGCTCCCACGGAATCGCGGGAAAACTTGACCTTACATTAAAAATATGTGATTGGTTAAAAATTAACCAATCACTACACTCATACTAAACAGAATAGGTAAGTATGCTCAGAGCCAAAAGATTCAAAGGAATGCCTGCGATGGCTAAATTGTCCCATACAAAGGTAGTAGTAATTTATTAGCCAATTTCAGGCGAATAAAATGAGTGTATGTGGGTATGAAAAACATAGTAATCACTATAATATCAGTAGAAGGTGGTCACTCTTGCAGTCAGTACTTGGGTATGTTTTGCAGTCTAAAAATGCATTCCTGAATCTCTTATTGATTATTATGTGGTTGATTTGGTTCTTCATTTCTCCTCTTGGGCTTCTTCATGTCCATATACATTGTCGGTGTTCTTGAAACTGGTTTTTTCTACTACTTGATTGTCCTTTTTTTTCCACATTCATTACAAGTTCCTAGCCTAAATTTGTCAGCTATTTCAAAGTTTGACAATTTTTTTTTTTTTTTTTAGATATGACAGCTGCTACAATACAACCAAAAGTGATATTTTTAATTGCATTTAGTTAAAAAAGTAAATACTTCTAATGACATCTAACGATAAAAACAATAAATATTTTAACCAATCCAATACTGACCAAATAAAAAATAAATTTAACAATGCAGGGGAGGCAACTTGGTGCTTACTATACTAAATACGTGACTGTCTGGAAAGCATTCAAATATTTAAATAATAAAATAGTGTAGGGTAATGGCACCTTAATCATCATTTAAAGTTAACTTCATGAGATCTCACATACATTCCAGTATTCCTTCTACTTTTCAAAACAGTTTGCAATATCGTTTTGGGATTACCATTTGATTCCATATGTTTTCTTTAAAATTGTGCATAATCTATTCTAAAATCTGCCTTTTAAAGTTAATTTTAGTTTTAGGAAAAGCTAGAAGTTGCATCAAGCTGAATCTGCACTGTAGTGGCTGGTGACATATCTGGGGGATACAATATGTTAAAGAATAGCATGTACATTGTCAACATGAATGTGAAAGTCAGTCAGTGTGCAAGCTCATTCAATAATATCTTGGTGTTGATGATTATCCATATAGGAAAAGATTGTTTATGCATGTGCAGCAAAGTCCCCTTAGTTGCCAAGTTATATCAAAGCTACACAATCAGTTTTCAAGTTATTCAAAATAGCTGGATACTTCTTGGAAGGACCTTGTATGTATTAATAAATATTAATACACTTCTTGTAGCAGTAGAAAATATATGATAGTAAATTAAATTATTTTGCTTAGTCTGTTAGGCCAATTGGTATGTAGTTATGTAAGAAAACAAATGTTCTGTTCCCTGTTAAATGATCAGTATCTAAATTTTTATAATGTATTATGGGAAATATCAAGAATAATTTTAGGGAATATAAGCATGACAAAGTGGAAAAAGTTTTCATGCAGCATGTTTTATCCTTTAGGACTTCATCATACTAAAAAAAAATAAAATTTTAAATTCTCAGTGTCCCCCTTTCCTTTGTGTACATGTGTAGTTGCATCAACGTAAACATAAATTTACTGATGAAATCCTAAAGGACAAAACATATGATGTATTATTTAAAATTCTATCTCTTTTGATGTAAATTTTATCATTGAACTTCATGTGACATGCAAATATTGACTTTTTATTGTTAAGTTGAAACCAGCATTCCTCATGAGAGTGCACCTGATATTCTTTCAAACATGGTATCCCCCAGATATGTCATCAGTCACTACTGTCTGGAGTTAGCTTCCTGCAACTTCTGTTTCCTAAAATTAAAATCATCTTTAAAAAGATTTCAGATTATTACCTTATATATCAAGTAAAAAATACTAAACTTTGATGATGATGCTTAGTAATTTTTCTGTTTTTTTCTATTGTATATACTATGAAACTAGTACTTAAATACTATATAAAACAGCCCCCTGAAGAAATAAAAGTACTAAAACAATGCAAATAGTGATATAGCAATAAATGAAAATGAAATTGTTCATGAAAACATACTTGGAAAAGTAAATACTCATCTAAATCTAAAAAGAAATATTAATAATCTAAAATAGAAATTATTTTTCAATTGTGAAAATATGTTTAAAACACAATTTCTTTAACAATTCCAGATTCTGAATTCTTAGTGATTGTTTGAAGATTTCTATATTAAAATTTTGTTTATACAAACAAAAGTTTTTCATGTATTAAACAGAAAGGTAACATTATTCAATTTATGTTTTAATGATACTCGTTTGTATTTTCTGTGGATTAAATTGAAAGGTGAATTGACTGAAATATTTCAGAATAGAATCTCAGGTTGTCTTAGTTAAAGAGCTGATCTTTACTACATGTAAAAAGTCCTAAATTTGTGTTCATCTTATCTGGTTTTCCACATGTTGAGAGCGCTCTTCCATACTGAGAAAAAACTGATATTATATAGTTTTCCCAGTCCCAGACCCATACCCACACTGGCTAATGCCTAATACCAGCCTAGTATCGTTCATATGCAAATTGTCAGTACCACCTAGTGTGAGTAGAATGTTCTTTCTCAACAACCAATTGTGGAAGAGAATATAACTCCTGGTGATTACTGTATCATATGAAACCGACTCTGAGTCTCTTTTCAGGTTGGCCTGTTTCTGTGTTATAAAATCATTTAGTAAAAGTTGTATCAAAAGCAATTATCAGATCATTATACCTAATTTTAAAATTATAGATGAGAATGCTAGTAAATTGTAAAGAATTAGTTTAGTATTAAGCACTTTTATTTGATAATTACTTCAGTTATATCTATTTGATAATAGCAACTTTCACTTGTTTTCATAAAAAAACATTAAATAGATTAAATTAATAATACTATCCAAGATCATTTTAAGATCAATGGGAAGTAACTCAGAACTGACGTTTCATTAACAATTAACATTTCATTAACACTTGTATATCTAATTTATATTCAAAATTCTTAATACAATGTTAGCATTTATCTGCTTTCGAAAGACTATGTACCAAAAACAATATCAATTTTGTACTTATCTGTTTGGTTTGTCACGAGCCTGAAATGCATGCATCTTGATACCTTAACTTGGAACAAAAGAAAAAGATTGACTTTTCTGCCTAATGATGTTTCGTGTAGGTCTCATCAGGTCACGTGACTGTTTTTTATTCTTATGAATATTTATAAATTTTATTGCTGGTGGTGCTTGGGTCAAGGGGAGATAACTTTTTGTCTATCACTACAGTATAAAATAAATGCTTTTTTTACCATTAGGCCATGAATTTAATTGATTTAACTATATAGATATCTATGGGTGAAATAGCAAGGTAGAATCTGTGAAGAGCCATAATGATTTACATTTTGAAATGACATGGTTTAAAAATGTATATATTAATGTCACAGATTACATGAATAAGATTGTATCATCAAGTGTTAGGGATTTTGTAAAGCAGCAAGGTTTTTAATCTGTGGTTTTAATCAGGTCCAGCTTAAAGAACCAATTTAACATTAACATAATTTTATTTCAAAATAAGCTTTTAACTGTAGTGCCTTTTTGATTTGATAAAAAATTGTTTTAGTTGTTTAATTTATAAAATTAGTCTATCACTAGTTTAATAAGTCCCCAAAATTCATATACTGATGTCCTCAAGGACACATGGCCCAGTGGATAAAAGCATTGGTTGGATCCAGTGACTTGACCCAAAGAGTTGGGAGTGGTGAAAAACTTGGAGAGTTGAGTTAAATGGAGATAACTGAGACATCTGGAAAGGGTTCAGTTCAAAATTTCAAAGTATATCTCCTGAACTAGGCTGAAGCATACAATGATTGAAACATTGTGGATATGACAATAAAGATGAGGACAACAGTCTGAACAGTGTAAATAGTTACCATACCTTATCTCAGAAATATCGACAGATGTTATTCTTGTTATATGTCAATTTTTATTCATGTTCAATGATTATATGTTTACATTTTGCTGTGCCACATTATTTAAGTAATTAATTTATTAGGTTGGTGCAAAAACAATGACGTAATAATGTCGTTTTTTGACGTTAAAAATACATCGAAAAACGACATTATTACGTCATTATTTTTGCACCAACCTAATAATTAAAATATTTTAGTATATGAATTTTATGTTCATACCAGCACACACATATTAGTCACAAAACTTTGCCATTCACATATAAATTGATGGCACAGACTTGATGGTTTAAATATTAACCTTATATTTACTAAAACAGGAATCTTTGTGGCATAAATCTTTATACCTTCTCACATTTTATGAGGACATGAATCTAATGGTATTATATATACTGTATATAAAAGAAAAGAAAAATGAGTATCCACTATAGAGCAATGGTGAGTAGTAATTATCAGTCAATGTCACACTTGTGTGACTTTGTGTAAGATTTAGGCACAATTTAGTAAACATCTACAATGTAATTAAGAATAAAATGCATGTTTATAAATTCAATCAAAAGAGCAAAATATTTTTCAGTATATATTTCAACATCCAATTTTCTTTTTTCTAATGGATTAGGTTAGATTATTAAACAAAAAATTCTAAAAGTAATTATCTATTTTTCAAAATGCCAATAGATGAATAAGTGAATATATTCATTCCGAATTTTATTTTAGTTATATTAATAATTAATCCTTTAGTAAAAAAAAGAAATTGGTTGTTAGGAAAGTAAATAGGAAAGTACTGATATTTCTTTACCATGACTTTGTTCATAGTTGATCAATTCTTTTCATAATATTGACTTTTGTATTCTATCAGTATATGTGATGACTACTAATTTAAGAAAAGAAGAGTTTTCTGAATATATAGTATTTTTCTATTCATTTTACACACAGCTTTTCATTATCTGTAACAGACAAAAGATTTTCTAAAATTAAATCTATTCATAAATACTCTCACTTACATTTATTAGGACTTAACAATATTAGTGTCTATAAAGGATAACAAAGATTGAAATAGATATTGATTGATTAATTTAAAATTAACATTGAAATAGGCAAATCATTGTCAAATTAAGACACGATGTTTAGGTGTTGTTAGCAGACGATAATAGAATTACTTCCGCTATAAAGCAGCATTAATAAAAAAAAAAAATACATACGGGTAGCAGAAATGAAAAAACTCACATATGAAATCTTTAATACTTTTGGTTGAAATAATTCTCTCTCTCTCTATGTATATATATATATATATATATATATATATATATATATATATATATAGCACTGAGAAAGCTTCGCACAAACTGCACTCACTAGCAAACAAAGAATTGAGATGTTTGTGTTTTGGTAACAAAAAGTATTTTTTTTTCCTGAACACGGGATATAAACAAGTTTGAGCGGCATTTTTTTGTGTAACGAATCAAGTAAGTTAAGACATTATATAAATTTACATCTATTTAGAAAATAATATGATGATATAATCATTAATGTGTATTAAATTCAGCTGAGAAACGGGCATTTTAATGGATCGTTTCACAAACTAAGTTAATGACAAATTAATTAAAAATGAAAGTAGACAAATTTCCTTAATGTACAAAAATTTCATTTTATTTGATTAAAGTGTAATCATCTCTTCTGTAAAAAAAGATATAAATATTTAATCAGAAAGAACAATTTATGACTATCAAAAATATTCGTTCACGTTTCTTTTTACTCTTCTTTGCATATAAAAAAAAAAAGTAATAACTACGAACGTTATTATTGGCATATAAGAAGCCTGTAAAATTTATTTTTTTATATTTTTATTATACGAAGATTTTTATGTTCCTGGAAGATGATTACACAAAATATTTATATTTAATTTATTTTTGCAACACTAAAAATTTAAATTAATGACACTCATATCCTGATAGCGAATCGGCCATTTTTAAATATTATTAATTAATCTTTTCGATACATATTGTTTACACATTTATTTAATTTTTAATATTCAAACACCCATTTGATTATTATTTTCTATCACATGTCCATTTACAATGCAAATTTTAAACATAAAGTACAAATTATTGGGTATTTTTCATGCAGATGACTGGGTGTTTCTAAATTTTCTATAGCTGATGTTGTGAAGAGCGATTTTATTTTTGTACTAATAATGTTCTTTAAAAATAAATGAGCGAATAAAAATCACACACATTTTTAACAGAAAAATAATTCACCAACAAAAGTAATATATACGGCAATTTAAATAATCTATATTAGAATTTGAAAGTTTTTTTTAAACAAGCGTACGTGTATGTGTGTGTTTATTGGTTCTGTCATTCATTGTTAACATTTTTTTAGGATAGAAAAACATTTTTCACTCCATATTTACATATAATATCTATCTATCTATCTATCTATCTATCTATCTATATATATATATATATATATATATATATATATATATATATATATATAATGATTTACTTTTACTACAAAAGTTGATTGTTCTTTGAGATTGCAACAATACTTTAAATTTTCCCATGTTCTGATATTGATATATTTACAAAAATTTAGAACCTCTGCCTAACGCTGTTGTATTGTAGACTAAAAACATAATTTAAAATTTGGTGCATAATTTTCTAATTTTTTGATTTTATCATGCTTTAAAAATATTTTTTATATTAATTTTTATTTTGTAAAGCAAAGAAACACATAAAAATACAGCAAAATACCAATCTTTAGAGAAATTGTTGACATTCATTGATTCTCTTGTTTGCAGACCTTGAATTCTGAATTTACTTTTTTTTTTGTCTTACGATTTTCGACCACCGTACACGCGAATCATCTTCACTTCAGTAATAATGGGATGTTGATTTTGAATTTTACAGTCATTACCTGAAATATTGTTGGCAATTATTAACCGTATTATTAGCAAAAAGAAAGACAAATTAATTAAAAACTTAAGATATTTTAAGAAAAAATGTTTTAAAATGTATACTTTATTTTTTTGAAAGTTAATTAAATAAATTCAACTTGCAACATTACTTTCTGTAATTGTGTACTTACTGTTTTTGATTTTTAAAGCAGTTTTTGGAATTAACTTGTTTTGATTACATTTTATTTCAGTTTTTAACATTTTAAATTGCTATTTGTAAATAAACACTTTCCCAGAATTCATTTTTTTCTCACTTAAAAACAGGTTTTTAAAAAGAACATTTGCTTCTAAAATAGATGAATTTGCTAACTTTTTTGCTCATTCATATTAAAAATTTTAGTAAATCTACAACTACAGCAATGATATATAAATTTAGAACAGCAATATAATGTAACCTACTAATCTTTTAAAAAAATAAATGAAACTTATTAATTTTGCTTTATTTTCTTCTTTTTTTCTAGATATTTTAATTTTATAAGATGGGCAAGCGGAAACAGGGAAATCCTCGTCACAAATTAAATGCAGATGTCACATTAAATCTTTTGCAACCTTTAATTGATCAAACTACAGCTCCAGTTTCATCTCCACAACCAGTTTCTAAGAAGAAAAAGAAAAAATGTGGGGGTTATGAATTCTTGAATGATGAAATTGAAGAGGAGTTTAATTATTACTTAAGTTCCTGTTATGGATTTCTTAAGGTGCATACATCTCCAATCAGTTGTAGAGAAAATCTGATGTCTATTGGCAAGTTCCAAATATATATTTCAAAGAACAGACACAATGAATTCATCTGGAATGCAGGCTTGTCACCAGACCTTGTTTGCTATTGGTATGCTAGTACAGAGAAGGAAAGTAGCATGTTCTTTTTTGAGGAGCAACTAGATAAGAAAGAGAAAAAAAATGGCTGTTTGGCCAAAGCACACTTTCTTCAAGTTGATAGTGATGTGCCAGAATCCTTGTTCAATGCAATGAAATGCCAGATTGTGATTGTTCAATGTGTAAACATGAACTTTGAGGAAGGCATTGCTAGCATGGAAGTATTTTTAAAATGTTGCGTTCTATCCACACTGGATTATCCATCAGAAATTGTGAAAATGAAGAAAACCTCTGTATCAATCCAATGCCTGATGCAGTTTTTTTATGGCTTGCAAGAATCATGTAAGTATCAATCGATTGTGTATTGTACTGAAGGCCACAAGGTTTGCCATTCAATCTCTCCATGTTTGCTAGACAAAACTTTTAATGTATTACTTGTCTAAAACATGAAATTGACAATCTTTACAAATGGTTGCATTGAATAAACTTATTTGATTTTTAGTTATAGTTCAGCATTTTAATCAAAATTCTTGATAAATATTAAAGAAGTTTTAAAAATAATTAACCCAGTGTTCTTATTTCCATGAGTTAAACATCAAATTTTTAGGGTTTCTAAATTGTAAGTTAGTCACACACAGCCTCTCTTTAAGGTCAAAACAATTACAATTTCAGTTACAAAGAAGGTCAAGAAACAGTATCTACTTATATACTTATTTAATCAATAGGTCAGCACAGCCATGTAGCAGGTATACATGCACACACAAAATAAATAAATAAACAAAACTTAAGTGCTTCTTTTTAAACTAGTGAAAGAAACCTGAATGAAAAATGAAGGTTGAAGCATTTAAATTTAGATATTTGTATTATTTATCTCTACATGTGGAAAACATGAGGATCTAATTGTAAGAACTAATTTTGCTTTAAAATCAAAGCAAGAAAAATATCTTTTCTGTCAGTGTTAAAAAAAAAAAATGAATGAATCATTAACAAAACAACTTATTTTGTTTATCATAAACTAAATTGAAAATACAAGGGAGAACTTAAAAATGATAGAAAAAATAAAATTAGTCATATTACAAAGCTGGTAATTGTGAATGCAAATTTGTTGATAAAAACTTTAAAAACGTTTTAAATTGTGAATAGTTGGAATGCACCAATATCCATCATATACAAAATGAAAGAATAAAGCACAATTTTAAATTATAGTATGGCAAAAGTTATTCTAAGCATGAAAATTGATGTGAACATCATTTGAGGTGATTTAACCAAAATGTTTAAACAAAAATAAATCTGTGATTTTTATAAAAACTACAGTAAAAATTAACTGATTTGTTTTTGTACTTATTCATTTTTAAAACTTTAATATTTTCGCTTTTAATTTATTTCCTAAACATTTTAACAATGTTTTTATTATGCTCTTAATGAAACCCATTTTGATTTCAGAAGGGTTTAAGATTTTGTGGGGAATGGTTCCAGGGCAATTGTGAAAAGGCCATGGTTGAAATCTGTAACATGTAAGGAGTGCCTTTATTATTCAGTAAACCTTCACACTACATTTAATGTAATAAAAATTCATTTGTTAGGTCATAAACAGATATACTTAATACATAGCAAAATATTGAATTGCAAACAGAAAGTTAACTATTCTTCACTGTATGTTTGGAAAAGAAACTTTTAGTAGAATATGAAATTTAGGAGGACTGTTTAGAAAGAATATTAAGTATGATAAAAAATAGACATTTTTATAAAATGATTAAAACATAAATTTTTTATTTTCTTAAAAGGTGTATGTGTATACAATGCTTTTGGAGTGGCAAATAACTATGCAAGTCTTCTTTCTAACTTCAAAATCATTTTAATTCTTATGTTTGTCATGTAAACAAACAGTTCATATATGAGCATGTGAATCATCTAGTAGTTTACAGAGTGTGTATAATTTAAACAATGGAAACAACTACAAATTTTTGCCTCTGAGGGATTGGAACTTGACACTCATTTCTATTCATGCTGCTCAGACTGAATTTTATACCAGTGTATGAAAAATCACAACCAACACTGAATGGATTTTTTAAAAATATTCAGCACATTTATAAATCTACTATTCATCATTGCATTGAATACTGCTGCTATATCTGATCTGGCACTTCTGGTATATATCTTGAGATTCTCAATAAGAGTTAAAGAAGGGTCCATAATATTCCTGACCTGGCATATCAGTTTCAATCACTTTGACACTGCCATCATGTGGCTTCCCTGTGTCTTTTATATAAACATTTTCATAGCCATTGTTTTAATAAATTCTTGGTACCTCAACTACGTGAATTTAAATGTACTACTAGATTAGCAACTAGGTCTCATTTTACTGTTGAAATAGTTAAATATAACTAATTCCCATTCTAATAGTTTCTTTTCTCAACTTTTCACTTGTGGAACTCTCAAGTTTCTTGCTCCCTTGCCACCTACAATCTTCAAAATTTTAATTCAATGTCATCTGTAATCTTCTGTCTTCTTGAATCCTGTCTTTTTATTGTCTTTTCTCCTCACTAAAGTCTTTTCATTCTCTTTCACTCCCTGTAACTTGTGTTTTAGTGGCATTATTGATTTGCTTGAGGTGAAATGATAAAAAAAAAAAATAGAAATTTTCATTCATTATTGAAGGAGAAACCAGAACTTTGGAAGCAAGAGTTGAAACTTGGCAAAATTTATGGTTCCCAGTAAAAATTGTGTTTGTAGAGATTTAGGAACAAGAATTAAGTAGTGTTCTCCATTTGACATCTCTGCCCATTGTTCCTCCTAAATTTTGTTATCTAAAATACAATGACAAAAACTGATCTTTGCAATAACTTAGGAGCTATTCAGAGCCTCTACAACTTTCTATAGAGACCAGTCTCAAACAACATGCACTTTTTGAAAGTATCTCAGACACTTAAATTTCAAGTGTATCAAGGTGGGTCTGTAAATACGAAAAGTAAAAGCTGTGGTAATTCCTTCATATTGTAAAGACAAGGTGTGTTTTATTAAATAACCACAGTCCCAAAACACATATGGATAGCAGTGCATTATTAAATGCTATATGTGATTTCTACTTTAAAATTAGATTGGTTGTGTTGAAAATAATAATGTCAAACACAGGCAGCCTTTTTTTATTATTTCACCTCAAGCAAGGCAATTAAAGCTATGAAGATGCAAGTGGTTACTGAATATGAAAGAATCTGAGAAAAAAAATTAAGGAGAGGAGACAATATAAGAACAGAACAAAATTCAAGGAGACAAATATCTCCATGAAAAAACTGTAAATGTTATAATAGCTTGAATAACATCTACAGCAACCAAAAAATTTTTTATTATAGCGTAATACGTCAGACATATGGAGGGATGTTCTTTGATATAACACTGGCACCCCTCCTTCCAACAATATTGGATTAACCCATCCATGTGCGAGACTCTAGCAGTGAGTAAATGACGCCAATATAAGCAAGTCACTACAGAGCAGTAGGATCAACTCTTGACTGGCAAACACTTTACACCCATCACTCTGATACTTTACACTTATTAACTACAGAAATTAAGAAAACTTTGAAAGCTTTGGAAAAGATACTGAAAATTTAGGTAAAATGATAAGAAAAATATTCTCATTCAAGAAAGCAAGAGTTCCATGAAGAAGAAGGTGTCTTGTTGATTGTTCTGGTTGATGAATCCGCAACAGATGAGACTGTCTGTCCTTGTGTATCAACTTCAGTTTGGATATTGAAAAATCATGATTAAATGGTCAATCCAGATGAATCAGACAAGCACAATCAACTTGTTACATCACATTATGGTGTTGTAATCTGGATCTCCTTAAGGCAGAAAAAGTTCTGCAGACAAAGTTTTTTCACAGACCTTACATATCTGTTGAGTTCATAGGCAACTGCAGCTGGTATTGTTGAAACAGTTTACAAGAAGTATCTTCATGGTGTACAAAACTTTGTAACTATTTCTGCAAAAACAGGTTCTGAAAATCCTCCTTCAACAGTTTCAAACATACATGAAAAGAACTATTTGTCACACAAACAATGTGGCAAAACTAAATATTTAGAGAAAGTAAGCTAACGTCATTGTTGAAAAATAACTGATATATTTGCTGTTAAGAGGCAAAGAACATTATTTTTTTTAAGTTAGAAATTTATACTTGCATTTTCATGTTTAAAATTTTGGGCATATTAAATCTCCACTCCATTTAATTAAAAACACCCTATTTGCCTATGTTTACAAAGCATTTAGACAAAGCTAAGTTTTGACTAACTGTAAACAAAAGATTCATATTTCATGGATTAAGTTATTGTATCTGAGAAATATCTTAAATAATTTCTGCGACTGTACCCAAATGCACTTTGTGATTGTTATTTTTTTTTTCTTTATGTATAGACATTTTCAATCTTTCTATTAGCAAAATGCCCAGAAATGTTCAAACCTACAAATAAACATAAAATTACAATTTTCAAAACTAGTTTTCTTTTTACTTGTATTTTTCTGGTTATATATCAGGCAATAAATTATAAAAATGTGTTTATAAGTAAACAGGTGAATTAATTTTAATAAGTAAATTGTTTTTCCTATTAGAGAAAATATTTTTTTTCCAATAAGATATATGGCTAACATTGTTTTATTTGGTATGGGATCCAATTGTTCTTATATGGTCATGTCTTTGTAAATTGGTTCATCTATTAGAACACTTTAATAAAAACACTCGGTTTATCGGTCAATCTATTTTCTTTGTATCAAACTCAGAGTTTTTTTGAAGCAGACTGAAATAAATGTTACTATATTGAAAAAGATGTACATTTGTTTTCAGATATATATTTTAATCCTTTTTTTTAATTACCTTACTAAAATTAGAAATCTTTTGATTTATTTTTTGCTTTAAAAAAATAGGAATATTAAAAACTAGCTTAAAAGGCACCCTAAGCTAGCTTCTGTGGAGGCCTCTTGATTGAGCCTTTATCACAATAGGTAGGGAGTAGTAGATGCAATAAGCAACAATAAACTACAGAAGAACTCAAAATTGATCACTGCATTTAAGTATTGCATTAATATTTAAGCTTACCTTTTAAAAGTTCAATGATAATTCTTATGCCACCACTTAATTTAAAGACAATTTTATGTTTGTAGTTCCTTACTTTCCATACAAACAATTATTTTTATTTCATGGGTGACTCTCGCTGGATTTCGCAATTAATTTCAATTATTTCCAAATTTATTTCCAATTATAAAAATTGTTATTGTACAAAAGATTTGTCACAAAAATCACATAAAAAAATTGCTGAAAACAATGTAAACTTGGGAATTAAAAATTTCCGGATCCGGCCTGGAATGTTTTTAATTTGCTCACAGAGTTGGCCTGATTCCAAAATGGTATGCTATGTTAGGTTGCAGCCTCTAGGAGTAAAGTTGAAAAACTGTGACACACTGATATGCTGACATTCACATTTATTACATAGAAGATCATCTTTGGTTTAAATAACTTTTTTTATTTTTATGAGTTAACTTAACAGTGGATAAAAATTCAGAAATTTAAAGTAAAATTCAGATTAAGTTAATGTTAATTTTTAAAAATTTTCTTTCTATCTTTGGTAATATTTTCAGCTTATAATAATAATCCTTCAGAAAAGAAGCCAGATATTGAAGAACTGTATACAGCTGTCCAGAAAATTCATGCAGAAAAGCCTTTACCTGTCACTGATGAATTACAACATGAATCTCTTTTGCCACAGTTGAGAGAGTATCAAAAAAAAGCTGTAGCCTGGATGTTGAACCAAGAAAAAAGAGAAGACAACAGAGAGGGTAAGAAAAGTAAATGTTTAATTTTTTTTTCAGTTGACAGAATTCATCCTCAGTATATATTGACTTGAGCATGTATGCTTAAGTCAATAATTTTTTGAGGACACAAATGAGTTTAGCAGGAAAGAAATTGGATTAGTAATTGGAATGTACAAATGGAAATAGTCAACATAATAAAGAGACTTTGTTTATGACTAGAATAGCCTTCATTAAAGTGAAAATCTTTTTTGAGAAAAATACAGCTCTCACAAAAGAGAATGTTTTTAATATTTTGGTTCACATCATCAGATATTATTTTGAGGATGATGTGATTCAAATATTGAAAATCCATTACACTTAATTGGTTAATCAAATATATATATATATATATATATATATATATATATTTGTCCCTTTAAAATGGAAGTGATCATGGCTCTCCACAGATACCTTTTCCTTATTATCTGTGAATTGCCATGAGTTTATAGAATTGTCCTTATTTTCTACTCACCCCCAAGATAAAATACACTCTTCCATCAGAATCAGTTTTAACCAACCAACACCTCACATTGCAAATCTCGATTTTTTTATTGGTCGAGACGACACCAAAATGTGTAACAATTGTCGAAAATCTATTTTCGTGTCCAGTTCACTGGAGCCTATTTTGGATTCCAGAAACAAATAAAAAGGACCATTTTGACCCAATTCACCAGTCAGTCACTTAACTTCAGAGAGATGTCACACGTGTGTCACTATTTTGACTTAAGAAACTTTTCGCGCGTCAACTGCTGACTCAAACACCAACATTATTCTCTCAAAATTCACTTACTACTTTCTAAGAAAAGTGTTCTTACACACTACTAACATAGAAATTGTATTTTAACAAAAGACAAACACAGAACAATCCAAGGTAAACAACTCTAGAAAATTAAGACAATTATACTCTACTTTATTCACGCACACAAACTACACAAATTTATGTATAAGTAACATTTTTCCATTTTACTCTGACCAATTCTTTAACACTTGAACAATTTTGAACTGCAAATCAATAAGACAACCAATTTATACATGGTCAATTCTTGCATTATGAAACCACAAGTTTTCTAATTGTATATTAATTGTACATAAATGTCTGTTGTTTTTATTGAAACCTAATTACCTGTGTTTCTTATTCAATTGTCTTGTGATTGATCCGTTTTTGAATGTCTATATTCTATCTTGTTGTGGATTAATATGGTGAACATACCCGTAAACTAACCATCTTAATATAAAAACCTTCTGATAACAAATTCAAACTCATAGCAATCCCAACAAGTTCTTGGAAAAGGTAGTGATTTCCCATTGCCTTCTCCATGATTTTCTTTCTAGACTGGTTACCATCCAATAATAGGGAGCCCAGCAACCCTGTTATTTAACCCAGAGCTGGGAGGAAGAGAGATGAATTCATACCTTTCTCAAAGACATTAGTGCAAAACAAAGTTTTTGTTGGATTTCTGGTGTTGAAGAGTTATTTTCACTATTATCCTCATTTTTGTTGTTGTTATCATGTTTCAGCTGTTGTGCCCTCTGACCTTCATCAGGTGAATGTAGATCTGGTTAATCTACAGGAAACTGCCCCCTTTATTTAATCTATGGAGTAGACTGTTTCCGTTTCACAGCTCATGATATCTTATTTGTTGATATAGTAATTGTGAATTCAATCCCCGAAACTCAATGGAAACACTAGCAATAACTGAGTAGCGCTAAAAAAAAAAAAATAAGAACTAGACAGGATATATCCCTAGCCATAAGTGGTAGAAAGAGAACAATCTACCCTGGTAGATTAAATAAAGAGTTCAATCCAGAATTTCCTGTAGGTTACCCAGATTGATATGCACCCGATGAAGGCGGGAAGGCTCAACAGCTGAAATGTGATAACAACTACAAAGATGAGGACAATAGTATGAATGCAAATAATGACAAAGTTTTTTTTCCACATGAATATTAGCATATATGAATAATAACATGCATAGCATAGAAATGAATATCTTCAAAATAATTTTACACTTAGTGCATAAGGGATTGTTCAAATTTTGAAAAAATCCATGCATTTTTATTTATTAAAATCTCTAAGGAAGTGAAGAAAAAATGAAAAATTTATATTTATATATTTTGATAGGAAATTCAAAGTGTCACTGAATAGCTTCATTCTGTTGGCTCTATTTTTGGAGAACACTAATACATTTAAGTAATTTTTATTTAAATATTACCCTGAAGATACATTTTTTATCAGATTTTAATTTTATTCTTTCAAATTTTACTTGTTAAATATTAAGTTGGTGCAAAAATATTGTCGTTTTCTCACATAGTAACATATGTGAGAAAACGACAATATTTTTGCACCAACCTAATATAATCTTGTGAATTTCCATTATTAACCTTAATGAATAAAATTTTTTTGCATATACTTTATTATACAAAATAGTTTGATCTTTAATAAACAAAAAATAATACTTTAAAATTCAGAGAAAAAATAGCTCTTTGGTTTGTGAGTATGCATTTAGGTATCTCCGGTTTATTTTGAAATCAAGCAAAATTAAAGCTATTTTGTATCTAATTATCTTATTTTTTTACTTAACAGGACAACTGCATCCCTTGTTTGTGGAATTTAAAACACTTGATGGAAAAGTATTATACTATAATAAGTATGGAGGAATGTAAGTGTTTGCCTTAGCAATTTGGGATATTTAAAAATGAGTTATTAGATCAATTTTTTTTCTTTTTTTATAGATTTTTGAAAGAAGTTTTTTTATTCTTGAATAAACTTATAATATTTTATAATTTGCCAATAATAAGAGTAATTAAAAACATTCTGGTAGTTCAACAAACACATTTAAATTTCTCTATCACCAGATAAGCACATGAAATATTAAATAAGTTTACGCATTTTTATTCAAGAAAGAACAAATTTTAATAACATGTAAGTTAATTATAATCATGTGTGGATATAATTATAAATCATACTGAGTTATTTTCAATAACCCATAATTATAGAAGAAATATTTAGGTTTGTAATCACATCAATCTTTTAATGATCTTTTAATGATCAGACTTGCTCAGAATTTCCCTACTTCAATATGTTATAATTTTTTTGTCTTTATTATTTTTAATTAACAAGCTCAAATGATGTCAGAGCCACTTTTTGATATTAGAATGAATTGTAGTATTAGAAAGTAAATTTATAAAATTTGTTTGCCTCTTTATATTAAAATTCATTCAGTATAAGCAGTCCTTTTATTTAGTAAGTGATATAGGCACAGCTACCATACATTAAACTAGTTGTCTTTCTTTAACCATACACAATCTGCTGAACTGTCAACTACTGTGGTGTTTTTTTTTGTTTTTTTTTGTTTTTGTTTTTTACATTTCATTTGATTAAAGCTGATACTGTATTTACTTATTGCTGACCTATATTCAAGAATGTCTCTTTCTTCCACTTTTCTCTATTTGTTATTAATTTCTTTTTCAAAACATTTGTAAATTATATATGTAACTACATGTCAGTTTTTATTTTAATGAAGTTAAAGTAATATTTAAGTGAATCAGTTGTACATTGCTGATATACTGGAGTGCACCCATTGATTGACACAGAAGAGTAATAGTAATTTTTATAACACTTGTTGCTTTTTTACTTTGTCTAAAGAAAATAACCACATTGATGTAAATCAATGTTTATGAAAGTTGATGATATAAAAATATTGTTTATTAACAAATTTATTAGCTCCCACCTAAGACTTTGCTGTTTTCATATCTTCTTAAAAACTCTTCTTATGGTCCCATAATATCTCATTTCATTTGTTTTCTGTTTGACTGAACATAAGACTCTTGTTTGTTAAAGGTTGTAGTTATTATTAGTTTTACTATACATTTGATTTGGCTGGTTTTGTCCTGGTGATATAAACACTCAATATTATTGTTTTTTGTTTTGTTTGTGTGTGTTTTGTCTGTGTGAAAAACACACACACAGAGACTTGAAGCTTAAAAGGTATTTGGTCATGAAAACACTTTATTATACAAGAAAATAAAAACTATAATAAAATTGAAAACTGCCCCAGTTTGAGGCTTGAATGTTACTATTAGTTGACTTTTCTGTAATAAAATTTAATATTTTCTATTATCATACAAACGTTTATGATAAAAAAATTATCATACAAAAGTTTATGATAAAAAAAACAACTTTTCTCGTTTCAGTATAGTAGATAAAAAACCAACAGTTGTTACAATGACACCTGGTGGGATTCTTGCTGATGAAATGGGCCTGGGCAAAACAGTTGAGGTTTTATCTTGTCTTTTGCTCAATCCGCGACAAAATTTGCCCCAGTGGACTCTAAACTTCCATGCCTTGACTTCAGCAAATATTAAGCGGGTAATTTTAATTCTCTTTTATAGATTTCTTTGTATTATTATCCCTTTTTTAGGGATCATAAATGTTTTTGCAATTATCAAGGAACATAACTAAATACATTGATTACGAACATAGTAAGTGCATGGAGATATGGATGATTTTATATAATTTAAAAATACAGTTAAAAACATAAATGGCCACTGCAATTTCTTTTCCTGGGATTCTAATTTATAGTACTTAAACAATATATTGAATGGTCAAAAGTTTGTCTCAGATAGTTTTAAAGCAAAACTTAAAATATTTCTTAAACAAATGTACTGATATTTAATTAACCTACAAGCATATGTAAAATAAATCACCACTTTTTATTATATAATAGATTTATTAAATAATTTATCATGAATTTGACTTGGAGATAATATTCTTGCATGTTCATTATGTTCTTATTTTTATATTTGGTATTTCAAAATTAGTCAATATTAAAAATATTTTTTATAAAAAAGATCGAGTTTGAAAAGTTTATAATTTCTGATAAGTTAAAACTTAGGAAGACATTTGAGTCATAAATACTTGATGTTAAAATGTGTGAACTAAGTTTCAAATTTGAGTTAAGAGATATAGTAAGCATATTGAAAACTTGGTACTTTTGTTTGAATCTTATTACTAGTTAATTTTTTTTTTAATCTTAATATCCTATGTATATAAAACCAAATTGTTTACAAATATTTTTAAGAAAATATTTTGCAATGTACTTTTCTAGTAAAATCTTTATTTTATAGAACCAAAATATAGAAGAGATAGAATTCCAGTGTATCTGTGGTACTACAGAGTTTATTGGAAATGAAATCCAATGTGAGTTTTGTGGTATCTGGCTTCATTATGACTGCATTGATTGTGATGAAGATCTCAACATCTGTTCATTCTTATGTCCACACTGTCAAGTGGGATCTGTGAGTATTTGTTTATTTTATAGTGTGTGGAAACAAAACTTGCAGTAAAATTTAAACTAAAACTTTTTCATCAATTATTATATCAAATGATGTTAAACCAAATGCAGAATTAAGAGTATACTTCAGCTATTAATACATACCAATTTTTCATGAATATCATGAAATATAGCTTCATCGCAAAACGAATTACAAAGAATGTCAGGTTTGGTTTGTACACATCAACATAGTTGGTATATCATTATGTACTGTCTACAAGGTCAAAAAGACCATAGATATGGGCCATGGCATGCAGAAGAAGCCAGGCAGTAGCTAGATCAAGAAGAAGCAGAATTGTAAGGGATTGAACACCACACATGTTCAAGATAGCTGTTGAGCTAAAAGTGGATCTCGAGTTCCAGAATAAGCATGTGTGATGACTTGATCATTATATCCTACATTAGGATCTTTTCATGGTGTCTATCAAGGCCAGGAATTTGGAAAGATGCAAAAAGTGTCAGGCACTTTAAAGAAAATTTTTTTTCATCAAATAATATATTTTACAATGAATGAAAAAATCTTCATCGTATAGACTGTTTTGTATTGCCAAAATGGCTGGTACTTCACTGAATCAACAATTGATGTTAAAGGCACTTTCAGGATCGTTCAGCTCAGGTTATGTTGTTGGATGTCATGGTGTTTGACAGTAAAAAAAGGTGTTTCCGTTTATATACAAGCTTGGGGAAAAGAAAGATGCTGATGCCTACTACAAAGTTCTGAGGTATCATTTTTACCATAGTTCAATTACTCAGAGGGTATCTATGTGCAGACCCAAAATGGTGCTCCAAACCACACAGCCAAGAAGCTAAGTTTGTTGATTTCTGGCTAATGGCCATCCTCAAGCTCAGACCTAAATGTGTTGAATTATGCTGTATGGGGCATTTTGGAGCAGACCACCAACAAGACCTTCCACTCCTTGATCAACATTTTGGAAACTGGAGTAATCAGCTATGATGTCTAAGGACTTCCTGATTAAGAGTTGTGAAGCTTTTGCATGTCATGATGAGGCTGTATTTGAAGATAATAGAAGCCAAATAGAATAAAGTATTGATTTTGAGCTTTCTGAATTTCCTTTAGTATTAATAAGCCTATTTATGTATAATAAGTGAAATTTTAAATTTTTAAGTTTTGTTTCCTCTTTTTATACATTAAATAATTTCACTGGAGTTTTCATTTGAACTACCATGTTTCCTAATTTATTCAGAATTCAGCTCATTAAAATTTGCATGATGTTTTGATAATCTATTTTCTTTAGGAACATAAAAATTGTTTATAGGCATGTGTATGTTTATCACACTTATATCTAGAATTTTTGTTAAACAAATTTTCTGATTTCATAGCCTATAAAAATTTCAGAATAAATTCAAGGCTTTAGTTATGAAATTCAGATATATAAATTCAGATATATTTCAAAACAAATTGGCATTTTTTCCTGTGTAATTTTATTTATTCCTTTTCTTAATTTTTGTGATTTCTATTTTTGGTTACTCACTTAAGAGTATACCTGTATCAAATTGGTATGAATTTATAATAAAGCTAATTGAGAAAATTGGAGAAGTTATTAAAAAGATGGGGTGGAATGTTTTTTTCTCAAATAAAGAAGATAACTGAAAACTTTAATACAAAAAAAAATGTCCACCTCTGTAAAAAGGACTGTTGAAATTTGAGGAAGAGCTTTTTACTATAGTAAATAATTTAGCTTAGAGAGGTTAGCAGTAGATTTCAAAAGTGGTTAAAGGAGAGGTAAAAAAGATTAAAAAAATCAAATAAGTATATCAAGAGGGGTACATCTCAGAAATTATATATTCTTGGGAAGGCAAATTATGAGAAGTTGCTAACTGGAGCTATAATTGATAAATACAAGAAAACACTCTTGAATTGGGAGGAAGGTATCAATAAAGATGCGGCAAAGTTAAAATTGATAACAGAATCAGGAAAGTGGAGAAAAAGCAAGCAATAATAATGCTTAAAAATCATAAAACATATTTCGGAAGTAAACCCAAGTGTAGTCTAATTAACCCAACTAAAAACCAGGTAAAGAGGATTAGTAAGGTAATCTTAGAAAGGTTGTGCAAAGAAATCAGAAGCATATTAGAAAAATTATCAAGGTAGCCATTGATTGCTTTGATAATATAGAAGAAAAGAAGTATAGATTTCTGCAATTTGATATCAAGGAGTTCTACCCTTCTATCTCTGAAAGTCTGCTAGATAGGGCTATAGCTTTAGTGAACTACCTGGATGTGAGTTTAAACCTATACACAGGAAAATATAAACTACAGAAAACCTGGAAATATACCACTATACTACATAAGCATTGAGTTTGACCATCCTCCTATTGTCACTTAGCACTTGTATTAATCAATTGTTGGTAGATAATTTACTGACTTGAAAAATGAGGAAGTCTTTCAGAGAGCTAAAGATGTGTACTGAGAAGCATTAAATAAAAAGTGGACAAAAAACTGAACACAAATTTAGTAAACAGGAAAAAAAAAGAATAGGAGTATAAAAATAATATGGTTTAATATAGTAAATCTGTAAAACCCAATATAGGAGGAATATTCCTAAAATTAATTAGAAAACACTTTTGCAACTTCTGATAAGATGAAGACGCTATTCAGTAAAAAAAAAAAAAATTACTTTTTAAAATTAAAAAGTAACTCAATAGCAGTGATTGGACCCAGGTGCAGTTGTAGATTAAAAACAGCCTGATCTATGGAAGGTAATTGCATAGCTGAAAATATAGTTTATTTGGCAATGTAGAAAATAGTTTATAAAAGAAGCAGTATGTGTAAAATACTAGGGATAGGTGTAGTTTGCAATACTAAGTTTGAACAGCAATAGCAGGATGCTAAATAAAAAAGTTAATTAGCAGATGTAGGCATAAAGTACATATCTTCCATCTGCCACCTGACTTGTTTATTTGTTGTTTTTTTTGTTTTGTTTTTCTTCTGACCCCCTCCCTTAATAGTACAGTCATAATAACTAATTACACACACTTATGGTGTGTATATATGTGTGTGGGGGGTCCTTTGCTTATTTTCTTTTTTCCCCCCTTGGGGAGGGGTTATACACAGGTTTTTTAAGTTATTTTCTATTATTTTTTCCCATGATGCTTTAAGGTAGGAGTGTTGCAGTCATGGGTATTTAAAGCTAGACTACCGCCCCACCTTCTTTCATTTGTGTTCTTGTCATCTGAAGATCGCAAGAGCATGAAACCTGAGTAACAACTTGGAGTTAATGAGTTAATGTTGTGAAACATTTACACTAAGTAATCTCCACATTGAACACTTTACTGAGTAGGTAGTTGTTTGCCTTTAAGTCTTTTTTCTTTCCTTTTTCTTATTTAAGGTGTTAGGTCTTTTGACAAGTTGTCTATTGGTTATACCAGCATAGTTGTTTTTTCTTTAGTATGTATGTATGTGTGTGTGTGTATGTGTGTGTATATATATATATATATATATATATATATATATATATATATATATATATATATATATATATAAAATTATCAGTTATGATTGAATATAAAATCCTTTTAAAACTTTTCTTCCAGGACCCCATTCCATCTGGTGCCACACTAATTGTTACTCCAATGTCAATCCATCATCAATGGCTAGAAGAAATTAAAAAACACTTACAGAAAGGATCTGTCAAGGTTTTTGTAAGTAAAAGTTTATGTAATTTATGCAATTTTGATATATTAGAGGGTGCTGAAAGGTTTTTTTGTCTGACTGAGAATGAATTACAAAGAAATATTTGGTCAGATCTGGCAAATTGTTTCAGGCTGTGAATTTTTCAGGACCCCTCATATATCTAGGAACTTAGGTCTATTCTATGAACTGCAATATTCTTAGAATATTACTAATAAGGACTGAGCTGACTATTTTGTTAGATAAACTGAGATGATCTTAAATATGCCAGTTAAAAGAAAAACATTTATATTGGAAAAATCTAGAGAAAATAATTGTTGGTATTTTGTGGGTTTTTTTTTTTTTTTTTTTTTTTTTTTTTTGTAAAATCATGTTTGCAAAAAATATATCACTTTAAAAAATATCAAGTTATACAAAAACAATTCAATTCAGTCATTTGTTTATCAAATAAGGTATATTCATAATTTTCTGCATGCAAAAATCTTTTATTGTTGAACAATATTAAGTATATATTTTAATCTTTACCTTTTTCCTTTTACTCTAGGTTTATGAAGGTGTAAATAAACAAAGTTATGTGCACCCTTGCAAATTGGCATCTTTTGATATTGTTGTGACTACATACCAAACGCTGTGTAAAGAACTCAATTATGTTGATTTGCCACATAGTATTGGTAATTTTCATTACTTGCTTCTTTTATTATTAGAAATAATTTGTGTGATCATTAACTCTTAATACCATTAAATCTCTTTTTTACTCAATATATTTTTATAAAAGAAAAAATAACTACTTTTGAAATGATCTAATGTTGAAGTTTAAAATGTTTAAATATTGGTCACTGTATAATGCCTACAACTTTTGAGATAAACTTCGTGAAACTTACTTTTTATGATTATGTGAGGTCACATAATTTGTCAGCAGACAAATTCTTTCTTCTCAAAATCAACCATAACTATTTCCTGTAATTGAGTTAAATTGTACACATTCTCCAATTATCTCACAAATAAGGATCATAGCATGTTAAAGAATAGGCAGGAAACTCAAATATTATTATGACCAATAATTGCTCTTTATTTTACAGAGATGTTAAAATAATATTTTTTCATCAGTAACAACTTGGTATGTCCCTAACACTATAGGTGTCAAAAATCGTTTATCAAATTTTAACTCCATCTAGTAATTTTACTCTGGACACATCCACACATGGTCTTCCTTTCATAAATAGCATGTATAATGAACACTTGGGTAATCATGTGTCTTTTCAATTCATGATTGATGTGGCAGAAGAATTCCTGTAGTAGGCTGCAGTTACTTTCTGTGGTATACTGGCTGCCAACCAAGACTACAGGACCAAGTCTGTCCTTCTATTTAACTAGCTGTGGGGAGATGAGATTGATTCATAGCTTTCCTAAGAATATTTGTATGTAAATGATTGTATTGAACTAGACTGGAATTTGAATTTGGCTCTCAGATATCCCATTCCAAACCATTATCCATCACATTACTCCCACATTTAAGATTACAGCACCTGATATTCCCAAGGAGTCGTCCATCTAGGTACTGACCAGGCTCAATATTGTTTAATTTCAGTGATCAATGAGAACCAGTGTTTCAATATGATATTGCTGTAAGCTTACACATGCTCTACTTAGTTTAAAAAGTAATGTATGGAATTTTCAGTTCTTCATTGTAAAAGTTAAACAACAGAAATTTCTGCTTTAGTGTGATCATCTGTTATTTTGTGTTATCATATAGCTAAATTTAATATTTCATTAATGATTTGCTCTGCGTGATAAAATCTTAGTTAGGTGAGGGGAAGCTACCATTATGTCAAAAGTATATTTATTTTCTAAAACTTGCCATTTGCAGTGAAGATTGTGTTTCAGTTTTTCTTAAATTGTCCAAAATTAGGGAGACTAGATATTTACTAAGCTAAAAGAATGGTGAATAGAACAAACTCCTTACAATAGCAATAATATGTCTTGCCTGTAAACCACCATTCTGGCTGATACACAATAAAAAATCACTGTTTATGTGATGTGATAATGTGGTGTCAAAGGAGAAAAACCAAGTCTTGTCTTGGAAAAGAATTTGTGTTCTTTGTGCTATCTCTTGAAAAAGAAAATCTGAATGAAGATCGAGGCAACTTTAATAGCCTTTGAAATATAGTAATTGCTTGGCACTTCCTTACTAGTCTTGACCATTCACAACCTTTCTTATCCCAATAAAAGAACACTACTTTGGACTACATGATTGTCTTGACTCTTTGTGGGTGAAGAGGTACTTTAATTCAACTCTAATATAGTAACAAAGCAAATTCTATTGGTGAATGAATGGAATTGATTATAGTTTTATTTTAGCATTGATTGCATTTGAACCTGTTATACGTAAACAAAATTTTAGTTTTTCTTATTGCTGCCTACTAAATTTACTGTGCTTATCTCATTCATCCACTGCTAAGCTTTAATCATTTTTTACACTAACAAACTAAATATTTTTGGTACTAAGAGAAAATAAAATTGATGACCAAGCATCAAATTTTGAAATTTTTAGCAAGTTTTGACCCTCAGTTTCATGATAGTGGTCAGAAATTAATTCAAGGGTTAATAATAAACAGAATAGGTTTACAATAATTAAAACTTTGAAAAGAGTCACTCAAATTTTAATTTTTGTTTGGGTAATTTGAATTTCTACTTCATGTTCTTGATGTCAACATATTTCAAAGAAAAATAAACTAATATATGTATAATAAAAAATTTTGTTAGAATTTATTTGTAAAGCATTTCTTAGTGGATTCTTTTCTGTTTAAACATTTTATACATTATTTTTTCTTAAGTTTAATTGCATTTCCTCTGTTTCTAGCAATTTTTTCTTTCATTTTAGGGAAAAAGTTCCGCCAACCAAAAAGATTTATGACTGTGCCAAGTCCACTGGTTGCTGTTCAGTGGTGGAGGGTAGGTCTAATTAATTTTTTGAATGCATTTCATTGACTCAAATGTTGTTAAATTGTCAATAATATTGATATGAACTTTTATCTTGTGTCATTGTCACAGAAATAGATTTTCTAATTTTCTTTTTTAAGTTTTCCTTTTGTGTTTTTGTTGAATTCTTAAAGAAAGGATGAATACTTCCCCTTTGACTTATCAATCTCAAGGGGAAATAAGCACAAAATATAATAAATTAAAAATCGCAAGAAACGAAGCATTTGGGAATAGAAAAAAATTACATTCTTTAATAAGTTTAATTAAAATTTATAAATCTATACAGGAGTAACAAGTTACTCTTGCAAGTCATTAAAGTTTAATCCTCACTTGGTCTTCATTAATATATTGCCTTGTACTTAGATTATGTAAAGAATGTGTTAAAAACCCTCAGCACAAAATAATACTGTTGTGGAAATATAAAAATGAAGATACAGTGTAACCCGGATATAAGAGTTGTCGGGATCGGAGAAGAAGTCTTTTATATCCGGGTTTGGTCTATTTTGTTTAGGTAAGTATGGCTCTAATTTGGGACCAGATAAAATCTCTCTTATATCCGGGTTACACTGTATAACATTTCTCCCAAATATTGAAATATAGATATGATTTAAATTTTCATTTCAATATCTCTTTTCTTTGTTGTAGATTTGTTTAGATGAAGCCCAGATGGTTGAGTGTACTTCAACAAAAGTATGTTACATAAAAAACATTTCCTTTGTTATATCTATAATATTTTACTATAATTGCATTCTAAAGATATAGTTAATATGATAATGGTGATAACATTATATATCAACAATTTTTGTTGCATTGCATCTGTGATACATCAAATTTAATATTATTTCAAGTTGGTCGTATGGCCTAAGGGTGAGAGTCTCTGACTGATGTCAAATCGGTTGGGTTTCAATCATGGCTTGAAACAATCGCACATCTAGCCACACTGTTGAGCTGTGATAAAGTGAAACAGTCTGTCTGTGGGTGACTATATATATATATATATATATATATATATATTTTATGGTAACATTTGAATTAAAAATTATGAATACAATTATAAACAATTTGATAGCTGTTACATGTTAATGGTTAATTTATTTTTATATATTTTTATAATACACATTTAAAGTTATGCCATGAAATAATCATATACATAGGTATATCAATAAGTCTGCAGCATGTTGAGGAAAAAAGCATTTATTTTACACGACAAATATTTATTTTTCAATATAAATAATTATATTATTAACTGCATTCCACATTTTCTTTCAATGCACTTAATCTGATGCTTCATAAATCTTATAAGAAATATTCATTCAATAAATATTTTATCAAAATTCAGTTAACTTCATTTTTTTAATTCAATTAAAAATATGGGATGCAGTTAATAATATAATTATTTATCTATTATTTTTTTTATTGCATGTGCGTTTTCATTTATTTTTTAAGACAGCTGAAATGGCCTCTCGATTGACTGCTCTTAATAGATGGTGTGTCACTGGCACTCCAATACAGAAGAATATTGATGGTAATGTAACCCTTTTACCATATTGCTATTAAGTTGACAAATCACTTATTTACAATTATTATTTTTTAATTTTAATTTTTGTTATTCACTGCAAGGATTTCTAAGTATTAATTATTAAAAAGAATAAGCTTATTAATTGAATATTTAAAGGTGATCAGATTCAGTTAGATATTTCGTTCAAATAAAAATACTATATTTAGCTCTATATATATATATATATATATATATATATATATAAAGAAAGAACAGTAAGATATAAAATTTGGTGTTCTTATTGATATTTTTATTTTTACAAAACAGTGCTCAATGTAAATTTATAGAGCATAAATATTATAAATTAACTGATTTAAAAATATGGTTCCTTCACTACACAGGAATTACCATGTTTCAAATACAGAAACTAACAACTTCAAATTCAATTACTTAATTAAATTAAAAGCACTAGTTCTGTTTCATTTTTTTAATTTAATTAAATAATTGAATTTGAAGTTGTTAGTTTCTGTTTTTGAAACATGGTAATTCCTGTGTAGCATAGAAACCATATTTTTAAATCAATTAATATTAATATATAATATATATATATATATATATATATATATATATATATATATATATATATATATATATATAAAATCAACTTCTATTTCCACTATAACAGTAAAATAAAATCTGGTCTAGTCATAGGATTCTGCCTTAATGGCCTATAATACATAAATGTTTAATGAGTTGAATCAGACCAGGGAACAGTATTATTAAAAAGTGCTCAATACACGTATGAAAAACTAAAATGAAAGAATAATATGTAGAGCTTTTAACTTTGATTTTAACTTTAAAGTATATATATATATATATATATATATATATATATATATGTACAACTATTTTTTTATATAAAATATGTGATGTATATAATGTCCAACTATTTTTTTATATAAAATATGTGATGTATATAATGTCCAACTATTTTTTATATAAAATATGTGATATATATATATATATAAAATATATAATGTCCAACTATTTTTTTTATATAAAATATGTGATATATAAAATCACCAACTATTTTTTATATAAAATATGCGACACTTGCCTCCCCAACCAATAAAATATGTAAATTTGTAATTTGTAGGTCAAAGTATTTATTACAAAAATCAAAAATTGTTATCAAGACATTTTTAAAACTTCAAAACAGTTTTATTCTTTGGTAAAAGTCATTTTCAATTAAATCTTTATAACCTATTTTAAATTGCAAATACTCATCTGAAAAAGTTTCATATTTAATTGAATTTGAAATTAAATGACTTGTTTATTCTTTTATAGTTCTTAAAATTCATACTAGAATTAAAATCATGGTATGTTTTTAATTTACTTTAGAGGAAAATACATAAATGACTTTAAAACCATTTAAGCTTTTGTTTTACAATTACATTTCATTTTGTTACTTCTTCCAATATTGATTTATTACTTTTTACATTTTATTTATATGCTCATATTGATTTAATTATTAGTGATTGTTAAAAAAATGTTACTCTATGGACTGTATTGTTTTTTCTTAAACATTTCTCTTTTCAAAAATAACTATTCAAAATTTTTTTTTTATATTAGATTTGTATGGTCTGTTCCTATTCCTTGAGGTTGACCCTTATTGGGTGCAAGAATGGTGGAATAAGTTGCTCTACAAACCTTATCTACATGGAATTAAAGAACCTTTATTTAAGGCCATTGCCAGTGTACTCTGGCGGACTGCTAAGAAAGATGTCCTTAACCAGGTAGATGTTTTTATTTTCTATTGAATACTTGGCTATGATATTTTAAAATAACTAGATTTAACAAAAAGAATATAATGACTTTTTCCTTTTATTTTTGTTTATCATTAATAAAGCTGTTAAAATTTCATTTAAGTAGACCTTATTAAAAACAAGAGTATTACAAATCACATGCAAAAATATTTTGATAGAACCCAAGTAAAACTAAGTGTTTAGAATCTTTTAACACAGAATGTAATGCTATAGACTTCTTTTAGGAAATTTGATATCCTACAATTTTTTTTTTTCAAAAACCTTAATTTTGTTCTTTTAGATTAACATACCATGCCAGACAGAACGCATTGACTTACTGTCATTCATTCCAGTTGAAGAACATTTTTATAGACGACAGTATGGAGAATGTTCAAAAGATGCTATGAAAGTAAGAATTTTTTCTCATAATGAGTAGTTAAATTGCCATGCATAAAACAATTCATTATAAATTTAATATATTTAGCTATTTTATCTCGGCACAGTTCTGAGGAAAGAAAGTAATTGCTTGATCAATGAATTTCTCTATAGTATTGAACTTGTTTATATGATTTTTATATGGTCTATGCCAGAATATTTTGTGTAAGTTTACAAAGTAAGGATTTTATGATCTCTGTTAGGTTTGAATGCAGATTGCCTACAGCTTTAATATAAAATTAGTCACAGTATTATAAATGATGTCTTGATAGACACCTTCAGGCATAAAGATAGTTTTCTATTGATTATTTAAACCTTTATAGATCTAAGAGTAGATAAGAGCAAAAATTACTTTGAAATTTATTTTGTAGTAATGTTATTAGAAAACATCTAATGACTTGCTAATTGTTTGTCATAAAATGACTAAATAATTAGTATAAAAAGTATTTTTTCTCTCTTTTTTTAGATATAGTAATTTTAATAATATCATAATTATGTGCTGCTGCCCAATTATCAAATATATATGGTCTTGTTTTGAAATCAGACATTTTTGATTCTGTCTAATGATGTTTACATAACTGGCTTTACGACAATATCAGTTAAAAGAATTGTGTTGAGAATTTAATTTTCAGTACTGAAGAATCATTCTTATTAGTAACTTATAATTACATATTTTTATTGAAGTGCTTCAGGTTAATAATGGACATATAAAATGTATTTATTTTCATATTTGCTTTTATTTTTAGCAATTAGCAAAATATAGAGGCAATACTACAAAACTCAGTGACATTGATCGAAAAATCTTAAGTCGTGTAAGTAAAAGGTTTTATTTATAATTCTAATCTGTTTTAACTTCATACTTCAACATTTGAATATCTTATTTTCAAGCAAATTTAATATTTTGAAAGAAAAATACTGACTTGTAACTTTCATTTACCAGAGACTTGTGTTTATATTTGTTTTAATTGAATTTAGAAAAACTAAACATTATTATCTTGTTCACTTATCTAAAACTTTTAAAACAGTTTTTTAAGTGATCAGTATTATTGATGTTAGTTTATGATTCAGTGAAATATCTCATAAAATTATTATGTATAGTTCATCGTGCCAACTAATTGTCAAAGCAGTAAGCAGTGTGTCTGTTTTTGTAATAAATATATTTTTTAAATAGATGATTAGTAGTATGCACTGCACAATTCCACATTTTAATATTTCAGACAGTAAAATCAAACTAATTTTGTTTTCTTAAAAATAACTTTCTTAATTTTCTAATAAAATGTCTTCTATCGTATATTTCCATATTTTTAAATGGAATAACTATTTCATTAAAAATGTGTAAACTTTTCCCATTTTCAAAGATTTAAATACACTTTTTCAACTTTTTAATGTAAATGTTTTTGAACTGAAAATGTAAAATCATGTTTTGGAAATATAACATATACACATGCAGATCTTATTTTAATCTTTTATCAGATACTCCAACCTTTGGTAAAGCTTCGGCAAGCTTGCTGTCATCCCCAAGCTGTAAGAGGAGAGTTTCAGTATATGAACAAGGAGTGAGTTGGATTGTTTATGATGACTCAAATAAATAAAACATTTATATATATTTAATTTCTCGACTTAATTTTCAAGAACAGTACATATATACATGTTTTATTGACTTTAAATGTTTTGTGTTTAGAACAATGAGTATGGAAGAACTTTTGGAGTCTTTGATCAAAAAAGGAACCATAGAATGTGAAGAAACTCATCGTCAAGCTATTTCCACGCGTCATGGACTTGCTGGAATTTCCATAATTAACGATCAGGTGAGTTGACCTTTGTATTAGCCCTTGTTAATATTTTTGATATTTTAGAACATGCTGGAAAATAATAGGTAATAGATAATTCATTGTTAAATATGAAATCAAGGTAAAGATTATCAGGGAGACTAAGATTTAACAATAGTTTTAGCCCATGTGATCATATATTCTCAAGTTTCATGTGCTGATAGCAAATGGTATAAAAATACTATCATCAACACCTTTTGAAAATCTTAGTGGTTTGTTTTGCCATATTATTATCAATTGGCTCAGTCACTCAAGATATTACTGAAACTTAAACACATTTCTATTAGCTCTTCATGCAATGAGCTTTGTAAAACTTAATTATTACAATTACATTGTTTATTTTTTATTATTTCGCATTTTAATTAAAGCCTAAATTGTTTTTAATTTCACTTATATGTTTATTTTCTAGCTGCCAGATGCTGTAAATTATTACCGAGATGTGTTGTCAGTTATTTCTGAACATGAGAAGTATCTAAGAGTTGATAATCTTCAGTTACTGCATTGTTACCACAACCTTCATGAAATTTTACAATTAAAATCAGATGGGATCAGTCACTCTTTGGAAGATGATAAACTACCAAAAAAGGTTAGTGGTGATAAGCAGCTTTTGGAAATTTTATTTTTATGCAAATAACTCATTTTGCTTTTTACTTTCAAACCAAAACTCATTTAGTCTTTTAACAAATAATCTGATCTATATTTTTAATTAAAAATAAAACAAAATACAAGAAACCCAACTAATGACATTTGTAAATAAAAGGCATATTACAATAATGCTTGGATTTTTGTTGAATCCTCCACTCAGTTTAGTAGTTTTGTATGTTAATAATTATATAATCCTGGTTTTTATTTATTTACTTGAAGAGGTCTTGAGACAGGAGTTATAATCTTGATACGGAATATATATACCATCCAAATTTGCTAACAATCTATATACTTTTTATGTTACATTGCATACAAACTCATAATGTCTTGGTTAAATAATTTTTTTTTTATAGAAAAACTTACAAATTTTTTGGTAATATACTTACTTGGCTTTTTCTGTGGATGCATCTATTTTTAAAAGATGGTTAAAAAGTTGCACTGCATTTCCATTTCTTGTATTCTGTGGTATTTTATTTTTTAAAGATATTTTTGATTTTATTAAATATATAAACTACATTACATGTAAGATTTTATTATGCAAGTCAATGTTTTCACAAATTTATTTGAAATTTTATTTTGCTTTGTCTGTAAACTACTTTGATTCATCAATTTATTTTGGAAATGGCCTTAATATTTATTAACTAATCTATTTATAACTAGACCTACAATTAATAGAAACTTCAAAAGTAATTTTGGCTACTTCTCATTTCCATTGTAAATTCTGTACAGTTGCATTTTCATTGTTTAACTACTTGAATTCATAATTTGGGTTATAGTCAAGTGGTAATAAATGCATGGCATAATTTCAAGTTTTGCAGTCATGTTATTATATAGATTAACAACAAAAATAAGACATTACAAATATAATCCCATGAAATTTAAATGTCTTGTGTTGTAAGAATAAATTAAATGAATACATAGTGTATCACACAGGAGATGAGACAATGGATGTGTGTGAGGAAACCATGCATGAATGGAGATAGAAGCAAAGTGCTTCAACAACTGTTGGCCTAAAATCTGGTTATCTACAAATGTACATTTCCAAGAAGTTGTGTTGGTTAAATATAAAGTCTAGACATCCTGTCTAACCAGACTGGGATCTAACCTGAACTCTACGCTAAAACTCACAATCCTTAAAATGATCTGCAAGAATGAAAATATGCAAGAACAAAATTGTGAAAATAGCAACTATCCTGGTGGATGAAACAATGGCTACATCAGAAGAGGTTATAAGTCACCTTAACAAATTTGGGCTGACAACAAAACAGGTTATTAGCCATTACAGGGTGGGGCACAATTGGGACTTTGACTGATGAAAGATGGAACAGGAAAATTGGTATTTTGGAGAGTAAATGAAATTCCTGATGTTAAAGATGAACTATAAAGAAGGGATTTGTTCTCAATATGTGGGAAGTTAATTGGTCACCTGTTCTGGATGGCTGTAAACTGCATGTAGCTATATAAAGAGGAAGGCTGTTGGAATGAGTTGTGAAGACAGCTAGTAGAAAGACTGTTAACATGAAAGAACTTGTAGAAGTGAAGAGGCAGGACCCAGTGAAAGGTAGTTAGCATGTGCCCAAAAGTGAGAAAGGAGTAGTATGGTGTGATGACAGTAGTATAGCATTTGGAGGTGTCATTGTAGAAGATGTTGCCTGGCTACAAAAGAATGATGTTGCCTATATCAATGTGGCTGAACTGGAATTAGTTAACAAAGGCATCTATTTTGCTTTAAAATGAGGATTATGAGAGATTGAGTTGAAGACCAACTCTATCACTGGCTTCTTGGATCAGATCTGAACTTATGGAGTAGAGTGCAAATGAAAGGAGCTGCAGAGATACTCATAGAGCATCAGTTAGGAACGTTTAAGGAACTGCTTAAAGAGTTCTATCTTTAAGTGAGGATCAGTATTGTGCCATCAGAGATTAGCATACCTGACTATGAGGATGAGGTAGAAATGTCTCATGATGCATACTGAGCCTTGAGCCTGTAAATACAATTGTTGCTGTATATAGCCAAGGAAACAAGGAGTTCAAAATGGTGCATATCATGAAGTTTTTTTGAGTGGGTAGAACTTTGTTTCTGGTTGTAATGTTGTATTTATCTTCTTTTTTGGGGAGATCTCTATAAAAGGAGGAGAAGGTAACACAGAGAAGGCAGGCAGGTAGGTAGTCTACATAACAATGGTGATGATACCTGAGTTCCAAAAATTTCAACTGGATGAAAAACCCACTTCTCTCAGTCAAGAATGGATTAAATGGACTACCAGACTTGAAAATTTATTTGTGGTGTTGAATATCAACACAGACAAACAACAAAAGGAGGCGTTGTTACTACATTGTGATGGGACACAAGTGGATGATATTTACTACACATCAAGAGACAGAAGAGACTTATGTTGTGGCTAAAAACATGTTGTCTGTATATTTTCAGCCATCAAAAAATGTTACTTTTGAAACATACAAATTCAGACAATTAGAACAAGAAGGAGGAGAGTTGATTGATAAATTTGTGTTGTGCCTTCAACAGGCAGGTATGCATTGTTAATTCCATGATTTAGATAGAGAAATAAAAGATCAAATTGTCTTTAAAGAAAATTCTGATCCACTTTGTTGATTAGCTTTATGAGATGATCTTAATCTAAATAACCTCTTAAAAGCTGCATGCCCTATTGAAATGTCTTCTTAGGCTGTTCTTATTGAAGCTAGTCAAAAGATGGAAACTGTATATATGGTGAAATTCAAACCAGGTAAATTCAGCCAAAATGTCTTGTTAATTGTGGTGGAAAATGGCTCCATCTTGGTGGTAAAAACGTATATCCAGTGGTTGGAAAAAATGTACTAATTGTAATAAGTATGGCCACTTTTCAAAAGTATGCAGGTGGAATTCAAAAGTTCAGACAGTTCTTGAAGAGACATTTGCAATATTAAAAATAAGAATAAACTAATGGTAAACAAAATTGACACCAAAATTCAAATAAAGATAAATGGAATAGAGTTGATTATGCAGATTGATTCAGGAGCTGATGTAAATATTATAGACTCCCAGGATTATGCAAAACTAAAAAATGATCATTACTTTAAGAAAAACATATGTCAAATTATTTACATATATGGGTAGCACTATGAAAACTTTAGGGACCTTTTAAAGCAAGTATTGAATCCACACATAAACTATTAGGTTGGTGCAAAAATAATGTCGTTTTCTCACATAGTAACATATGTGAGAAAACGACCTTATTTTTGCACCAACCTAATACATGTTGCTGATTTTTATGTGGTGCAAAGTAGTAAAGGGTCCTTAATTAGTTTACAAACAGCAGTAGATATTGACATATTAAAATTTATTAAAAAAGTTAGCAACTCCACTTGTATGGATAAATTGGTAAAAAAAAAAAATACAATGATCTTTTTCATGGAATAGGCAAAATGAAGGGTGTACTGGTTAAACTACACAGATAAAAATGCTAAACCACTCCCAACCTCATTAGCATTCTTAAGAGAAAAAGGTTGAGTGAAAACTGAAACATCTTGAAGCTGTGGGCATAATTGATGGACAAACTGATTGGGTTTCACCTATTGTTATTGTTCTTAAAAAGGACAGTGATATTAGACTCTATATATAGATATGGTTCAATAAAATAAAGATATAAAAAGAGACAAGATATTTTATTCCTACTGTTGAGGAGGCTTGTCATCAGCTAAATGGATTAAATCGTTTCTCAAAATTGGACCTAAATAATGGTTTCCACCAACTCAAGTTACACTCTGATAGTCAAAATATTACTGCTTTCTCCTCTCATGTTGGTGTTTGTCGATATTGTACACTAAACTTTGGGACAAATTTGGCTGCCAAAATTTTTCACAAAGAATTACAAAAAAATTTCAGATATACTGGATATGTTTGACATTTATGATATTTTTGTTTTGGGGAAGGATGGAAAGCATGATGTAGCACTTGAAAAGTTTTTGAAAGATTATGTGCCTCTGAAATGACTTTGAATAAGTGGAAATCCATTTTTAATTCTGATAGATGTTTTTGGTGTAAAATCTTTGGTGAATGGTGTGAGCCTTGATTCAAACAAAGTAGAGGCTCTACAACAGACTGAACCACTAAAGAAACTGATGGAATTGTGTTCCTTCCTGGGAATGATAACCATTAGTGTGCAATTTATATTGAATTTTTCTTCAAAATCTGTGAAACTTTGTGTACTTCATAAGGAGGCAAAATGGATTTGGACTACAGATCATCAAAGAGCATTTGATAAGCTAAAAAGTGCCTTAACAAAAGAAACAGTAATGGGATACTACTCTCCATTGGCATGTAATGAGGTAATTTATGATGCTTCTCCTAAAGGATTGGGTGCTATGATTGTGCAGAAACAAATAGACAAAACAGACAAAGTAATAGCATATGCCAATCAATCTTTAATGCTTGCAGAACAGAGGTACAGCCAGCTTGAGCATGAAGCTATAGGATTGTTGTTTGCATGTGTTCATTTTTGGTTGTACCTATTATGAAAAAAATTTGATTTGATTACTGATCATCAACCTTTAGTTTCCCTGTTTAACAAACCCTTGAAAAGCAGCACCATTTTGAGTAGAACGAATGCGCTTAAAATTACTTGGATTTCATTTTCATGTTCAACATTGTCCTGGAAAGCACAATCCAACTGACTACATCGCTTGTCATCTGTTGCCGCTGTCTAAAATTTCAAAATTGGAGTTTAAAATAGCTGAAGTCTTTCAGGCTTATACCTCCTGCAGTGACTGTTGAGGATGTTAAATCAGCTACTGAAAGTGATAACATTTTAGCAGAGATTAAATATTTATTGCAGAACAACAAATCACCTACAAATACAAGTGAAATAAGGCCTTACCTTCTAATATGGGGTGAACGCAATTACTTTATTTCAGGCTTTAGTTTCCCTAGCTAGACAAGTTAGAAAATGATTCAATCAAGGACTGATCCCTTGTCAAGCAACTACATATCAAAATGTTAGAGAGCCACTGCAACCTAGTGTATTGCCAAATGACCCTTGAGAATAATGTGACAGCAGATTTTTTGGGGACCTGTACCCAGTTGGGGAATAATTGATTGTACATTCTGATGAATACAGTAGATATCCAGAGGTGGAAATTGTTGCTTCAATAAAGGCTAAAGTTGTTATACCAACACTTGATAAAGTATTCTTAGCCTTTGACATTCCTAAAAATTTAAAAACAGATAATGGACTCCCTTTATCAACCTGTTACACCTGTCTTGCCACATGTTATTCGCAACTTGAAGACCTCAATTGAACCTTGTGTAAACTGATACACACTGCTAAAATAGAATGAAAAAGCTGGAAACAGGAATTGTATCATTTCTGTGAAATTATTGTTCCATGTCACACCTGTCTACAGGACACAATCCTGCTGAGTTTATGTTCCAGGGTCAACAGTTTAGAGGGAAGCTTCTTGAAATTCAACAGAAATATGATGGTCAAGAAATAAGGCAAACATGTTAATGTGAAACGGAACATATTATGACAAAAAAAGAAATACTACAAATGTAAATATGCCAATTGGTGACATGTTATTGGTTAAACAACCAAAGTGAAATAAAAGTATACCCCCCCACTTCAATCCAACACCATATATTATCATGGCAAAAAAGGGACAATGATTACAAGATTTAAGAAATTGTGAAAAAGATACATTAACATGGATTTGGAACCATTGATAGGTGAAGTAGACATGAAACTGGTAAAATTGGTGCCTGTTAGCTGTTGATGTAACCCATTATCAACAGAAGCTATACTTGACTATGGTTTGTATATTTAAACATTTTATAACAGGTCTACCGATACCTTTATTTTTCTTTCATTGAACAGGCTGATGATATCCGTAATAAATTGACTAGCAAACAGATGTGTATAGTTAAAGAAGAGAGTGATAACTGGATGAAAATCAAGAACAAAATTGAAGATCTTGAAAAACAAGTAAAATATTTATTCATGTTTCTTTTTATTTCTATTTCTTATAAAAATTATTTACTAAAATTTTTATCCGAAACAATGTAACAAGTTATATTTTTGAATTTCAGGTATCAGTATTTGAAGAGATCCCAATTTTATGTTGCAATATAAAGATTAAACTTAGATGTATGTTTAAAACAATTTAGATTATTTGTTTTTAATAAAGCTAAACAATAAAAATTTGCATTTAACTGAGCAAAAAAAAACTTGCTACATTATTTGTGATATGATTATTCAGTAAACTAAATAGAAGTTGCTGTGTTAATATCTACATAATGATGATATATCTAAATTAATTTTTTATAATTTGATAGTTATTAAAAATACACTCAATGTCAGTTTCACAATTTATTAATAACAATCAAAAAGAAATAAGCACACAGCATCTTCAACTGCCTTGTATGCCAGCATAACCTCTTTGACCAGTATCCGATATAATCCCTTGCATGTTTGTGTGTGTGTGTATATGTATATATAATATATATATATATATATATATATATATATATATATATTGAGATATTCTGGTCACTGCACCAAATATAACCATTACTTGTGCTGGTCTCTAAATACAGCACACCTGTCTAGGTTTTGAATATCATACCAGGGTGGCTACACTTTGGTGAAGGCAGCTTGATTTCAGTGCAATAAATTTTTCTTTACCAAGATGTGTCATTTTACTAAATCTTACTCATAAGTATTTTATGGGTTTAAATTAATATTTTTAAACCAGACTTTTTCCATTGGATACCAATATCACTTTCCCATATTTTTCTCTTTATAATATCTCTATTCCTTTACTCAGAATTATCAAGTTTCTCAATAAATTACTAAAAGTCACTAACCATTTTTCATTCACCAGTATGGCTCAACCAGGGCCATTACCCTGTTACACCAGGGTCATGAGAATTATTACATTTCAAGAGAGTCACTTAAAATGTAGATAAGCCAAAGAGAATTGAAAATAAGAATTACTTTTAACTAGTACAATGTACAAATGAAAAAAGAAAACTGCTGTCTCGTTCTAGTTAGGAAAAATTAAAACAAATTCATGTAGTGTATATAAATCAATTCAACAATGGTCATACAGTATCTTCTTCATATGTATTATTATGGTAGAACAGTCAAAACAAAGCCACTCTCATTAGTATAGTATGTGTCTGGGGATTACCTAGCTAAGAATATATTAATAAAACCTACCTAAGAATATATTAATATTTTATCCAGATTTAGTCCTTTTTTAAGAAATAAGAAAATATGCTTTATTCTCTTGAAAGTAAACCTTTTTATTTAGAAATATGAAAATATGCTATATTTTTCTTAGATTTATTCCTACATGTGTATAAATATGAAAATATGCTATATTTCCTCCAGATTTAGTCCTTATTTAGAATTATGAAAATACGCCATATTGTCCCTAGCAATTGTCCATTTGTTAGAAATATGAAAATATACTATATTATTTCAAAAGTAAAACATTTTTATGTAGAAATATGAAAATGTGCTGTATTTCCTCAAGATTCAGGGCTTTCTATTTAAAAATTAGAAAATATGCTATATTTTCTCCAGATTTAGTCCTATTTATATAGAAATATAAAAATTACATTTTATCCAGATTTAAGCCTTTTTTATTTAGAAATATGAAAATATGCTATATTCTTTTGAAAGTAAGTCTTTTTATGTAGAAATATGAAAATATTCTATATTTTTTCTAGATTTAGTCCTTTTCCAGTACAAATATGAAAATAGGTTACATTTTCTACCTACAGACTTTTTTATTTAAATATCTGAAAATATGCTATATTTTATCCAGATATAGTCCGTTTTTAAGAAATAAGAAAATATGCTATATTCTCTTGAAAGTAAGCCTTTTTTATTTAGAAATATGAAAATATGCTTTTTATCCAGATTTAATCCTATTTATATACAAATATAAAAATGACATTTTCTCCAGATTTCATCCTTTTTATTTAGAAATATGAAAATAAGCAATATTTTTCCTAGATGTATTCCTAAACGTGTATAAATATAAAAATATGCTACATTTCCTCCAGATTTTTTATTTAGAATTATTATAAAAATGTGCCATATCATCTCTAGATTGAATCTGTTTGTTAAAAATATGAAAATATGCTATATTCTCTTGAAAGTAAGCTATTTTTATTTACCAAAAAAGAAAATATGCTATATTTTCTCCAGATTTAGTCCTTTTTATTTAGAAATAAAAAATATATTTTCTCCAGGATTTCTTTTTTGTTTAGAAACATGAAAATATGCTATATTTTTTCCAGTTTTAGTCCTTTTTATTTAGAAATACAAATATATTCTACTTTTTCTTCCAATTTAGTCCTTTTTTTTTTTTTTTTTAGAAATATGGAAATATAATACTTTTTATAGAGATTTGGTTACTTTTATTTGGAACTCTGAAAGTATGCTATGTTTTATCCAGTTTTATGCTATTTTATTTGGAAATAGGAAAATATGCTATATTCTCTCAGAAGTAACCTTTTTCATTTAGAAATATGAAAATATGCTATATTTCATCCAGATTTAGTCATTTTTAATTAAAAATATGAAAATATGCTATATTTTCTCCAGATTTACTATTTTTCCTTTAGAAATATGAAAATTAATACTATTTTTTATGCAGATTTAGTCCTTTTTATTTAGAAATATGTTAATGTTATTCATTTTCTATGGATTTAGTTATTTTTATTTAGATATATGAAAATATAGACCCTTTTCTCCAGATTTAGTCCTTTTTATTTAGAAACATGAAAATGTACTCTATCTTCTCCAGATTAGCTCTTTTCTTTTAGGAATACAATATTTTGTCCAGAATTAGTCCTTAGAAGTGTGAAAATATTCTATATTTGTCCATAATTAGTTCTTTTTATTTAGAAATATGAAAATAAACCACATTTTCTCTTGGTTTTGTCCTTTTTATTTAGAAAAATGTAAACCATTTCCATTTTCTCCAGAGTTAGTCCTTTCTATTTAGAAATATGGAAATATGCTATATTTTATCCAGATTTAGTTCTTTTTATTTAAATATAGGAAAATAACTACTTTTTCTCCAGATTTAGTCCTTTTTATTTAGAAATATGAAAACATGCTATATTTTCTCTAGCATATGGTTCTTTCTCATTCAGAAATATAAAATGTTACATTTTGTCCTGATATAATCTTTTTCTTTTATAAACATGAAAATATGCCACATTTTCTTCAGATTTAGTCCTTTTTATTTAGAAATATGAAATATATGTTGCATTTTCTCTTGGTTTATAATATATATATATATATATATATATATATTTCTTTAGATTAAGACATTTTATTAGAAATTTGAAAACATGATATTTTCTCCATATTAAGATATACCACATTTTCCTACATTTTGCCTTTTTATCTATTAATATGAAAATAGGCTGCATTTTTGAAAGATTCATTCTTTTTCAAAAAGTTGTATATTTTCATATTTTTTTTTTTTTTAGACATGGAAATATTCTTTTAAAATTGTGTGAGAGAAAAATTTACATTCTCATGCAAGGTTTAAAAGGTCATCATATGTCCTAGTACCCATAATTTTTTAATTAATGAAGGATGTCTTATCAAAACATGGGGCTATGTAGCTGATATCTAATAAGCAATATAAATTACCTAAAAGGATGTTTATTGTATGTTTCAACACATTATTTTGTTTTCTTATTTAAAGTTTGAAGATCCTGAGTGGTGGTCAAAAACTATAGATCTTATAGAAGATCAAAACAAAAGTGAAGCCCTCTTGGGAAAAATTCATGATGAACTGGAGTCTGTTGACAAAGATAAAGCTTCTTTTATTGACCAGTAAGTATATTTTTTATTTCTTTAAAAAATATATATTTCACAAATGAGTTTTCAGTAGTATTCATCATTTGAAAATACTTCTTGATTTGTTGCTAATCCAACAATAATGAAATAATTTATCTCTGTATAGGAAAAACAAGAACATTTTTCAGTTGGAATTTTTAACTTTTATTCAGTTACTAAATGTATGTTTTATTTCTTTTTCCAGCATTTCCACACTTACTGGTCTGAAGTACATTGTACACAATAAATTAATGGCTTTTACTTCTGCAAGAACTAAATTTTTAAACTGCTTAAAGAAACATAATGGCAGATTACCTACTTCCAGTGAAATCAATGAGGCTGTAAGTTGCTGTATCCGCCCAAAAAGTTTTCAGTTGCTCACGTAAGTTAATATAAAGTGAGATGTTAATTTGTCTTTGTTTTGTACTGTTATAATATTTTAGTTGTTAATAAACTCTATTCAAAATGAAGTGTAAGAAATCTAGTGAAAAAAAAAAAAAAAGAAAAATTAGATAAAAGCAATATATTTGTGTGAAAGAGATAATTTTTTACTTCAATGAAATTTTATAGCCAAAACTAATCTTGATTTCTGTGTGAATTTAAAATTGTACGTAAATATCTTTTTGTGCTTAACACTTTTTTTTGCATTATCTTTGTTCCTTATGCATATGTATCATTTATGCTTTTTGTTAAAATAATATTAAAAAATTGATCAGGGAATGTTAAAATGTAAAACACAAATACCTTTGAAGTAACTTGGCATTTCCTAAACACAACATTGCTTAAGAAACTGCTGTAATATAAAAATGTAAAATCTTTTGTCAACAAATGTTTGAATTCTTGTTGAAGTCTTTTTAATTTTATTTGTAAATTACCATGACATTATTTTAATGAGTTCTCATTTTTTTGGCTTTCAGTTGTGCATTCTGCTAGATTTTTTTGTGCTCTACCATATTATCAAATAAAACTCAATCATTTTATACATTCCTTTACTGATTTTTTTTTTTTGCATTGTTTAGCTATCAGTTGCATAAAGAGAAATATTGTAAATATGAACTATTTTATATTTATTTGATATTTTTTTTTTTTTTTTTTTTTTTTAGGTGTTCAATGTGCATTTTGCGGAAAGAGATTGAAGAATATGAAACCTGTGTTTACAGTGTTAATAAAATGTAAAATATTTCTAGTTCCTTTCATTGAATTTTAATTCTTTTTAAAAATAACAGCTAAATTATTCTTTATCTGTTAATATAAAATTAACTCATTTTTTTTTCTTTCCTTAATTTCCAGTGGCATTCTCTTTTTTGATTATGCAAAAACTGACCATGATCAAGTTTTAATGCGACGCTATGGCAATTGGGGAAGTGGGAAGTTGGAAACATTATTGAAATGTATTGCCAACTTCATTCCATTTCTTTATCGTGAGTTTTATTTTAAGCATTGATTTTACATTGTGCTTCTATCTTCTATTATATAAGATTAAGTTTTTAAAAATCTATATTGTATTACTTGTTTGTACCTATGAATGTTTCACTAATTTACCTATGATTAGCTCTACCTGATTCACTACACTTATTCTAAAAAGACCTACGTAATGATTTATTAAAGAAAGAATTAGAAAAGGCAAGGGAGAGGAAGCAAGAGAAATAGTGGGGGTAAAGAAGGAAAAATTGAAATTAAGTAAAGAAAAAGAAAATTAGTTAAAAGCAATATATATATATATATCTGAAAGAGAGTGTGTTCCTGGCAAAAAGCAGAAAAAAGTAAAGACTACAAGAGTGAATCAATAAGTCTATAACCTGAAACCTTTTAAACAGAAATTTTCAATTTATAATGTTTGGTTTGTTTGATCTCTGAAGAAGTGCTGGATTAAGGGTTTTGACAAAGAATGAGATTATATTGAAAAATATTTCTTCTGCTACAGACTTATTGATGTAACCTACATAGCTTGTAGGTTGTAAAAATTTTCATTACTATTAAAACTTTTGAGTTCTAAAATTATTGTTTTTCTTACACAGAAGGAAGTAATATTTTTCTGATAGGGCTTACATTTGATTTTGACTATTTTCTTTTAACAGGTGAAAACAAAGATTTGGATGAGCAGTCTGCTATTAATTTGAAACTATTTGAACTTTATCGTAAAGAATATCCTGTAAGTTTTAGCTATGTTACTTTTATCAGTTAGTACAGTAGGACAAAGTTTTTTGACACTTGGAATAATGTTTATTATAAGTATAAATTTATTTGACATTAAGACAAGTAATGTATGTTGAAGTGAAATTTTGAGAATTTGAGTGAAAAATATCTGCAAATGTATAGGTCTAATTAAAATGAAAACAAGAATGACAAAAACAGTATTTGGATACATGAATCTAACAATATTAATGTTTAGTTGCAAAACCTCTGTTTGCAATTTCTGCTCAATTTTTTCCACTAACATTTAATCTATCACAGTATTCTTGCAGAATCTTGGTTTATTCCACTCTTCAAAATCTCAAGACTTTTAGAATCCCTCTGAAGATTGTGCTTTCAGAAAACAAAGTATTCAATTAAAAATATTAGTTTTTGCCATTGGAGAACTTCTATATTGTTCATTATAAATAATTCTTGAATTACTTTTGTCTTATAATTTTGATGATTGTGTTCATTTTTCATAGATGCAATCAAGAGAATGTAAACCAATATATCACTTTATTAAATTCTTAACTCTGTTCTTTACTGTGGCTGTGATGTATCTTACATCATCAGTGCAAGCATCTTTTTCCCACCTATGTCAAGCTGAATTGAGGGCCAAAGGTTTTAATTTGTATTTTTGTTTGACCAAATAGCATAATTTTCAAAAATTACTTGAGTTTTTTTTTTTTTTTTTCAAAATATTCATGTATGAACTTCAGTCTTTGTCACTTTGTCTCCTTTTGTTATTTAATAAGTTTTTCTGGTGCAGTTTATTACTAATTGTTTTTTTTAAACTGATATTTTGGCTGTTTTTATAATCTTGAAGCTATTTTAATGTGGTCATTGAATTTTGTTAGCATTCTTTGAGCACTTTTTCAGATACATTTTGGAGAGCATCAAAGGTTTCTATCTCAAATTTTTACCACTTACATAGAGTTGACTTTCTATTTTTACAGAAGTCAAATGCAAACAAATGTGAGCTCCATTGCACAATCAGCTTAATGAACCATGTAACAAAATTTATAATCCAAATTCTGATGAATAGTGTGCAGCAAAATCAGACTGGAAATAGGACAAAACTAGTGCACGTTTGTTAAAGACAATGGAACAAGAAATGCAATAATTATGTTTAGAATGATACCAGAAAGAATAATACAAATGCAGAAGGATTTGTACCTGTGTTTTATAGATTATGCAAAAGTGTTTGATAAAGTATGTCACAAAGAACTGTTGGAACTGCTAGGTAATCTTGACATATTTGAAGGATATTAAAATAATCCAGAACCTATACTACCAGTAAACTACCTGGATACGGATAGAAAATGAATTCAGTAAATATACAAAAACAGAAAGGAATGTAAGACAAAGATGTGTCTTCTCACCAGACTTATTAAACCTATGCAATGAGTTGATCCTGAGAGAATTAGAATTCCTACCAGGATTCATTATTGGTAGCCACAATCTTAACAACATATGCAGATGACACAGTGTTTATACCAGACATAGAAAGGAAACTACAAGAAATTCTATAGAAAGTAGTAAAGGAAAGGAAGAAGAGTGAACTAAACATCAAATGTAAGAAGACAGAATGCATGGTTGTTAAAAAAAAAGAAACAGCCAAACATGCAAATTACCTATTGGAAATACCAAAATCAAACAAATGCAACAATTTTGACTATCTGGAAAGTGTTTTAACAGAGGATAGAAAGTGTGACACTGAAATCCAAAGGCACATTGGGATAGTGAATGACGCCTTCACAAAGCTAAACAAAGTAATAAGAAACAAAAAAGAAGTTTGTTAGAAACCAAGAAAAGAGTACTGAACCAGTGAATGCTGGACAATGTCCTTACTGATGAAGAAAAATTTGAAGCAACAAAGATGTGATTCTACAGAAGGATGCCAAGAATACCATGGACTGAACATGTGAGCAGTGACAAAGTTTTAGAGAAAATGGAAACAAAAAGAACACTTAACATTAGGAAAAGAAAGTTGAAATTTGTAGGGAAATGTAATGAGGAAAGTGTTCTTGGAAATTTTGATACTCACAGGACAGATTGAAGGCAAGAAGGTCAGAGGAAAACAATGCATAACCTACTTGGTGAGCTTGAGTAAATGGAAGGCAGAGCAAGGTTTAGGAGAGAAAACTTATTAAGAGTTACAAAGGACAGGAAATTGTGGAGAGCCATGATCACCTGAAAGAACATGGCACATAGAAAAGAGAGTTGACTTAATAACACTGATCATTATGTTTAGGTTTTTAGTAATGTTCCTGAACCATCAGAATGTAGTTTGATTGGTTGTTCTTTTATTATAATTATCTTAACTTCAGTTATAATGAACACCTTGTCAAAAGAAGTTGATATAATATTGTTGATAAACCATTTAAATTTAGTTGTTGCTAACTTGGCCTCTGATAATTTTGTTTCCATGACTTATTAATTATAATGTTTTTTGATTTTTTGTGATATCCAATTATTACTAAAAATTTTATTTTTTGCTATTAGTTCTCATAAGAATTTTACAGCATTCTAATTGAATTTGTAAAAATTACTTTTTAAAATGTTTCAGATTCCAGAAATAAAATTCTTAAAATGTTAAGATTCCAGATGTATCTTTTTCAGCTGATGAACAAATTAGTTTTAAGTTTGCGGGAACAAGTAAGAGTTTATGATGAAATCTCTATGTGTATGACTCGACTTCGATTGCCATTTCCTGGTGAAAAGCGAGATAAAGATTCAATTAATGTTATCCTTCCACATGAAGTAAGTGGTATTTTTTTTATATTAATTTTTTTCTATCATGTGTCATTTTATTTCATTATATTTGAACAGTCCAGCACTAATTTTAGTTGCCTCTTGTAATGAGGCATTTTATTTAAATGAAAATTTAAAGCATCCTCATGAATTAGATTTAACGGTTTTTTTTTTATCTGGAAGAAAAGATATGAGTTTCAAAGAATATTTTTTATCTATTCCAACAGTTACCATCCATTAAAATGCTATCAATGCTACTACTACTAATAATAAACTTTTAACAATTACTGTATAACAGTAATACACTTGTAATTTTTGGTCTTACTTTTATACATGTAAATTATAGTTAGGCTCTATTTATCATTAGTACTTTTGACAAGTCTTTGTCACATTATGATGCTGAGCTTCAATGATTTTTAGACCTCAAATCATGTTATCACTCATTATCAGGAGAGCTTAGCAGCATGTGAAACTAACAGACATTTTGCTTATCATGTTTTATATTTGTTCCTTTTCTTTGTTTATTTTTGCAACTTGGTTAGGTATATTGTAATTAAATTTTGCCAAAAATATGTTGCATTTTTATCTAGACTTTAATTATTTTGTTATCCCACATTTCGATAGAATTTTTTTTAATGATAATGATGTTAGGATGAAAATTTTAAAGAATTTTTATTAACAGCTTTACTATGCTTTTCTTTTCTTCATTTGGAATTCATGGTTTATTTTTCATTTTGTGGTAATATATAAATATGGCCTGAGTTTTTTTCTAAGTTAAGCCAATTGAGTAGTTAAATCATGGGTTAGGAGTGTCACCCTATTCAGATGACATTCCTTACATCAATCTTTCTGTGTCAAGAAGTTTGATGAATAAGTTGCACTAGCTTATATAAGCATGCCCTAACAACTACCCTAGATATTGAATTTAAGAAAAAAATAAAGGTTCCAGCTAAAAAAAACTAGAAAAAGAGAGAAAAATGATCAGCCTGATCTGGGAAGTGGAAGCAATGTGTGTTGCTGCTGGGACCAAAGTATGAGAGTAACACTTCCTCCAGTATAGGGTAGAAAAATAAGCCTGACTGAAAAAGATAAATTTTAGAATTCTTATGAAAATAGAAAAATGATTAATGGTTCTAGATTGTTAATTTTGTAAACTAAAGATTAAAGCTAAAAAAAAAAACACATCTGAAGCTTACAAGGCAAATGAAAATACTAAATACTAAATTTCCTTGGCAATAAGAAATAAATTTATAACTCAAAATGGCTCAGTCCCTAAAATAAAGAATAGGAAAATAAGTTACTGATAAAAGATAGAAATTAATAAGTGACCCAGAAATGGCAATATATCAAGTGTTGAAGGCTGGAGGGAAAATTCCCAGAGTTTTATGGTTAATTGCCTTTGTTTAGATTCCAAATATAATCAGAGCCTCTTGAATTTGGCTGGGATACAAATATAGTCAGAGAAGAATGATTGAGACCCCCTTTGTGTGAACTCTGCCACCAACTTAACTGGAACAGATGACTAACCTAAAAAAAAATAATGCAATATAGAGAGGAGTGGACAGTTTGCCTGTCAGTTTCTTTGTTGATAACTGTTGCTGTCTCCTGTATATTATATAGAGGCTTGAAGCATTGAGTCAGAACAGAAGTGTGGATATTACTGTTCTTTACTCTTGGACAGTATTTAATTTATTAAAATGCTGTCACTGAATATGTTAATGTAGACATTCTTTAAAAGACTATAACGAGAGATTTTTGTTACCCATTGTATTTTCTTTTATTTTTTTGTGTGTGTATAGTTAGTTATATATTTTAACCTTTTCTCTTTAGTGTTCAAGTATTGAAACTCAACTAAAATTTGATAAAAAACAAGCTGATAACAACTTGAAATACAAACTTGGACAGCTGTTTTACCTCCAGAATTTAGCAAAGGTTGGATATTTTTGGTATTTTTTATTTATTCATTCAACTACTGCTGTAACCATTAAAAAGATGTGATTGTATGAGATGATGTTAAACTGGAAAGGTATACAAATTTATTTACTGTTATTCAAAAGTTCAGATGTCTGCTGAATGTTTCGCCAGATGTTCTAACATCTTGCCAATGTTTAACACTTGAATTTTAAATAATAAAATATTTTTCTAGATATTTTAGAGAATAATGTTTAATTTATGATATAAATAATTCATACACATTAAATGAAATTAATATTTTATTTAAAGTTTAAAATAAAGGTAAATTATATCAAGCCTTTTCCAACCTTTTATAGTGATATTGTAATTAACAAAATTCTATGAAAAAGTATTATTAGAAAATTGATTTGTAATTAATAAATCAGTGGTTTAAGATGAAGATATTTAATGAATAATTTCAGTCACTTTTTAAAAATGCATTCTTTTACATTTTATTAATAATTACATAATTTGTAAAAATTTCAGATCTGTAAAATGCATTAATATGAATAAAGATAGAAAAAAAAAACTTAATCTAATAAATGTTGGATCTATTTATAAGATCAAATGATTGTTGTTTTTAATTTCAATTTTTTTTTTAACTCACCTTGTCATTTTTTATGATTGCAGAAAACTGACACAGATAACTCAAGCCCAACTCAGTGCATCATATGCTTTGAGGCCTTAAAAACAGAGGTAAATATTAACATTTTTGTGCTGAAAGTAAAATGCATAACATAAAAATGTAGAGTATTATCATTTGAGTATTACATGCAATTAAAATCTCCTTGCCTGATATGTATCAAATTACTACAATTTATATAATATTGGGAATCATATTTATTTGATTTTTTTTTTCTCTTTCACATGCAGAATATCTGGAAAATATTTACTTTAAATAAAAACTATTTACATTTTCTCTATACAAAAGTCATTATTTTTATAATTTTTGTTTTGCATGTCTCTTTTATTTTGCTAGTGGGCTGTATTGATGTGTGGTCACTTCTACTGTCTGTCTTGTATGGATCTGTTAGTGAAGCGCAGTGTTAATTATGTCAAATGTGCCACCTGTAGGCATACTACGCATCATAATGATATTAACCATGTTTCAACAGTCTCCAAAAATGAAATTAGTGGCTTAAGGATAAAGGTAAGTCTGTTTCTTTATAGAGAACAAGTATAATAAATGTTTGTGGTCTTTGTTTATTTAAATATCTAAATAAACCTTAAAACAATGTTTATACTAATTTTCTTGTGATTATAAAAGTAATGATAAGTCTGTAATAAAAATAAACAAAAATATTTTAGTAATATAGATTGAATGATTCATTTTGAAGCAACCAGTTTTGTAATTTTTAATTTATTTTTATAGGGCAGTCATTCCACTAAAGTTTCTACAATTGTCCGGTGCTTGATGAAGATGCGCCTTGAAGATCCAACTGCAAAAGCTTTAGTTTTTTCTACTGTAAGTTTGATGTAACGAACAAAATTCTATGCAATTATTTTAAAAGATACAGATATGCACAAAAATATTACCCTTTACTTACTTAAATCTATTTTCGTAAAATTCCTGGATTAAGAAAATGATACTGAATGTTTCATGACCTATATAAATGTTAATGTATTCTGAAAATGCATTACATATATATTGATTTCTGTTTTTTTTCTTTGTACACTGTCATAAGAGGAAGTAAATAACTTAGCTCTGCTTGATTTTGTGTTTGTCTTAGTGGCAGTAAAAGCAGAAATAAAAGCTGCCATTTTGTCATCAGTGATATCACTTAAAAGCAAAGCAATCATCATGAAAATCTTATTTGCAACAAATCAGCAGCAAAATCAGTAAGGATGGTTTCTTTCCATGTATGAATTAGGTACTGTTTCCTCTTGACAAAATTTGAATTTTAAAAAATATAAAAAAAAATTTATATCTTCATTATTTTCTATATATTTTTTAAATTTGTGAAAATATTACACAGAATTCTACTTTTCTCTCTAAATTTCAATGAAAAGTAACCATAGCATGTGTTATTTGAATTTAAATCAGTAAATGTTCTAGTTCTTCTGCCTCACTCTCTTATTGAATTAAATATCAAGTTGGTTTTCATTTGCATATCTAGATTTAAATTTACATATTCACCCCTTCCCTTAAAAATTTTGAATCACAATCATGCTTACACCTCAATACCTGTATTTTGTTTTTCTCTTTTATTTTTTATTTTCAGTGGCAAAGTGTACTTGATATTATAGGCAAAGCCCTAGCATGTAATGACATAAAATATTGTTCATTAACCTCTGCTAAAAAAGAAGCCCAGGTAAGTTTTGGCTTTATTATTTTATAATTACTGCATTCATATCTGAACAGTCAAAATTATTTTGATTATTGATAATTTTCATGATATTACTTTTGCAAATTAAAGAAGATTGTCTTTTCTATTGTTTGGTAAGATATATTTTATGAAAATCTAAAAGGCACAGAAATAATTATCTTCCATCCTCCAAGTAATTTAAAAGTATGTTGATATAATTATTTGCCTTAATTTAATTTTTCTAAGATTTTTCTATTAAAATGTCATTTTTGAGTTTTAATTTAAAAAATTAAAGTCTTATGATTTTTTTTGTGTGTACAGAAAAATCTATACCAGTTCAAAAATGATAGTGATGTAGTGGCACTACTGCTACCAGTTCATTCTGGTTGCAATGGCCTTAACCTTATTGAAGCAACACACGTCATCCTAACTGAACCAATTTTGAATCCTGCTCAAGAATTACAAGCCATTGGCAGAGTTCATCGCATTGGACAGAAAAAGTAAGTTTTACCAATTTTTTATTTTTTATTACCAAGTTACCAAATATATTATTATTATACATTGCATATTTTTCTGTCTAAGGTATATTTGCTAAGCATTTTCAATTTGTGCTTAATATGAGATGATGACAATTACTGTAGTATTCTCTCTCTCTCATATATATATATATATATATATATATATATATATATATATATATATATATTAAAAGTTAATATGTAAAATTAATTGTGCCTTCTTAGCAAGTAACTGAATACTGAAAGAAAGGCAAAGATAGTTACCTCTATGTGATATGAGCACTAACCCTCAAAATTAGCTTACTTTTGATATTCACTCATAATTTTAAAAACATGAGTTTACAGTAATATCTTAGTCATTACCTAATTCAACAATTTTCTTTTACCATTTCACTTCTGGTTACAAAATATAAATTAAAAGATTAATAGCATATGTTCATATTATATTAAACTCATAATTAACTACTATGAAAGCATTACACGAGCTTAAAATTTCCTGTTATACAATAGTTTAGATTAGGAAAATAAGTGATTGTTATATATATTACATATATTTTATTTTAGTTGAACATAAGTAAAACTGAAAAACAGTAGGTGTAGGTGAAAAGCAGATATTTTTTTAAATAACAAAATCTGTTGGATTAATAAATAACAAATTTCTAAATTACATTAGTTTGCATTTGGATTTGAAACTAAGCAGAGATGAAATTTTGAGAATCTATTACATGAACAAAATTTCACTAAAGGCACTTGCTTAATTGGCAGATGTCCTTTGTGATTGAGTCAGTATAAGCATATTGGATCTAATGATGGTATCTCCTGCAAATGGAATGCAAGTTTGAATCTTGCTAAAGGGGTGCATATTTTTTTTTAATAAGATTTCTCAAATATTCAGGCTGGTAGATGATAATAAATATACTGTTTAAAAATAAAAACCAGATTGTCTACCCAAATATGGCTAGCCATTAGAAATAACATTTAAATGATATATATACACACTCAGTCAAAGTTTAAGCTTTCATTGCATATAATTATTTTGTTCAGTTTACATAAATCCACAATTCTGAGAATTCTAAGGAAAAAAATAATTTAAATTTAGTTGCTGATGAACCTACCACTGCTCTATTGAGTGTTTGCTTGCATACATGACATCACTGTTTGCTATGCTAACTGCTCAGCAGCACATGAGGGCTCTCTAGAGGGTTATAAATGTTGCCCAGAAAATAACCAGCTGATTGCTGCCCTCCTCATTCTCACTGTCACAGCAGAACAGAAAACAATAAAAGATAGCATACATCTTTGGTAAAACTTGTTTGATTTGTTACCCTCAAAGCAATGTTTTAGATCTATTAGTTCTAGGGCAAAGTGCTTGAGGGAAAACTTTTATCCTTGGGTCCTGTGAACACTGTTGCATGCTGACAATTTTAAGCATATTTTAAACACCATTACTTCATTCAATGCTGTGTGTGCGTTTGTTTCATCTGTGTTGTCTGCATGTGGGTATATATATATATTGGGTTGATAAGCCATAGAAAATGAATCAAGAAATCAATTAATATGTCTGTTTTTTATTTTTTGCATTGGTGCACTTGGGAATGTTCAATTTCATTGCATATTTCCCAGTGACAAGAAGAAATAAATAAATAATAAATTATATGCTTTCAAAAAGCATTCATATAAAAATATTAGCTTTGGTCATTGATATACTCCTATATTGTTTATTATAAACGACTCTTAAATTGCTTTCATCTTTTAATTTTGATCATTGCCTTGGTGATTCAACCATTCTGTTTTAACAGGTGCAATCTAGAGAATGTAAACCAATATATCACTTTATTATATTCCTAACTCTGTTCTTTACTGTGGCTGTGATGTTTCTTAGATCATCAGTGCAAGAATCTTTTCTCCACTCATGTTAAACTGAATTGTGGCCAATTTAATTTGTATTTTTGTTTGACCAAATAGCATAATTTCCAAAATTTACTTGATTTTTTAAAATATTAATGTGTCAAGTCCAGTTTTTACCTCTTTGTCTCTAAATATGTCTGTAAATATATGATATGGTGTATATTTGATGAAAAATGTTTTCATTTTTTAACTAAAAGCAGAAAATAGATTCTCTATATTAGTTTCTTAGCATTTTTCATGTTCTTGCTTTTCTTTTCTTAAATCTAATCTTTATTACGTTTTGTTTAACTAGACCAACTGTGATTCATCGATTCTTCATCAAAAGTACAATTGAGGAGCGAATGCATGCCATGCTGTCTAATGTAAAAAAAAACACGCCAGTAACAGACAGACATGATACAACATTAACTACTGCTGATCTTTTTACTTTGTTTGGAGAAACACCATGTCGAGAGGTCATCCCAGAAGATGATGATGTTCTTGCAGAGAACTCTACTTCCATACCAACCACACCCTCAGTTAGGTCTGAAATACAGCAGAGATGTGCAATGGCTGCTTTGAGTCGTCTTTCTGAATCAGTGATCATCCATCCAGATCTTTCATTGAATAACTCAGCTATTAACTCTGAAACTACCTCAGAATCAAATCAGCCAGATTATTCTCTGCCAGGTTCCACAACCTTGAATTGAACGCAGAAAATCAATTTTTTATAATAATTCAGTATTTCTTTGTAAGGTTTTTGAAATGTGTTGAGAAATTTCTTGTTTTAAACAAAATCTAATTACTTATACAATTTGAAAGAAGAGTGGTTAAATTAAATGTGGATGATATTTTTTCTGAATTAGAATAAGTTATAAACATTTTAAAATATTAGGTTGGTGCAAAAATAATGACGTAATGTCGTTTTTTGACGTTAAAAAATACGTCAAAAAACGACATTATTACGTCATTATTTTTGCACCAACCTAATAGAATATTTTCAGTAAACCAATATGAAATTATATGACAATGTGTAAATGCTAAGGCACATTTCTCAATAAGTATCAATTGATGTATTTGTTGTTCATAACAACCTGTACTTCTAATGCCTAAAGCATTGCATTTCACTTACATTTACAACATATTTTATTCTAAAATAAAAGTACCTTATTATTGTGCATTCACACATTCAATATCATTAGATAATAAATTTAGTAATCTATACAGCTTTATAAATTTAATTGATATTTTTTTTTCTGTGTGCACTTTAGAATTTAAAGCAGTTTAAGTTTCCAGGGCCAAAAATTCTTATTGAACATGCATTTTATATACATTTACAACCTACAATAATAAAATGCAAGTATCATCACAAATTAATCAGGCATATTTTCCAAATTTATTTTCATGTAGAGAATTTTACACACAATAATATATTTAGTAATGTGGTGTATTAATTTAATAACATAAGAGACAAACTGTAGACATAGAATAAAAAATGTTAAAATTTCATAAAAATGTGTACTGCAAAGTGATAAGTTTCAGTAGTTACATGCAGCCATATTTGCTTAGCTCAACTTGACAAGTCATTTCCCTTGATAAAATTGTAGGCAGCAAATCTATAACCTTTGGTAAATTTAATATTTACCTATTTATTTTTAACGAGACCAGTTTCTCACAGTATTTAAAAGTTTTTCAACAAATTGCAATCAAATTTAACTGATTTTTGAGGAAAACTAATTAAAAAGAAAATTTGTAGAAAAGTTTGTTACAGGTAGGTGTGTTTTGTAAATAATTAAATTTTTAAAAACACTATGGCATCAACAAAAAAGGGAGTAAGAGGTTTTGGGTTGTTATTGAATAGCAGCTCCATTCTTTGTTCAACTCCCAAACATATAAATACAAATTAAAAAGGAAGGGTGCAAGATAGCATTCATCATTTTATTAACATTAATAATCTTCATTTTATTAACATGCACAATGTAAGAGATACAACAAAGCATTACATAATCATAGTATTTACAAAGAGGGATTGTCATTCACATGTAGGAAATTGCTGATTAATGTTAATATGAATCTGTTTAAATCTCTCATCAGGTATTAGAAATGCGCGTAGAGGAACATGAGTATGGTGATCAAACTTTGCTTTCTGACAATTCAAGTATAACTTCATCCCTTGATCTCACATCTGTCTTAATTCAAGGCAAGAGTAACCTATCAGTTAACAGGAATATAGATGCATTGGCTCCAGGATGTGATAAGTCATGCATGGCATTAAATATGTCTGTGTAAAAATATTGGCACATACGAGCATAACCTACCAGTGCTAGTGTCAAAGATGTTCTTTTCTCTGCAGGTTGGAGTAGTGATTGTCACTAGGTTTTATTGTCCTGGAGAAGGCTTTGTAGATATGTAGATATTCATCCTTTTTTTTGTTCTCTGGACAAGGTGTAGAAATCTATAGGACTTCTTCAAAAAGGAATTGATTCCATGTGGTAAGGTATCTGCAGGGATGTTATTTGCTCCTTTGATATGTCAGATGTCAATTATGGTATGTTGTCTAACTGACAAATTTCTCATGGAAATTATTTGTCTAAAAGGTTTATGGCCTGCTAATATATGGAATTATTGATGGACATATCATATTGCAGAGAATGTAGTTAACAATTCTCTACCAAACAACATGCTCTGTTTATCTGACTGACAATTTTCTGAAGAAAGAAAGAAATTGTTTTGCATTCTGAGTTGCATTTTTATTGCAGGACAGGCTTCAATGTCAATTGAGGAAGCGTCTACCACCAGGCACAGTTCATGATTGGGCTGGATGCACTAACAGTAATTTCACCTTGTTGAATGCTGTTATGGCATGTTCTGACAATATGATAGTGCTGTTTTTTTACATTGGTTAACATGTTAGTAAATTACAAAAGTATTTGTGCAGTGTGTGGGAGGAACTTATGATAAAAGTTTATGAACTTTAGGAATTGGTGCAAGTGTCTCATCATGGGGCTAGGGAATCTTGAATGGATTTAACCTTGTCTGGCCATGGTGAAATACCATCAACAGAAATATGGTATCCTAAAAATGTGACTTTGGTTTGACTGAAAACGCATTTTATTGGGTTTATTACAATGCCATATTGTTTCAAGCATTCAAACACTTGCCTAACATGACTAATATGGTCCTGTATATTCCAGCCAACAAAGAGAATGTCATTGACGTAAATACAGATGAACAGAAAATCATGTAAGATCTGGTCTATAAATCTTTGAAATGTTTGGGCTACATTTCACAAGCCAAACAGTGCCTGTACAAAATCAGACAATCCAAATAGTGCAACAATAGCCATTTTTGGAATGTGTTCTGGCTCCACAGGTGTTATGGTTTTAGCAATTCTTATGTTATGTCATGTCCTGTATGTACTGGGTACCTATCAGGTTTCATAATGGAATTCAGTGCTATGTAGTCTCCACATGCATGCCAGATGTTGAAACCTTTTGAGTGAAATAATATGTAACTTCATCATCAGTTGAAATTCTGCTTTAGCAGCTTTTGTCTGGTGGCAAGCATCTGGCTTTACTATAGTTGGGTGGTCTGATTGTTTATGTGTAATTATTGTGTATGGCAAAACTTCCTTATAAAAAGAATGGAAAGATACTCCTTTAAAATTTTGAGGAATGCATTGTCTTGAGTGACATAATAGGGTGCCAGACCTAACAACTTCAGATGCTTTAAGGTGTGTTTCTGGGTCTCTTAATCACTAGCAATTTAGGTCAGTAAGACCAAATAGTACTTTTCATATGAGCAATTGTAAGAATGTGAGTGTGTGTTTTGTATAAACCTAAATTGAGCACCATATACTTTTCATCATATGTATGTATTAACGAACCATTTATGGCCTGTAAGTTAAATTTATTTAACTTAGAACTTATTCGCTTCTGTTGCTGGAAGAAGACACTTATGCAGCGCTGTCCACTAAGAATGATATTCCAGTAGCCTTATCACTCATGTAAAGTATGTGGCCAGAGCTAGCAGCACTGAGAGCTGATGCCACTTTCTCCCGCTTTTCCTTGTTCATTGAAATAACACAATGAAGCAGGTCCTATACAAAGGTCCTATTTCAAATGTTCAATGACAGTCGTATTAGTAGTATTATAATAAAATATAATAAGGGAGATCTGTCTTCGAACAAAGTTTTCTGAGGTGCCCTCTCTAAGTTTTCCCTGGAACCTTTGACTGATGAAATATCTTTTTCGTAGCTACATCCTGTTTAAGTACGCGTGAGGGCGCTAAAGTTTAAGTCTTTCGAAGGCGAAGGTTCAAAGCTCTATTTATAGATACTTACACGTGTTCGCGCCGATATTTATTTCTCTTCACACTCGAAGTTTCCAAGGTTCTTTTTAAAATTAATTATTAATTATTAAGATTTTTAATTAAGATTATATTGGAACCAAAGTATAAACTGGAATTTTTCCACAGTCGACGGCGTCAACTTGGAAAAAATTCCAGTTTATAGATTCGTTCCAGTATATCTGAAAAAAGAAGAGAAAACCAGCTTAGCTTTGAAAAATAAATTTTTATTCGCCATATTCTTTACAGCTTAGCTTTGATTTAAAAGTTCTTAGTTTTTAGTTTCAGTTCTGCTTAGAGTGTTCTTTTTTTGTTTTGTGTGTGTGTGTGTGTGTGTGTGTTTTTTAATTTTTTTTTACTTTTTTTTGCGTGGGCGTGTCGTCGAGCTCTGTAGCTAGCAGCTCCTCGTCGCTTTCTGTGTTATGGTTTTTTGTAGATATCTTTCTGGTCTGATGTTTCGGCATCGAATAATACTGCCAGTATTCCGCTTGGCAGTCTGCCATGCTTCTTAAGTGCGTTGCGCAGACTTGTGCCGGTTGCTCTTCTTCGAAGCATCCCGGCGATTCTGGTCGTTTTACTTCTTCGTTTAATTGTTTGGTAAGTTTTTTTTTACCCTGTAGAGACGTCTTCTTTTGTTTGGTGACGCTCCATCCCATTCGTCGTATTGTAGTGTTTCGGTCTGTTTAGGCTCTTCTCCTTTGCTTTCGAGTTCGGCTATTAGTTTGTGGTATTCATTGTTCGTGAACCTGTCGATGTGCCATTTCCATACAGTAATCCACATCAGCGGGTTGAGTTCTATTTTTCCCCACTTTTCTAATCTCGGCATTGGCCTGTTCGTCGTGTAATGATACATTCTCTTGAGAATGGCTTCTTTCTCGTGAAGTATCACTTTCCACAGTTCGCTGTTGCTGGTAGAGATGCACGGCGTCCGTCTTAGCAGCCTCTCGTTCTGGTGTTTCATGTTGACGTAGGTCTCCGTGCCTTCGAGGATGCATTTGGCCTCCTCCACGTTCTGTGGCGTGAACCACATTTCGTCTGTGTATATCAGTATCTTGTCGACGCACGTACCGAACGTGAAGTTGTCCGACGCCTGACATCTCATTCTGCCGCAGTTCATAAGGCCATTTCTTATTGATCTGAGCACGTATGACTTACCGGAATTGCTGACTCCGGTTATATGTAGGCTATTTATTTTAGGCATTATCTTGTGACACACTTCGAATGTGTCCTTAGCGAATTTGTTGATGTCGAACGAGTGGTGTGTACACCAATCTTCGAGTATGTTCAGGCTCTGGATGATGCTCCAGTACCTGTTTTTGTCTCTTGTGAAGAAATCGCGTTTATCAGCGATTTGCTCCCAGATCGGAGTAACTTTACATTCGATGTTAACGTCTGTTGCAGCCGCCGCTATGATCGTGTTGACGTTCGCTGTGTTCTTGTAGAACTCTTCCCATTGTTCTGCGTATTGTTTCTTTGTACTGTTTTTACAGTATATTATCACGTCCCTGAGGTCCGTGCTGTTACATTTTTTCATCATTCTCTTTACTTCTTCCCTCTCACTGTGGTCTTTTTCTCTATGAATTCATCGCCGGTGCTGCCGTTGTCGTAATCGTTGGGATGTTTCGACGTCAGCTGCCTCAGCATTGTTTTCTGCCTGTCGGTCGTTATGTTTCCGCACGCCACTACCTTTCGAATCTCGGCGTCACTGGTCAGGTATTTGGCGAGACCGTACGGGTTGTATACTCTTTGGCATTTCATAGCGTATTCTTTTTCTGGTTGGGTCGCCATCAGTTTCTTTAACATTATGAAGCTGTGTGTCGATGTGGGATGTTCGGCGTGCCATGTTATCATGTGGAAGTGGTTGATATCGTTGCACGCTTTGATTTTGCTTGGTCCCGCTTTGTGGTGTATCGCGATGTGCGGGTGTTTGTTGGCTATGTAAGCCAGGTACTTTTTTTTTTCGTCTGGTTTGTATGTTAATGTGCTACAGATGGTGCCTATAGATTCTTTGAGCTTGTATTTGAATTCTGTTGGGTTGTCCCATCTGTAGATCCATGTGTAAGCCTTTAAGTGTTTGCCGTTGGTTTCGCTGTCGTTCAGTATAGCTTCGTTCACTGCTCTGGCTTCTTCGATTTCTGTTGCCATCGTTCTTTTGTTTTCTTTTAACTTTTCAGCTCTTGTCTAGACTTGACCTCGGCCGCTTTTTGAATGAACTCCCGTTCTGTGTCTGCTGTCTCTATTGCCTTTGGAATGTCGAGTGTCTATTGTTCTTTGTTTACTTGTTTATGTATTTTCCTGAGTTTGTCGCCGCCGTCGTTGTTTGCCCTTTTCCAGCCCGTGCCTAGCTCCAAGTCTTTCGATTTTTTCATGTCACTCGTTTTGCGTAGTTGGTGGTGGTCGAAGCTTAGGTTCGCCACCTCGTTCATGCACACATCTTCCATCACTTCTGTTCGCATTCTCTTTCTTGCCTCGTTGTGGTTAAGGTCATTTTCCGCGTCTATTGCGTAAGGCTGACTGTGCTCATTTGCTGAACCCTCTGCCAACCTGGCTGAGAAATTCTGATGGGGTAATATAACCTAGTGCTTCTTGTTTCAATAACTGTGAGATATGTTTGTGCATTGACACTATTGAACATGATATAACCTTCTTGCAAAGTTCATCAAATGGCTTTTCCAAGAGGAGTGAATTAACATGACTAATGAGAGAGACAATAAAGCTTTACATAAACATTGTACTTACGAAAAGGGATTGTCATTAGAGAAAATTTCTACCTTTAAGTTAAGTCAAGGTAGGCCTGCTGATATTAATATCTTAATATCTTTTTTTTTTTTTATTCAACAAGGTATGAAGTTAGATGTTGGTTGTGATATCTGGTATCTATCATGCCTAAAGTGCTAACTAGTTCTCTAGTGTGCCAAGGGCAATAACTCAGCAGGATTATCTGACTACTGGGAAAGGGGTTTTATATAAATCCCTACAAAAGGTAAAATTATGCTCATGAAAGATTGGCAAACCTCTTTACACTTTATAGAATACAGTGAACCTTTGCAAATTTAATCTATCATCATTTAAAATACCATTTTCCTGTCTGCTTTGAGCATAAAAAACAATCATGTATACCAACTTATAGAGTATTTAAGAAATACTTTTGCACAGGTTATGATATAAAATAAATGAAATATCTTCTATTTTTTAATATGATAGAATTATAGATAAGATTACATGTGTTTGAAATTTCATAGGAGTTTTGTATAAATAATAAAATTTAAAAATTACTGAATTTACTTACTGACTGGTTGGTTGCAAATATTTATTGTTTTCCAGTTTTACTAAATTTAGGAAATGAAAGCATGTTTTAATCACATTCAAAGAATGTGGAATGTATGCAGAAAAATAAGACTTACCTCGTTATTATGTTACAGGTTAAAAAAAATGGATCAATATTTCTAATAAAAATTAAAGTTACATTGGGTCAATACTAACATTTGTCTAGAATTTCAAGCAAAATCTTAGCATTAAAACATCCTTTTTTTTTTTTTTTTTTTTAATGAATTTGGTATCTATGCATTAGTATTTGTCACATTTTATGTCAGGCTGCATCAAATATTTTCATCCTCTTAGAAGAGCAGTTTTTATTTTAAATAGTAGAATAGTAAATTGTTAATTTTCATAGCAATTTTTGATGATTTTCAGTTTTGATTTAAACAAATTTGTTGCTCTGGATTTAAGTAGTTAAAAAAAACTGCAACTTTGTATTATTTGTAAAACTTGCTGCGTGCCTAAATCTCTCCTTACTCCAAGCACCAAGTATGTTTAACAAAGAAGAGAATATCCTTTAAAAAAGAAAAAGTTGAGTTTACAAGTTGCAATATTTTTCACTTAATGAACTTGTGTTAATACTTTTAAAACATTCTGAACTTTAAAGTTCAATGTCATCCTAATGTTAAAAGATTTATCACAAAATCTTTTGCAAAGTTTGTACATTTCTGTAGATCATTTTATCTTTTACAGATATTCAAAAACATTTTCTTTCATTTCTGTAGTATATATGAGGGTGAACCAATAATTCTAAATTGTTAGCTGAATGTTGATCTGATATTTCCACTGCATAATGTTTGATCTTTGTGAACTGTAGAGAAATGTTGGGTTAAGTTCAGTGACAAGGTTGAAAAATAAATATTTTTGTAAAATTGTTGTTTTTTTTGTTTTTAAACATAATTAGGCTATGGGACTTTACTGGCAAACCTACATGTAGGCATATATAATGGCTGGTGTCAGTTTAATTTGCAGTCACAAATATTTTATTCTTTTCAATTTAAATAATTCATTAATTTTCCTATGATTTATTATAACAATATATCTGGCTCTATGACAAAATCACTGTTAAATATTTTCACAATATAACATTTGGACATTATGCTACAGTTTCTGGTACAGATCTCTTATATAGCATCATTGGCATCATGCACAAGTTGTATTCATCAATAATTTACATTGTGACATAAAAAGGTCTTGAAAATATTTTTCTCATTTTTAAAATCTCGGTGATTCTCTTGCTGCCTTTAAAGTGCAGCAAATATGTATTTGTGTTCACACCTTCCAGATTTATAAGTGTGTCTATTAATCATTTACTTTAATTTCTTCTTGTATGGAATAAAATATTTTATATTGGATGGTTCTTCATACTGTGCATATAAAAAGATACCACTGAATTTTTACTCAAATACCGGCATTTTTTGCATTTGGTTTTTTTTTTTTAATAAATATTTAATCATGCCCATTCTGATTCATACACAATTGTTTTTTTTTTCTGTTCTAATTTTTCTTTCCCAACATTTGTTGGAAGAATTAGTTCACAAAAAAAACTTTAAAAATGATTTGCTGTCATTGATATAATTTAACTTTCATTTCATTTTTCATAGCAAATGTAAACAATTCCATCTTTGTTGGGGCCTTAGCTTTGTTAATTATCTCACATTAATAATTTATTTAGCATCTATTATTATTTGCTAATTGTATCTCAAATTGTTATTGAAACAATATACATAATTTAACAATTATAGGATCAACTTGTTAATCTTTCTAATCACAGTTTAGAAAAAGTTAATCTTTAAATTATTGGGTGTGTGCAAAAGTTCATAGAACCCTCTCTTTGAAAACTAAAGACTGAATATACACTGTTAAAACCCATTTTTAATGTCTTGTATTCAGTTTTCATTTATCATGTAACTGAAATGTTAGTAGACAAGAAACACATATGACACTGCATGTTGTTCTTTTTCAAGTTGGGAAAGTGGTGATGGAAATATTATGTAGTGTGAATGATTTACAAAATTTAACGTAAATTTGACCCTCAAATTAGAAGAATTTAGAAATGATGATCTGGAAGTTCATTTAAATAATGATGTCATTCAATCAACATTTGGTCTTTGTTGGTCTTTCAACAGCTTTAAGACATTTGCAAAGTAATGGGAAGATAACAAAACAAAACAGGAAAATAGGTTCTACATGAATTAGTGAAACACTGAGACAAAAATTGTGTCCAGAAAAAAATCATAGACTGTCTGGAGCGCCAACAGCAGCACCTCCTAACGTATTTAGTAAAAGGTTTTTGTTTTGTTTTTGTTTCAATACGAAAGTTGTGCTATATTTCCAATTACTGAAGACTGATGAAACTTATTAAAGAGTGTTACAGTTGACATCTTTGAAGTTTGAGTGCTACTGGTGAAGAAAAATATGACCATTTATAAGACCGGATACTCCTACTACTGCATGGCAACATTTGTCCACATGTTCACCAGGCTTGGTGATATCAGTTTTTTATTCCTTATCTGGTCAAAAATTTAAATGTTTTTGATCAAAGTTTCATTGATAATTTAATTGCATTAAAGCCAGAGCTATTTTCTCAAGATAGAATTTGAAATCTTCAAGAACACTAACATAAGCTCATAGATCATCATCATCAGTCCCATAATTAGGTTTGGAAGTAGGGACACTGTTCAGGTGAGTGCCTGACGAGTTCCCTTCCAAATATCTGGGTTTAAAGCATGAGAGATATTCATTCATGAATAGTGTGTTTTTGGCAAGTAGACCTGGTAGAACCCATCCCTCTCCAGGTCAAACCATAGCCAATGTCCTTCAACTTTTGTCTTAGCCACAGGTATGTGGCTGTTGATTCCATCAGGGGAACACTCCAACCTGGCCATTCATTTCAGTCTAGAAAGCCTTCTACTCAGTGATGCCACATTATCACCTTACTGGTTGCATGCATAGCTATTGAACCCAGTATACTCTATTGTGTTAGATGGCCATTGACCTCATAAAAAGATTCATCCACTTTTTAACAGATCTTGTTTTTAATCCTCCTTGGTGTGTTTAGACACCCTACTTACCAGAAAATTTTGATGAGGAACCAGTTTAGTGTCTGACAATTCAAGCATGTGGGTTGCATGGTACCAATAACACTTGTAGAGTGACCTAATATAAGCACTATAGATAGGTAAGGAAAATATTTTCATTAATAATATGTATTAGATATTATTAAGTAACTATTTTTTATAAAAACTCAGGGAACCTTTGCACCCACCTAATACACTGTCATATTTTATTATGCAAGTAAATGTTTTCACAATAAAATTGATATTATCCAATAGAAGTTAGTAAAATCATATAAAGTTATTGAGCAGTAGGAGCACAAATTTGGAAATTGTAAAAGTGTACAACATAGCTCATAGAATAATCATAAAAAATTGAAAATGTTGCTAAATAAGAACAAGAAAAAATTGGGTTTAAGAATGTTACAAAAAGTGATTTTCAGAAAAATTAAAAGGGTAAGAAAAAGTGAATTGACCAACAAGAAAACATTTGAAAAAACTGGTCTTGTGAATATATACAGAAAAGATGAATATTAAGAACATTGGCTGCTATCATGTCTTTAGCCAAACTATTATGGTGAAGAATTACATGAAAATTGATTTCTCAGTATTCATTTTTAGAGATTACTGTAGTGTTACATTGAATGGACTGGTGAGCATTGAGTTTGAGTTTTTCATAAAGCTATAACTTCAACATGGTTGAACTGATATAATGTTTTTGGGCTAAATTTTAGGCAATAAAATTATAGGTTGATGATAGAATAATTCTCTGCATTTATCTGGACACTAAGTTCTCGGACAAGATATTTTTTGAGTGGTATGGGTTACAACCAATAAGCTTAAGATAAAAGAGTATAATCATGCAAGACAATGCTCGTTTACATTTTGTAAAGCTGACTGTTGCTCAGTTTGCTAAATAAGTTTTCAAAGAAACCAAATGGATGCAATAACCCCAGCCTCTTCAGTAATTAATCCAGCAGAAAAGTTTTCCATTATTAAAAAAGAGGTATATACCTCTCTTTTAATAATGGAAAACTTTTCTACTGAATGGAAAATCATTTAAAATGATGTATATGAGAATAGAAATCAATATTTAAGTGAAGAAGATCTATGGGAAACAGTAAACAAAACTGCTGCAAGTAATGTTAAAGTCAAAAACAGAAAAAAAGTTAATAAAATCAATGGACTGAAAGACTTATGAATGTTTATAGAATGTCAAAGAGCTTATTTTGTAAAATAATTTATTCAGGTACATGAAATAGTGTGTTAATATCTGTGGAATATTTTGGATTTATAAATATTAATAAAGATATTATAAGCTGAAACACCTACAACATATATCCTAAAGATTTTTCTAACATTGCTTGGTTAATAGTTTTATGAAAACATTGACTTGCATAATAAAATCTGACTCAATGTAGAATAGACATGGTAATCTGTCTATATTTCTGAGATGAGGTATTATGTACACAATTTACATTATTCGGACTATTGTCCTCATCTTTGTTGCCATATGTATCATGTTTCAGCCATTGTATGTTCCGACCTTCTTCAAGTGGTTGGAATGCCAAACTGAACCCTTTATTTCACTCGCTGGGATAGGCTGTTCTAGTTCCACATGCCATGTCTAATAGATATCAGTTATCTCCTGTTAATTCACCTCTCCAAGTTCTCCACTGCCTTAATCAGGTATTGAACTCACAACTCTCTGGGTCCTGTCACTGGATCTAACCAACACCTTTATTCACTGTGCCATGTGTCCTTAAGGAAAAAATGAAAATGTTGGTAAAATAAGAACAAGAAAAAATTGGTTTTAAGAATGTTACAAAAAGTGGTTTTCAGAAAAATTAAAATGGTAAAAAAAAGTGAATTGACCAACAAGAAAACATGAAATCACAAGATGATTTATTTTTGTCCTTACATCCATTAGACATGGCATGTGGAACTAGAACAGTCCACCCCAGCAAGTGAAATAAAGAGTTCAGTTTGACATTCCAACTACCTGAAGGAGGCCTGAGCATACAATGGCTGAAATGTTGTGATAAATATGGCAACAAAGATGACAATAGTCCAAATAATGTAAATAGTAGACAGTAATGAAAACAAATTTCTCACCAAATATTTATAATAGATTTTAAAAAAAAGGAAAATTATGTTTATAACCTTCTGACTACAGTCAGAAGGTTATAAACATAATTTTACTTTGAAGTCAAATTTTCAATTCTTTACTAAATAGAAAAGATTCATTAAGAAAATTTATGTTTTCAAATGAAATCAAGGAGAATTCTTTTAGGTTGGAACAGAAATTAGTAAAGATTTATTGAACAGGAAATGACTTACATAATTCCTCAACTCTTGTCAAATAACACTTACAAAAGATATGATCTAAATTTGAAATCTGGGTAAAAAGTTTGTTGAATATGTATTTCACTGAAAAGTGATTTATATTGTTAATTTTTATTACTAAACTTTTACTATGATAATGGTTGAAATAGCAGTCTCCTTGACCTCAAATTACTTATCCAACTTGCTTGTATGAATAACCTTAGTCTGATTAAATGATTCAATATGTTGACCCCCCCCCAAGACCCCCCCAAGAAAAAGACTTAAAATAAAGTCAGGCTTTGACATCTACAAATATCCTAGAAGTACTTTATAATTCCATTTAGTATTGTTGGTTAGTCACTGGTAAGCCTTCATACTTATTTGTATAGTAATTATTTAATCATGCTTCTCATCACTGGGATTTATTCATTTTTGTAAATAGTTACACATTTAACTTACTTTCATTTCATAACTGTTCATTTTTTATCTGCTAATATCAATTTTATCATCTTAAACTTGTTCAATAGTTACAAGCGCACATGTAAATAACACTTATTTTTTAAGGCCTTTAAACTTCTATATAAGGAATATTATCATCATTGTCTTTGAGGGTCTGTTCATGAAATCACAAGATGATTTATTTTATACTAGTTGAGATTTAAATTGCTTTGGACTTATAGCTCATCATTTAATAATATTGCTAGTAAAAATGATATTGAAGATTATCTCCCTTTATGATCAGGCCTTTGTTTTAAGTCTAAGGAGTTAATATGAACTGGAAAAATTCATAATTGTAAATTTTCAATACATTATAGAAGGTAAAATTACCTGCATTTTTTCATTTATGATTTTTCAAAAATCCAACCAAAGCACACTTGTCAAAATTTGTAGACTAGTGTTGATCTTAACATAGTTCAAATCAACAATCTTTAGTTAAATTATTCTGTTTATAATTATTTTAGTGTTAATCTTTTGCACATGTAATCATGCACCACAAAAAAAGCATTTATATTAGTTGTAAATAGTGGTGTGTGGTTTCTTTTGATATTGTATTTTTATACAAATTTACAAATGTATTTTTCTATTAATTCTCTTGCTTTCTTTTTAAACAAAATGACAATTAAATGATTAAAAACAAAACAGCCATAGTTTGTTATTTATTTATTATGTTGGATCCAACAAACATAGACACATGATGAATAGGAATTGTTTTAATGCATGTGGATTTATAGACTTGTTAAAACATTTATGTGTATATGTATGTATGTATGTATATATATATATTGCTTTTACCTATTTTTTTTTATTTATTGCTTTTACCTAATGTATATAATATATGTTATATATATATATATATATATATATATATATATATATATATGAAAAACATGATATATATATATATATATATATATATATATATATGAAAAACATGATATATATATGTATATGAAAAACATGATATATATATATATGAAAAACATGATATATATATATGTATATGAAAAGCATGATATTATATATATATGTATATGAAAAGCATGATATTATATATATATATATATATATGAAAAACATGATATTATATATATATATATATAATATGAATATAATAAGTATATATTATATATGTATAATATATATATGTAAATAATATGTATTTCGTATATATGTGTGTGTGTGTGCATATTATGTATGTATATAATATATTATATATGTATATATATTATGTACCACCCTCTTTTACTGTTATGATAGTAGTGGGTGGCACAATAACATATAAAATCACAAATTCTTTTACCAATGGTCCTTTTCTGGTTGATCAAACATGGCCGAGCTAAAGGGAAGCAATTAATGAACAAACATGGTTGGTGACAAACAACAGAAAGCAAAGATATAGTGATAATAAATAACCATTTTATTACTGAAATATACAAATCGGGATTAAATATGTTGGGGTATATATATTTATCCATATATGTATAGGTATATAATACATATATATATATATATGTATGTATATAATATGTGTATATATAATATACATGTGTGTTTATTATATATATCTATAATATGTATATATAATATACATGTGTGTTTATTATATATATCTATAATATGTATATATTATATACATGTATATAATATATATGTGTATATGATATATATGAAATGTATATATATATGTATATAATACATATATATAAATACACACACACACATATATATATATATATATTATATAAGAGTTGGCAAACCAATTTAGTTTTCCCTTAAAAATCATACAGTTGATTGCTTTTGGACGTTAATGCATAACACTTAGCCCATGTATAGCTTCACCTGAATTGAAACATTTAAATGACTATTTTAAGTGCTCTTTACTTTCATTTTTGTATTCAATTATCTAATGATATTTTTAAAGCATTGATTAAAATTTCCATGCTAAGAGTCAAAGTAAATATTTTACAAAATTTGTCAGTTCGTTTCCACACTTCACAGCACAAGCTGTGATGACATCCAAGTTCAGCTGTATGATAATACACCAGGCTTGCTATGTTCACGTTTGTCGCACTATCTGTGATCGAATTCAACAAAGAGTAACGACAAATGCTTTTCAAACTCTGGTTGTGAAATAGTAAACAGTATGATTTTTTACTTAATGGACAATGTCTTCCTTTGTGAAGATGAACCTGCTACCTTACTAACTTCCAGCCACAGAAAAAGGACCTTTACACTCGTTGCCTGCCCATTTTAGTGACTGCTGACTTACTCCTGGTACTTTCCTCCTCACTACTTGCTGACTTCCTAATTATATTGATACTTGCTGAGGTCCTATCACCCCTATCCGTACACTTGAGTTCCAGAAATGGAGACCAACCATTCAGCTTTTGGGTGATCAATTTTTCAAATGACTCTACATTTTTGATTATCTAAAATCACTAACAAAATTTTATGTTTGCCAGTTAAAAGGCAGGCTGGAGACAGGTTTCCTGAAAAATCTTAGTCATTAAATTGACTAAAAGATGTGCTGGAGACAAGATTCCTAAGTAACTCTGAAACATTATATTGACTTAAATAGAAAAAAGAATCTATTTATCTCCTAAGGATGTGTGAGAAATTGTATTGCTACAAAAGCCTACTGCAATAATGATTCTGTTATACTAGCAAATAGGAATTCTATTTTTTTTCATCTGTAGAATTTTAAAAACTGGGAATCTAAATTTTTTATTGCTAAAGTTAGCTTTCAACTGAAAACTAAAAATTGTTATTCATTCAAAGTTAATAATAATTTATTGAGATATTTTTTAATTCCTGCCTATTAATACATGTACACTATGTTTTAGTTCCTAGTTCAAATGCAAGTTTATTTTTACTTTCCTTTTACTTTACTGGAATTATATGTCATTAAGTTGAACATTTCAATGAAGCCTATGATTTTTTAAAATACATTTTAAAAATCTTAATCTTAAAATGAACGACTATTATTAGATTGCTCAACATAATGTTTAAGTAAAGAAAAAAGAAAATATAAAAGATTATTCAGAATATCCTCCAGTATACATTTATTTCACTTTTGCAGCAAAACATCAGTTTCCCTCTTAAAAATGATTAAAAAACTGGCTTGGATACTTGAAGATTATGATTCATAGTAAAGAGACAGGATGTAATAAAGTCTCTAAAACTCATTCTACTTTATTGATGTCATTTTTTTTATCATGGAGACAAGTCCAATCATTCAGCAAAATAACACTAATTGCTGCACAAAGTTGGAAGCAGACAGGTGTGGATTATATCCTGATGATAGCAGTATGATGTTTAATGCATCTCCCATGTTTACAAAATATCATACATAGCCACTGCTTTTGTCAGTGACATGGAACAATTTTGTGTTTCTCCAGGAATAACTTATATTTACTCCCTGGAGAATCATTTCTCAGTATTTTTGTAGAGAAACTACATAACTTGGTGTATCATTATGCATTTTTGCTTAGTTTTAGGTGATACTGTCAGGTATTCAATGAAGTCTTTTGTAGGGTTTGGTTTTGGCATGTTGTAGGATTTGATAAACTGTCACAATGTGCTTTGTGTTGACAGATTTTTGATACTTTAATTTCTGAACTGGCAATATTTAGTCTCCGCTGACCAAATCAGGTGTATATCCTATCTGAAATACCCACTGGCCATTTGATTGCTGTTTCATCCAACATTGATGCACCTATATGCATCTCATGACATGGTTTATTCCAGAATATCAGATAACTATCCAATTTTAGTATATTTGTGGAATCTTCCATATTATCCTTCCACCCCTTTTGGTAAGATGTATTCTTCCCTAAAAAAGCCTTAACCAATCACTTTTTCGTTTCAGTAAATTCAATCTTCTATTGGTTAAGAAACACTAAACTGTAGCAAAGTCGAAACAGATCCTTTTTCCCGCCGAAGCTCCCTGGAGCCGAGTTTTAGACACCAAAGTCTATATAAACAGCCACATGACTCAATTCAAGTCAGTCAGTCATCGAGTTTCGTGAGGTGCTACCAAACTCCACACGTGTCAATTCACTGACTCTGTGACATAGAGAGTACCCAACACCCCACCCCACCCCGAGGTGGATTTAGTAATCAACAGTGCTAAAGAATTAGGATGAAGGTGCTAATTACTTGGGTAGAAGGAATCCGGAGTAATTCCAGAAATAAGTTTATTTTTTTTCTCTTGTTTTTTTTTTCTCTTAATAATTGTTTCTGGGGTTGAGGTATTAGTTAATTACATGTAATAATTCCAAATTGATTAAGAGACGGATTCGTTAAAGTAAAGTTTGTGATAAATGGCAAATTGGATTTTTGGTTGGTTTGAATAGCGGAATTCGGCCAGACGGGATAAGTGGTTTTGGCAAAATTTAAGTATACGTTGTCTGCGGAAGCTCCAGCAGGAGGACCGAATCCGATTTTAGTACCTCTTGAAAACTGGTTGCCCGCGGAGATCCGGAGATTAGGTGGAAACACATGGTGGTCCAGGCGATTTGCATATTAAAATTCGGGGGCGGTGCCTAAAGATGGTTTAGCTCCGCCTCTCTCTATATAAACTGCCCGCACGCTTGAGTTAGTCAGATGAGTTCGGAGTTCGGAGTTCGGAGATTAGAACGCGGAAGAGGCGGCTTGTTGGAATTTGCTGGTCTGGTCTGTTGGTTGCCCTGTGTCAAGAAGACCGATCCGAACCAAGAGATCGAAATAGAACCCGTACGAATCCAGATAACTTCGTCAACAAGGCTGCGAGAAAGCAGACTGCTTTATCGTAGGGTGCAGACGAAGATCCACGAATTACTTCCCTTAGATCAGCCGAAATTGTTTAGGCAGAAATTTTCCTACTGTCTCTCTGTGACTTTCCGACCCAAACGAGTGAATCTCGTTACGACATTTTGTACTCGTGTAAATTCTTCGGTAGAGACATACAAAACAGTGGCCTAAATAGGGCTCTTTGTACAGGAAAAGGAGTTGCTTATTTTTTTTCTTTTTCATGTGTTTGCGGCTACGACAAGAGACTTTTGCTGCATGAATAGTGATTTCCTTTCAGTGAAATACCCAGCCATTTCCTCCCCTTCCCACCGGATCGTTCTGAGGAGATCGATACACTGCTGTTTGGATCAAGAATTCACAACGTGGCGAATAGTAGTGGTTCCTTCAGTTCACTGGAGGAAGATCGGGTGGCTTTCTTTTTCGGCCAGAACCACCGGGGAGACAGGACAGAACTGCAACAGGCAAGGTTATTACGTTAGAACTCAACATCACTTCAAAATTCTCAACAAACTCAACACAGCACTCAATCGACCATTGTCCGCGTAGTAATCAAATTACAATTGACTTAAAAAGTGAACGTTTTCACTACACAAACAGTAATTGTACAATTCATCAATTTAGCCAAACAGTTAAAGGCAAACACCTATTCACAGCTTAAATTCTAACTAACAATTAATACACGCATACACACTAATATTTGAACGAACACATTTGAGAATTTTCCTTGCAGAAACCAAATTATTTTAATTTCACGAACAAATCAAAACCATTAACTTTTATTGACCAAATTTCTGCATGAACATTCTTCATAACCTTGTCTCAATTGCCACAATCAACAAAGATTCTGTTATCCTTGCATGTATCTCTATAAAAATCTCTTTATTATTGGATCCCTATCTACTGTGTTTTTAGTAATTTCATGCAATGCAAATTGTCCTTATATTCCTTATTTGATCTACGTGTTGTGGGATAATGCATAATAATCACGCATAATCTTTGCCTTACATAAATTATCTTCTGATACATTTTCAGTCAGCTACAACCTGCAACATATTCATCTATCCACTAGGACGCTATTTAGTACTACATTAAACACCACGTAAAAACGGACCTTCATAGATTACAAAGATTGCGAATGAATTCAAAGTAATGCTACGTGATGGTGCTATCTAACCACCTCTTTTTCTACTACATCAAGTACATAAATTCTTTCAGCAATGTGTTGACTAGCAGTGTCTCAGTGCTTCAACAACACTAGATAAATATACATTACTCCACATACATGATTTTATGATGAGATAACCAGACAACATATTTTTGAAATTAGATTTAGCAAAAGTATTCCATCACCGCCGATCAAACCTCGAACTACTGTCAGTCACCTACAGATGTCCCCTCAATGAACTCATAGACGATCCATCGCTAAAGATTCAGGTAACATGGTCGGCTCCCCGTATTGCTCTAGTAAGTACCTGACTCCTCATGTTATCTTCTACCTTTACAAGAACAAGATCAGGTCGAAAATCGAGTACTGTTGTCACATATGGGCGGGGGCTGCCCACTTCTCACTTTCCAGGCTCGATAGAGTTCAAAAGCGTCTCTAAAAATTTGTGAGTAATGAATCATTTTTCACCCTCCAGCCTCTTTATTACAGGCGGAGCCTCTCACTTCTTTATCGCTACTTCCATGTAAAGTGCTCGGACGAACTACATTCTTTGATTTTTCCAGGCCTAATCTTCACAGCTAGGACCCACCATGCCACTTACATTCTAGCAAACACCACCCACATTCCCTCTGTATTCCATCGGTGAAAAGTAAGTTCCATTCGAATAGCTTCTTCCCTCGAACCACTGCTCTGTGGAACAGACACCCAAGAGAATGTTTTCTCGATCGCTACAACCTTAACCTGTCTAGGGTTAACCCCTTTTTTTCTTCTCCTATCCGTATAATCTGTAAACGTGGGCCAAACACTTTTTATGAAACTTAACGTAACCCTCTACCTGGAGTAGCCCCCTTCTGTAAAAAAACACTTCTGCTAAAAAAAAAAAAAAAAAAACGAAAAAGAAAAAAGACTATGACTACTTCCTTTGGAAGATGCAATTTCATTCATGTTTACATTGATGTATTAATTGCAAGCAAAAATGAGAAAAGCATAAATCACACTTACGCTAAGTATTCAAAACTAAATTATTACAATTTAAAGTTGAACTTTGACGTTTATACATAAACTGCTAGAAAAATACTCCAGTTTAGCATCACCCCCCCAACGACAGTGCAAACCACAAAATACTGTGGAGTTTGTCACAGAATAAACACAGGAAGACATTCACCAATTTTCGGAAAAATTAGGTAGCTCTCCGAGCCAAACTTGCAAGCAGCTGAAGCCAAATTAAAAAAAAATGAAAAGTTCAGGTGTTATTTCCCAATTAAAGAGTGAATGATCATCAATTCTTTATATGGTCACAGAATTTATCGTTGTTATGGTGATTTTCTTTTGTCCATTACTATAATGAAAACCGATCGCTACGCCTTTCCCAATATAAATTCATTTAGCAGTAAATATCGTTTTTCCAAAATCATCTGAAATTCACTGTGAAGGAATTTCATTTTCAGATGATGCATATAGATAAAGTGGGACCGCTTTCCTTGGTCTGTAATAGTATAGACGCATACTTAGGAAGACCATGTAGATAATTACTTACATGTATCGACCGTGGAACACGTAAGATCGAAACTCAACCCCAAGCCAAAATGACTGCTCGATCAGTTGTAATAGTTTTCTTAAATATGTGGATTACTCGATTCAAAGTTCTGTTATGCAAGAGCTACTCAATTTGAGATAGAGAGAGAGAGGGAGAGAGAGAGAGAGAGAGAATTGTATCTTAGCGAATATTGAAGGCTTCCATAGATTAACAACAGTCGCTAATTATCCACAATGTCATGGCTTAAGTCAAGAGAATGTGCAGAACACTAATAATAGCGACATACTTCTTCTTTAGTTATTAATCGACCAATTCAGTACTATAGTAAAAACACGGATCAGTAGCAATTTCATAAAACGTGATACAATGTCAAAACTCTACTTACACGACAAAGACTACACTTACAGGCACTAGTTAACATGGTCCTTAAGTTCAATTTTAAACTACGGTGAAACCTTTCAACCATGTCATTCACACCCGGGTCATACGCTGTAGTACAAACTTATTGAAAACCTAAAAGTTTGTTGAAATAAATTGGACTCAAATTGGCGATGACAGCAAAGATTCCAAAACGAAATATCCTCCCTGAGGTAAAGGTTTTTATTGTGCTGTACGCCGTGAATATGGAGAATGCCTTCCACCAACGTATGAAGCGATCGACGTACGACAATAAATGGTTTTATCCGGTAATATTGATGTGTATATGCTTAAAAAACACGGTTGTCCGGTTCTGGGACGTACGTATGTGTGTGTGCGTGTTTTCCCATTTTCTCTTATTGGTACTGGATACAAGATTTCACTTTCATGTCATATTCCATGCGTGCCCAGAGAAATATATCTGCAATCAATCGGATATATGCGCCAAGATGCTATAGATTTTGTAAGATGTAGAAAACATTCTCAACGATTCGGGAACGAAGAGGCGAAGACAACCAGTGCTGGTGTCGCATAAAATTTCAATGGAAAACAGGAATATTTACAAAAGGCAATGACGAATATGTTTTACAGGTGTTTGTTTTCTGAAAAAGTTTTTGTTACATGTTTGTCTTTTTCTTGTACTTTAGCAAATGTTTGATATTCCGTATTGGGAGATGTGCAGGTAGTGCAATGTATAGTGCTTCGAAATGGGAAATCGGAGCGCCGAGTTCGAATAACTGTCATGTTCCTTACATTCCCTTACACTCAAATACCCGTGGGAAAGGCATAAATCCATCTCCTCTTCCATATCTATGGATTAAACAGTAGAACGTTTATCCGGAGAAATCATTGTTATTCTAAAAAAATTGATAATGCAATAGTCAATAATTATTCTTAAAATCCAGAAATATGTTTCGGCTTTAAATAATCCACAAAAGTTGATAAACCGTAAAAAACAATCAATCGTGCTGGGGTATTACAAAAATATTTTAATGCTTGGGTTATGTTGCTAGTGGGAATATTGCCCTCAGATTTAATAAACTTTATGAAATAATCAAGTGCTTAATTTATTTATCCGAACCAAACCGGAAAGTAACTATGTTTTATAGTCTGTAACGATGTGAAAAGTTCTTTCCAGTAGCTAGAGGAATTGTCTGAATGCAGAATAAACTGTCAGGAGATTTTGTCGAAAAATACTATATCTCGACTCTGAAAAAATCAGTAGCCAATATATAAAATTACACCAATACCAACAGTGATGCTTTCATAATGCTGTTTGACCAAGTGGTTATTCGGCCATTGGCATAGCCGTGATGGAAATTAATAATATCATGTTACGCCAGGAATGTCATCAGATAATGGGTGAGCTATGGATAAAAGATTTGTTCCGCCAGATCGCATTTACTCCATTATGGGCATTATTATATCAATGATATAATAACACCTTATTTCACGGCTGGACCGGAATAGTTGAAAAGAAAGGAATGACAAACATGCTTGGTTCTCAGAGAGTTTTATGTCGCTAAGTCGTACGCAAAATTATATATACATATTTGTCCCACGCAAAGACATTTCTACACATATAGTTTCTATATGTGTAGGTCCTTACTTTGGAATAATTCCCAACGGGAATTGGAGCTGTCGAAACCATGTTTAGGATTCCAGATTCAAGCGGGTCACTAGCTGGGACATATTCCTCCCAGACAGGAAACAGCGAGTCATGGGTTTTTCCCAACACGAGGAAGATATATTTCCATAGGAAGACGACACCATGAGCTTGTAAACATGATCACGTGGCAGCTGACTGGGGGGGGGGGTAGATTTAGCTTTAGTCCAGGCCCCTTGGCTTGAATAAAAAAAAAACTACTACTCGATTTGACTCTTAGAAGCTGATTGACTGCCCACTTTCATCACTACGAAGTGACGTCACTAAGCGCCTGTCATGTGACCCATGTGACTTCATGTTGATCAAAGGAATATAATCGCCTTTTATATCCCTACAGTTGCTTAATTTAAACCAGGTAGAGAGGAAGAGTCGGCCATATTGAACTTTTTAAAAATTTTTCTGTTCGTCAAACATTTTTTACGAAAATGACCACATTTTTATATGTCTGACTACAAACTGTCCAAAATCTATTTTTATATAAACTGTGTTATATTAAATTTGAAACAACCTTTCTTTCTGATAAACGGAATATACTTGATAAAACATTTGAAATATGCTGTTTCATTGTCGAAAAAGCGAAAACATTACATTTTTGGTGAGGGTGTTAAACTCTCATGAAAAACAGTGTAAAAGAGACAGGAAATCTTGGAAATATTCCAACACATTTACCTTTCTGAATATTATTAATTTTTAAGTCTTAACATCGTTGAAAGTAAGATCCTCATAGGTGTTACCAAAGGTAATGTTAATGAACTTTTGTGAATTGAGTGTATGTACGAATTTAATGTGTCATTTCGTAAGATTCATTTAAGTCAGGGTCCACTATTATAAAAAAATGGCGAGGGAAAGGGAATATTCTACTCAATAATTTTTGGATAGCGTTAGTAGAGTCAATTGACTGAACTATCAATATAAAATAGAACGATCTCTGAAGAGGTACCGCTCAAAATTCGCTAAAAAGAGGACACATGAAAAAATGTCCCAAACACAATAAAAACAAAATTTTATCGTTAAAATCTTTCTGTTATTATTACGAGGAAAGATCAAAGGATTTTCAGATGCAAAATTTACTATTCTTTTAATCCTTTTTAGAACTTTGGAAATTTTGGTTAAAAATCTTGTTTCTGTTTGTGTCAACGCGAGACCTTAAAACATCTTTTTGCGGTGAAAAACATTGATTTGAAAATTCTTGAAAAAAGCATGTAAATGTCAGATTTTAATGAAAATTTCAGGACTTATTTAGAAATGAATTAAATTACATTTAAACGTTTCTTTTTAGAAAAGTTTTCGAAAAATATTTTCTTTTACGTCTGTTACCCCAACTCATTTAATTTTTATGAAATTTTGAGAAATTATTTTTTGTATCGCTTAATGTTTATATTTGTTATATGAATAAGTACTCAGAGAATTTAAATTGTCATATTTTCTTTGTCAAACAGGACTCCCAGTTACAAAAATCTACCCTGAATCGTAAAATAAAAATATGCAATAAAACTAAGACATTCTTTAATTAGAAAAGCTACTGTTTTTGTAAATTAAATATATTATGAACCCTAATGTCATGAGAAAAAAAGAACTTTCAATGAAAGTTGAATTTAAAGGCTACCAAAGCTACCAAAACTGTTCGAGACATTAGTGCTTTGTACGGAGATGATTTCCTTACCAACCGAATGGCATAGAAATAGTTTTCCCTTTTCAAGGAGGGAAGTTCAAACTAATAAATTCTCCACGTTATAGCCGACCTGTTCAGTTTGATAAGAACCAACTGCACGCTCTGATTAAAGAGCCGCGCCAGACCACGAGGAAATTGGCTCAGAAGATGCTAAGTTATCACGTTACTGTCGTTCGTCATCTTCACTCAATGGGTAAGATCCAGAAACACGGCGCATGAGTGCCACACGCATTGACCGAGATAAACAAACTGTAGCGCCATTCCATTGTCTCCAGTTTACTTGCTCCACACCAAGCTACTTATGGATATAAAGAAAGAGCTCGGCTGGGAAGTTCTTCCACATCCATCATATTTTACTGAATTAGCCTCTCCAGACTACTGTAGTTGAACCTCTGGAGTGGGGAGCGATGTGAAATGGCCCGAGCGCCCCAAATCAGTATGTCACAAGAGGACCACTAACATTTTTAAATTAAAGACGTGAATTCTAACAGGTGAAACAAAATGGACATCAGAACGAGGATATTTAAAATTAATAGAAAATTTATTTACAATACAGACCTGAGTGACCGAGGGTTAGATGGTCTGATAATTGAAGGGTGGTCGGACTGGACGACGGGACTTGAGGTGCAGGTGTTCCGGTCGTGTCGATAGCTGGATTGGTGATGTCGACGACGGGACGTTGATATGCGGACGTTCCGGTCGTGTCGGACTGATAAGTTGATCGCTGCTGGTCGTCGCAGGTGATTGCTGCTGGTCGTTGCTGGACGATCGCTGGTCGCTGCATATGATCGCTGCTGGCTGTTTGGTTAGTCGGTTGGGTTTCGAGGTCAGGTAATTGACGTGTGATTGGTCTGGTCTGGGCCGGGCAGGAACGGGAAGCTGGCGTTGTGATGTTGTTGGTCCAGAGTCCGGTGCTGGCGTTGCGTATCTGCTGGTCGAGTCCGATGTCGAAACCTCCCGTAGTATTATAACTGGACGACTAAGAATAGAAGTAAAAAGGCCCAACTAGCGTCCACTTGGCAGACAAAAAATGGGAAAAGAACTTAATACGCAGCCCGTCCAAATAAATAATAAAAACGAACGAATTTATGTAAAAACTATATATATATATATATATATATATATATATATATATATATATTTGTAACAACAATTATATATTAATAAAAGGGCATTCACGTTGATTTCGTCAAGTAATTTTTTTCAGTTGTGCCCACCTTACTAATATTTCCCAAACATCTGGGAGTAAATAAATCTCTAATTACATAAGACCTTTCGACCTCCGCGTTAAAAATGCTTTTCTGTCATATTTTAAACTAAAAGTAATATGTTTTAATTCAGATTAATTAAACTTTAAATCAGCTAATATTTCTCAAATAAAATTTCAGAAAAGTATATTTTATTTCTGAAACATTTTTTAATAAAGAGAATTATGTTGTGTCAATAATGGCGTTTTTTTACAGGCTTCCAGAGAACTGAAATTCTTCCTATTAAGAGGGGTCGAAATAAGTTCTTCCTATTTGTAGAGATAGAAATAAGTGGTAATTTGAAGGTGAGAGATCAGATGAGTACGACGAATAAAGTAGGATATTCCAGCCAAAGTTTACCAGTTTCTGCCGAGTCTGAAGAGAGACGTGAGGTCTGTCGTTGTTCTGATAGAACTCTCCTCATTGGTTTTTTTCATCGTTTTGAATTGGCCAAATAGCGAACAGTACATGTTTTTGATGTAGAGTGAATTAGAAAGAGGACTAATTTGAAGCAGAGTATAACCCTTGAATTATTTTTTAATCAGTGTTTCGATTTGGTCATCATCAATGAGTACAGGCCTCTCGGAACGTTCTCAGTTTTCCAGATCAATTTTTTTTTGCGAACCTCTTAAGTACTCTCAGCTATGGTACCATCTCCATAATCGGTACATATCTTTTTTTTGCTGTTTGTACATCATGTTTCCTTTCCAGATACAAAAGAGCATCAAATGACAAAAATATATCTCATTTTCCTCTGTTTTCACTTTTAACATGAAAACATTTAAACTTCATAATCCACACATAAACCGCATTTAAACGCGTTTAAATGTTACATTTCGGAATATGTAGATATGTTATAAATTTCAGTCACGTGTTAGAAAAATCTAATGAACTTTTTTTCTAAATCAGTAGTTTTAAGAAATAGCATTTTTAAATTCTGTCGAACCTTTTCTTATTAAGTGAAGTTATCACTGGCTTTGATTAATAGAATCAGTCATCTCATTTCATATTGCATATCGTTTTATCGAATTGCTTTTGAGTTTTGTGGCATAAAGTTGTCTAATTTCAATGGAGCTGTTCCCCCCCACCCCCAAACAGTACCTCTAACTCGGTAGGAGGCTAGGGTTAATCAATGGCTCAATGGCGCTTGGAGTGGCTGGAATAAATTTAGTATTTGATCCAATGTACTTATAGGATTTCCACTTTAAACGCGGTCTTGTGACATATTTCGTTTTGAGCGAGTGGGCTAATAGAATTCATATTACTATAAGTTGAAATTCTGAATAATGGTGAAAATACAAATCAATCTTTAAATGTAAATAAGTGGTTTAACATTTGAATACTTTCTAGCACAATTAACATTTATTAATCTTTTTTTAGTATACATATTATTCTTGATATTTACTAGCCCGGTTTAGTAATGGGTAAATGAGGTATTGAAAAATTATAGTGCACCAAATGGATAGGCCTGTTCACAAGTGGGGTAGGCTTTTCACCTTGGTTCGAACACCACTTTTTGGCACTGGTAGGATATACACAACTATTTCCGCCACCAGTCAGGCCTTCTTTTGAGGTTTGCGAATTTGTGTAACAACAGCAAAAAATAGAGAATCAACATAGATTTTTAGACCACTTTCTTCTTTAATTGCTGATCTTTGTTAAAACTTTTTCAGATGCCAGTCACATTCATTAACTTTCTTATATTCAATCAACGTATGTTCTCATTTCTTTATCCGTTATTAAGTTGTTCGGAAAATAAGGTCCGATTTTGCAATAAACATTTTGTATTTTAATATATTAGAATAGTCATTCCTAACGATTAACGTATCTTCTTTGTTAATTTTATATCAACCTACTTCAGAATTTAACTTAAAACATTATATACACACTAGCAGCATGGCCCGGCGTTGCTCGTGCTTGATTCAAAAATCTTACGACTCATACAGCAATCGCTATCACTTGACTTAAAATATTTTTGCCTTTCCCTGCCTTTAAAGGAGTACTCTTGCCGTGCTGATGTTGCTACATGTCTTACTTCTTGCCTATCTCACACTGCGAAATTTTTTTCTAAGCTCTATACTAAACATTAAATCTGTTATGAAAAAAGAACTAAACAAAATGATCACAAAACGATCAGCTTTAAAAAAGGACTCGTAACTGGAAAAACCGAATGAAAAAAGAATGTTAACAACAAATACTTTTTCACACCTAACCCAGTTCTGAGGAAATCAGTATCAACGTTGAGTTTAAGCAAGCGAATGAGCCAATTAGGGTAAAGTGCCATGCAGATTTAAATTTTTCCCACTTGTGATGAATGCAGCTATCGATTTTTTTTTGCATGCTAGCATGCTAGTTAACATTCGTGTCAGTCAGCTGTTGGCTCTCATGTTGGCCAATAGAATCTTCCTGCCTATTCGTGGCAGCCAGCTATAGGCTCTCACTCTGGCCAGTAGAAAATGGCTGCAAACTACATGAAAACTGCTGTAGAAGCATGAAGAAATCGATTATTTCCACTATCGATGGGAGTTGGGAAATGCAAATTCGGTCTTGGCCTTCCTGCTAACTTGGAGCATATGCATGTAAATTTTGGTGCAAATCCGTCGAAAATTGCGGCCGTGCATTCGTTACACACACACACATCCTGCCTTTTATAGATAGAGATAATATACATTATTTTTTGCACGAGTCCAAATGTTTCACAAACTGCTTTCCACATTAATAGAGTATTGGGGAGGGAAGGATCCACTTGTGATCTGAGATTACGGCGCTGGTTTCTGATGTTCCGTAATGGGAAGATCAGGGTGAGGGAGGACGTCCATCTGAAAATGACAATCAACATCTGAAAACACAAAACCCACATCAAAGTGTCAGAGAAATGTCTCAGATAATGGGTACCAATCTTTCAACAATATAGGAACATCTAAAGAAAATTAGTAAGGCGAAGAAACCCAATAAATGGTTTCTACATGAACTCAGTGAAAGTCAAAGAGTTAGATGTTTTAAAGTATGTTCGATGCTGAAGCTGCGAAATTTGAATGATCTATTTCTTGATCGAATAGTAACTTGTGATGAGAAATGGATCCTGTATGACAATCGTAAACGATTGGCTCAATGGTTTGATCATGATGAAGGAACCAAACCCTTTCCAAAACCAAAATTGCACCAACAGCATATTTTTGTGACTGTTGGTGGTTCGCCATTGGCGTCATCCATTACAGTTTCCTGGAATCTAACCAGAGCATCGCTGTCGAAGTTTACTGCCTGTAACTGGATGAAATGCACATTCAATTGCACATTCTTAATGCGACCGGCACTGATTAATCGACTGGGTTCAATTCTGCTTCATGAAAATTAAAAAAAATATTGCTAAAATGTAACCAGACGGTTAGTAAAAAATAGCTTGAATAAAATTTGATGTACAAAGCTTTGTATATGCGAGGCTCAAATTGCTGTTGAAAAAGAACCGCCAAAAAATGAAGCCAAACTATTTATAAAAAAAAAAAATACCCGTATAAAGTTTGCTTTTCAAAAATCTGTAAAATAAAGAGGCTCATGTCTGATGGTCTCAAAACACACCAAAATAAAGTTTTCAAACGGGCGTGGTTTAAAGAGATAAATTTTTGATTTTTTACTAATGGGGAAAGGAAGTAACATAATATTAAAATTCTGATTCTATTCGTATCCCACTTAAGAATTCTAGTTGATCAGACAGGGAGAAGGGTCTCGACTTTCACAAAGAAGACGTCAGCAGATTTTGTGAGCTGAACTTAAATGAAAATGAAAAAGAAAAAGCAAGCTGAAAGCTGAAGCGTTGACTAGTTCTGGGACCTAAAAAAAAGAAAAACTAAAAGTCGACGACAACGACTATTACTACTACGAGGATGACGACAACGACGAAAAGAAAAAAACTGAATGAAAAAGAAAAGGAAGTAACAGAAAAAAAAAAGCAGAAAGGAGAACATTCTGAAAATTTAGAGAGATATAAGATTATCTTTTTATAGTTGCTTGACGATGTTTGCCATGTATTTTAAATTTTTTATGAAAATACAAGATTTATTTCATCCCACTTTGTAAAACTAAACTATTGTCTAAACAAACCAGAAACTCAACGACGCCTGTGAATCGTCAACCTTTCTAACCCTTTTCAACAGTTGAATGAATCGAAATAAGTGAACATTTTTGGTAATAATAGTAATAATTATTTTTTGAGCCAAACAGAATTGTATTTAGAATTTGTTATCTTGCTTATTTGTTGGTGTACAAAGGAAAATTTTGTGCAAGTTTATTTTGTAAATTTTGAACACTTATTATTATTTTTATGTCTTTTAATATATGTAAATTTCATTCAAATTTCACAATCGGAGTAACAGTCTTGTGATTTTTCGTTTGCGCCATTTGCGCTAAATCACTTATCTCGGCCATTATAGGCCGAGATAAGTGATTTAGCACACTCTCTTCTCTTCTCCCAAAGCATACTTTTAGTAAAAATCTGATTTCAAACTTATTTTTTGCAGCGAAAATATTGGGTAGTTAGAGTTTCTTAGCCGTAGTGAAGGTAGTCTTCTAGAAGGAAATTCTCTGATATAAAACTATATCGTGAGAGTATAATTTCCAAATTGGCATCTGGTATGGTGGGAGAAAGCCTTCTTTAAACTTGTTTGTGTATAAATCTTTCCAACCCTGCTGACCCTCTTCTAATTTTTCCTAAGGCATCATGGAAGAGTAATATGATAAAAATTAACACAAGAATGTCAACACCAAATATTTCCGGACCAATTCGAATACCGTCGCCATTCGACCAGGAGAGAGGATCAGCAGCTTTAAACAGATTTGATAGCAGCGATCAGGGGATCGCGACAACAGCCTTGGACTGGTGTGACACACAACCAGAAGAAAAAGAAATACAGCCAATGAGAACCGAGCTCTTTGGAGTGAACTATTCATAGGAGTGAGCAATATGCTGTAGGTGGAAATGCGCGTTAAGATTATCATATGCAGGAAGGTATGTCGATTTCGGAAAGTCAGCACTAAAAACCCTGGTTTTTGTACCTGGTTGTAAATATCTATAGGAAATACGCAACTACTTAAGCCACATAACAGGTTTCAAAATTATTCAGGTTGCATTTTTAAATGTTTATGTAATGTACTTTTTAGCATTGCGTGGAGTTTATATTTGGCCGATTTTTATAATGATACCTTCTGTAAATTCATCCAGAAAAATTAATTTGATAAAACAATTACTGTCTGTATAAAATTTGGATTTTAAATTTATTTTCTTTGAAGCGTTTGTTAGACTTTTATCATTGTTTCTTAATTTACAAATTTTTGTGAAGGATGCATAAATATTAAACTTTATCTTTTGTAAACGTTATCATCATTGATTTATCCGCTAGTTTTATCGTCTTAGATGAATCTATTTAATATAATGCAAACATAATATAAAATGTATTCCTTAAGTAGCGACAATACCGAGAATAAACTCAGTGTGCTTAGACAGTAGTTCTATGACTAAGTGTGTTTTTCATATGCAGTACTTTATACTTTTTATATTTTCAGCACCCGATAATATTGCTATTAAAATGAAGTGCCAAAAAATGAGAGCCTTGCATAATAATGTTTAGTTCCTACATTCATTTGAATAACTGTGGCTATGCGACGTGGGATGGAGTCTGCGAGGTTCGGGTATATGTTGAATGTGACTAACGCGGGGAACATTGGAATACCTGAGAGTCGGCCAAGTTTACCTGGCATCATTGTATTATCATGCTGCAATATAATCCGGTGAGAAATACAGCAAGCGTAAAGTAGTACAAATAGTCTTCAACAAGGTATGTAAATATTACACCTGACAAAAAAGATTTCAGTTTCAGTAGTAGCCCCTGAGTACTCTACCAGAAAATACCCAACATTGTTAAAGAGCTTTTCATATCTTGCACAACATCCTACTGATGGGTTGTGTCCATATGTGAATTATGCGTTGAGCAGCACACGCATTAAATTGGGATGTAATTTGAAGCAATGTTCCCATTTGTTGGCTGGATACTATCCTTGTTAATCGTCGGTGATTCCTGCTTTTGCATCCATCTTTTTGCATCAGTTTTCAGATGCCCTTTTTGTTTGTTCGGAATTCATGTATTCCTGTATGCACACATGTTACAGAGATAGAGTGCCCAATCTTACACCAATAATTCCACAGTTAAACGCTTTTAAATCCTATCCGCGTCCATGGATGCCACAGCTACACTAACTTTTTCCCTATTACGTCATACATACTTCATCTGGTTGAGCCAATTTTAACATGTGGTGTACTACTGTTTCTCTTTTTTGTCACTTTTGTTTCTTTGGTTAAAATAATGTCACTAATGATAAAGGGAAAGTACTATACTAGAACAAGTTGTAATTTATACGAAGATTTTGCTTGTTTACACGGACAACTTTTAAGCTTTTCTACCTTGGTTCAGTCTGCAGTATCTGCCTGATCATCAAGCACTCAGAGATGAAATCAGTTACGCTTTCGAGCCGAGAAGCGTCCATAGTAATATTAAGTGAGAATGATTTAGAAAAACCGAGGAAGAGGAGGATGGCACGAAAGGAGGGTGGGAAGGACTGAAAGTAAGAAGCAAAAAAGTTTGAGAAAAAAATGAAAAGAAAAACAGGTGAAAGGAATATATATATATATATATGTGTGTGTGTGTGTGTGTATGTGTGTGTATATATATATATATATATATATATATATATATATATATATATATATATATATATATATATATATATATATATTCAATAAATTCAAAAAAGTTCAAGTGAGTTATTTGGTTAACCGACCGAGAGTATTTGATATCAAGCATCTGGCCCTAACGAGCGTTTCGATGCAAAACTCTTGAGTCGGCTATCCAGATAAGTCACTTAAACTTTAAAAAAAAAATTATTGAAAATTATTGCTCTAGTTATCTAATGAATGCTTTTTGGCCGAAGTTCTTCTAACTTGAAAAAACACGAAAAATTCTCGTAATTTTATATGTAATTCATAAATATGATATTTAATTTATATATATAATATAATGTATAATATATAATTTATTTAAACACACCGGATCAAATGGTGGTTTCTCCTACAAAAGGGGACGCATGTACGAACTTTGTCAGAGAGCACATTTTGTTTATTATATATATATATATATATATATATATATATATATATATATATATATATATATATATATAATATTGTGGTGTAAGCAGAATCTTCTGGTGACGTGATAGAAATTGAATGCTATATTACACATGATAATTAAGCGATTCGCGCATCTGTAAATATTGGACTCTTTTTTGTTTTAAAGATAAAACTGAAAATCCTGAATGACAAGGATATGACAATTGTCATATGCGAAATATTGCAGTTACTTTTGTAGATAAATACTTTTTAAAAATATGATACGTTTAAATATATGCATATATGAAAAATGTATTTGTTGTTTTTTTAATGAAGAAAAGCAATAAAATTACTAAGATGCAAGGAGATACTGCGCGTGAAAGACTATGTGAAAAGGAACGTACTTACGGCTGTGGAAAAGTAACTGAAGCCGAGGTGACAGGTCAGGACCAATAACATTGCAGATTCTTCTTTGCATTTTATCAAAAATCTCTAAATGGATAGCTGAAGCACCAGATCAAATGTAGCAATAATCAATGCATGGCTGAATGGCAGACTTACAAATGTGAAAAATAGATTATGCCGAGAAAAATTGTCTATCACGACACAGTGAACAAACTTTCTTAGCAAAAGACCTAACAACTGATTCAATATAATCTTTCTACTTCATGTCAGCGGAAAATGTTAGTCCGAGAAATCGTAAGGAGTTACTCTCCTAAAAGTCAGCCATACTGATGGGAGGTAAAATGGGTTCTCTCAGACAATTAAAAGAGAGCAATTTCATTTTGGAGGCATTAAAATTAACTATCACATTCCTTGCCCCAGTTAACAACAGATTGTAGATTATTTTTTAGATCAGCTTGACCTTATCGAAATGATCAGATTTACAATTAAGACAAGAACAAATAGTTGTGCAATCAGCATAGATACTGAGTTGAGAGCTGATGACACCAGGAATGACGCTGGTGAAAATTAATAACAACGTAAGCTCAGGGATAAAGCCTTTGGAGACATCCGCATTAATGCAATAAGATCTAGAATAGTGGCCGTTCAAGCGTCAAAGAAAAATTTAATTTCCCGATTTCATAAGAAAGATTGAATCAGTTCAAAAATTCGCCCGGAAATAGCATAATCATTCAACTTGTGAAGAAGACCACCTTACCGAAACTTATCAAATACCTTCGAGATATTTAAAGAAACAGCCCAAGCTTCACCATTCTTATCTATCGATAGATGAACCTATCTACTCCTATTACCCTGTTAGCGTTTTAATCGAGACATCGTCTCTAGAAAAGCTTTAGACCCCTTCCAGCCCAAGGGGAAAATACTAAATTATTAAAATCTCACTGTATAGCAGAAGCACAAAAGCCTAACATTTAAAAATAAACAGAATAATCTGGCAGGTCAAAAGCAAGGACAACAAAAACGAACAGTCAATGTTCGGAAAAGGTAAGCTGAGTCAGTTGACATGTGCAGAAGGTAGCTGGAACAGTCAATGTTCGGAAAAGGTAAGCTGAGTCAGTTGACATGTGCAGAAGGTAGCTAGAACAGTCAATGTTCGGAAAAGGTAAGCTGCGTCTGTTGACATGTGCAGAAGGTAGCTGGAACAGTCAATGTTCGGAAAAGGTAAGCTGAGTCAGTTGACATGTGCAGGAGGTAGCTAGAACAGTCAATGTTCGGAGAAGGTTAGCTGAGTCAGAGGACATGTGCAGAAGGTAGCTGGAACAGTCAATGTTCGGAAAAGGTAAGCTGAGTCAGTGGATATGTGCAGAAGGTAGCTGGAACAGTCAATGTTCGGAAAAGGTAAGCTGAGTCAGTGGACATGTTGAGGAGGTAGCTGAAACAGTCAATGTTCGGAAAAGGTAAGCTGAGTCAGTGGACATGTGCAGAAGGTAGCTGGAACAGTCAATGTTCGGAAATGGTAAGCGTAGTCAATGGACATGTGCAGAAGGTAGCTAGAACAGTCAATGTTCGGAAAAGGTAAGCTGAGTCAGTGGACATGTGCAGAAGGTAGCTGGAACAGTCAATGTTCGGAAAAGGTAAGCTGAGTCAGTTGACATGTGCAGGAGTTAGCTGGAACAGTCAATGTTCGGAAAAGTTAAGCTGAGTCAGTGGACATGTTGAGGAGGTAGCTGAAACAGTCAATGTTCGGAAAAGGTAAGCTGAGTCAGTGGACATGTGCAGAAGGTAGCTGGAATTGTCAATGTTCGGAAAAGGTAAGCTGAGTCAGTGGATATGTGCAGAAGGTAGCTGGAACAGTCAATGTTCGGAAAAGGTAAGCTGAGTCAGTGGACATGTTGAGGAGGTAGCTGAAACAGTCAATGTTCGGAAAAGGTAAGCTGAGTCAGTGGACATGTGCAGAAGGTAGCTGGAATTGTCAATGTTCGGAAAAGGTAAGCTGAGTCAGTGGATATGTGCAGAAGGTAGCTGGAACAGTCAATGTTCGGAAAAGGTAAGCTGAGTCAGTGGACATGTTGAGGAGGTAGCTGAAACAGTCAATGTTCGGAAAAGGTAAGCTGAGTCAGTGGACATGTGCAGAAGGTAGCTGGAATTGTCAATGTTCGGAAAAGGTAAGCTGAGTCAGTGGATATGTGCAGAAGGTAGCTGGAACAGTCAATGTTCGGAAAAGGTAAGCTGAGTCAGTGGATATGTGCAGGAGGTAGCTGGAACAGTCAATGTTCGGAAAAGGTAAACTGAGTCAATTGACATGTGCAGGAGGTAGCTGAAACAGTCAATGTTCGGAAAAGGTAAGCTGAGTCAGTGGACATGTGCAGAAGGTAGCTGGAATTGTCAATGTTCGGAAAAGGTAAGCTGACTCAGTGGACATGTGCAGAAGGTAGCTGGAACAGTCAATGTTCGGAAAAGGTAAGCTGAGTCAGTGGACATGTGCAGAAGGTAGCTGGAACAGTCAATGTTCGGAAAAGGTAAGCTGAGTCAGTGGATATGTGCAGAAGGTAGCTGGAACAGTCAATGTTCGGAAAAGGTAAGCTGAGTCAGTGGACATGTTGAGGAGGTAGCTGAAACAGTCAATGTTCGGAGAAGGTAAGCTGAGTCAGTGGACATGTGCAGAATGTAGCTGGAATTGTCAATGTTCGGAAAAGGTAAGCTGAGTCAGTGGACATGTGCAGAAGGTAGCTGGAACAGTCAATGTTCGGAAAAGGTAAGCTGAGTCAGTGGATATGTGCAGAAGATAGCTGGAAATGTCAATGTTCGGAAAAGGTAAGCTGAGTCAGTTGACTTGTGCAGGAGGTAGCAGGAACAGTCAATGTTCGGAGAAGGTAAGCTGAGTCAGTTGACATGTGCAGAAGGTAGCTGGAACAGTCAATGTTCGGAAAAGGTAAGCTGCGTCTGTTGACATGTGCAGAAGGTAGCTGGAACAGTCAATGTTCGGAAAAGGTAAGCTGAGTCAGTTGACATGTGCAGGAGGTAGCTAGAACAGTCAATGTTCGGAGAAGGTTAGCTGAGTCAGAGGACATGTGCAGAAGGTAGCTGGAACAGTCAATGTTCGGAAAAGGTAAGCTGAGTCAGTGGATATGTGCAGAAGGTAGCTGGAACAGTCAATGTTCGGAAAAGGTAAGCTGAGTCAGTGGACATGTTGAGGAGGTAGCTGAAACAGTCAATGTTCGGAAAAGGTAAGCTGAGTCAGTGGACATGTGCAGAAGGTAGCTGGAACAGTCAATGTTCGGAAATGGTAAGCGTAGTCAATGGACATGTGCAGAAGGTAGCTAGAACAGTCAATGTTCGGAAAAGGTAAGCTGAGTCAGTGGACATGTGCAGAAGGTAGCTGGAACAGTCAATGTTCGGAAAAGGTAAGCTGAGTCAGTTGACATGTGCAGGAGTTAGCTGGAACAGTCAATGTTCGGAAAAGTTAAGCTGAGTCAGTGGACATGTTGAGGAGGTAGCTGAAACAGTCAATGTTCGGAAAAGGTAAGCTGAGTCAGTGGACAAGTGCAGAAGGTAGCTGGAATTGTCAATGTTCGGAAAAGGTAAGCTGAGTCAGTGGATATGTGCAGAAGGTAGCTGGAACAGTCAATGTTCGGAAAAGGTAAGCTGAGTCAGTGGACATGTTGAGGAGGTAGCTGAAACAGTCAATGTTCGGAAAAGGTAAGCTGAGTCAGTGGACATGTGCAGAAGGTAGCTGGAATTGTCAATGTTCGGAAAAGGTAAGCTGAGTCAGTGGATATGTGCAGAAGGTAGCTGGAACAGTCAATGTTCGGAAAAGGTAAGCTGAGTCAGTGGACATGTTGAGGAGGTAGCTGAAACAGTCAATGTTCGGAAAAGGTAAGCTGAGTCAGTGGACATGTGCAGAAGGTAGCTGGAATTGTCAATGTTCGGAAAAGGTAAGCTGAGTCAGTGGATATGTGCAGAAGGTAGCTGGAACAGTCAATGTTCGGAAAAGGTAAGCTGAGTCAGTGGATATGTGCAGGAGGTAGCTGGAACAGTCAATGTTCGGAAAAGGTAAACTGAGTCAATTGACATGTGCAGGAGGTAGCTGAAACAGTCAATGTTCGGAAAAGGTAAGCTGAGTCAGTGGACATGTGCAGAAGGTAGCTGGAATTGTCAATGTTCGGAAAAGGTAAGCTGACTCAGTGGACATGTGCAGAAGGTAGCTGGAACAGTCAATGTTCGGAAAAGGTAAGCTGAGTCAGTGGACATGTGCAGAAGGTAGCTGGAACAGTCAATGTTCGGAAAAGGTAAGCTGAGTCAGTGGATATGTGCAGAAGGTAGCTGGAACAGTCAATGTTCGGAAAAGGTAAGCTGAGTCAGGGGACATGTTGAGGAGGTAGCTGAAACAGTCAATGTTCGGAGAAGGTAAGCTGAGTCAGTGGACATGTGCAGAAGGTAGCTGGAATTGTCAATGTTCGGAAAAGGTAAGGTGAGTCAGTGGACATGTGCAGAAGGTAGCTGGAACAGTCAATGTTCGGAAAAGGTAAGCTGAGTCAGTGGATATGTGCAGAAGGTAGCTGGAAATGTCAATGTTCGGAAAAGGTAAGCTGAGTCAGTTGACTTGTGCAGGAGGTAGCAGGAACAGTCAATGTTCGGAGAAGGTAAGCTGAGTCAGTTGACATGTGCAGAAGGTAGCTGGAACAGTCAATGTTCGGAAAAGGTAAGCTGAGTCAGTGGATATGTGCAGAAGGTAGCTGGAACAGTCAATGTTCGGAAATGGTAAGCTGAGTCAATGGACATGTGCAGGAGGTACCTAGAACAGTCAATGTTCGGAGAAGGTTAGCTGAGTCAGAGGACATGTGCAGAAGGTAGCTGGAACAGTCAATGTTCGGAAAAGGTAAGCTGAGTCAGTGGATATGTGCAGAAGGTAGCTGGAACAGTCAATGTTCGGAAATGGTAAGCTGAGTCAATGGACATGTGCAGAAGGTAGCTAGAACAGTCAATGTTCGGAAAAGGTAAGCTGAGTCAGTGGACATGTGCAGAAGGTAGCTGGAACAGTCAATGTTCGGAAAAGGTAAGCTGAGTCAGTTGACATGTGCAGAAGGTAGCTGGAACTGTCAATGTTCGGAAACGGGAAGCTGAGTCAGTGGACATGTGCAGGAGGTAGCTGGAACAGTCAATGTTCGGAGAAGGTAAGCTGAGTCAGTTGACATGTGCAGGAGGTAGCTGGAACAGTCAATGTTCGGAAACGGGAAGCTGAGTCAGTGGACATGTGCAGAAGTTAGCTAGAACAGTCAATGTTCGGAAAAGGTAAGCTGAGTCTGTTGACATGTGCAGGATATAGCTGGAACAGTCAATGTTCGGAAAAGGTAAGTTGAGTCAGTTGACATGTGCAGGAGGTAGCTAGAACTGTGAATGTTCGGAAAAGGTAAGCTGTGTCAGTTGACATGTGCAGGAGGTAGCTGGAACAGTCAATGTCCTGAAAAGGTAAGCTGCGTCTGTTGACATGTGCAGAAGGTAGCTGGAACAGTCAATGTTCGGAAAAGGTAAGCTGAGTCAGTTGACATGTGCAGGAGGTAGCTAGAACAGTCAATGTTCGGAGAAGGTAAGCTGAGTCAGAGGACATGTGCAGAAGGTAGCTGGAACAGTCAATGTTCGGAAAAGGTAAGCTGAGTCAGTTGACATGTGCAGGAGTTAGCTGGAACAGTCAATGTTCGGAAAAGTTAAGCTGAGTCAGTGGACATGTTGAGGAGGTAGTTGAAACAGTCAATGTTCGGAAAAGGTAAGCCAAGTCAGTTGACATGTGCAGAAGGTAGCTGGAACAGTCAATGTTCGGAAATGGTAAGCGTAGTCAATGAACATGTGCAGAAGGTAGCTAGAACAGTCAATGTTCGGAAAAGGTAAGCTGAGTCAGTGGACATGTGCAGAAGGTAGCTGGAACAGTCAATGTTCGGAAAAGGTAAGCTGAGTCAGTTGACATTTGCAGAAGGTAGCTGGAACAGTCAATGTTCGGAAAAGGTAAGCTGAGTCAGTGGACATGTTGAGGAGGTAGCTGAAACAGTCAATGTTCGGAAAAGGTAAGATGAGTCAGTTGACATGTGCAGAAGGTAGCTGGAACAGTCAATGTTCGGAGAAGGTATGCTGAGTCAGTTGACATGTGCAGAAGGTAGCTGGAACAGTCAATGTTCGGAAAAGGTAAGCTGAGTCAGTGGACATGTGCAGAAGGTAGCTGTAACAGTCGATGTTCGGAAAAGGTAAGCTGAGTCAGTGGACATGTGCAGAAGGTAGCTGGAACAGTCAATGTTCGGAAAAGGTAAGCTGAGTCAGTTGACATGTGCAGGAGGTAGCTGGAACAGTCAATGTTCGGAGAATGTAAGCTGAGTCAGTTGACATGTGCAGAAGGTAGCTGGAACAGTCAATGTTCGGAAAAGGTAAGCTGAGTCAGTGGACATGTTGAGGAGGTAGCTGAAACAGTCAATGTTCGGAAAAGGTAAGCTGAGTCAGTTGACATGTGCAGAAGGTAGCTGGAACAGTCAATGTTCGGAGAAGGTATGCTGAGTCAGTTGACATGTGCAGAAGGTAGCTGGAACAGTCAATGTTCGGAAAAGGTAAGCTGAGTCAGTGGACATGTGCAGAAGGTAGCTGGAACAGTCGATGTTCGGAAAAGGTAAGCTGAGTAAGTGGATATGTGCAGAAGGTAGCTAGAACAGTCAATGTTCGGAAAAGGCAAGCTGAGTCAGTTGAAATGTGCAGGAAATAGCTGGAACAGTCAATGTTCAGAGAAGGTAAGCTGAGTCAGTTGACTTGTGCAGAAGGTAGCTGGAACAGTCAATGTTCGGAAAAGGTAAGCTGAGTCAGTGGACATGTGCAGGAGGTAGCTGGAACAGTCAATGTTCGGAAAAGGTAAGCTGAGTCAGTGGACATGTGCAGAAGGTAGATGGAACAGTCATTGTTCGAAAAAGGTAAGCTGAGTCAGTTGACATGTGCAGGAGGTAGTTAGAACAGTCAATGTTCGGAGAAGGTAAGCTGAGTCAGAGGACATGTGCAGAAGGTAGCTGGAACAGTCAATGTTCGGAAAAGGTAAGCTGAGCCAGTTGACATGTGCAGGAGTTAGCTGGAACAGTCAATCTTAGGAAAAGTTAAGCTGAGTCAGTTGACATGTGCAGAAGGTAGCTGGAACAGTAAATGTTCGGAAAAGGTAAGCTGTGTCAGTTGACATGTGCAGGAGGTAGCTGGAACAGTCAATGTTCGGAAAATGTAAGCTGAGTCAGTTGACATGTGCAGGAGTTAGCTGGAACAGTCAATGTTCGGACAAGTTAAGCTGAGTCAGTTGACATGTGCAGAAGTTAGCTGGAACAGTCAATGTTCGGAAAAGGTAAGCTGAGTTAGTGGACATGTGCAGGAGTTAGCTAGAACAGTCAATGTTCGGAAAAGATAAGCTGAGTCTGTTGACATGTGCAGAAGGTAGGTGGAACAGTCAATGTTCGGAAAAGGTTAGCTGAGACAGTTGACATGTGCAGGAGGTAGCTGGAACAGTCAATGTTCGGAAAAGGTAAGCTGAGTCAATGGACATGTGCAGAATTTAGCTGGAACAGTCAATGTTAGAAAAAGGTAAGCTGAGTCAGTTGACATGTGCAGGCGGTAGCTGGGACAGTCAATGTTCGGAGAAGGTAAGCTGAGGCAGAGGTCATGTGCAGAAGGTAGCTGGAACAGTCAATGTTCGGAAAAGGTAAGCTGAGTCAGTGGATATGTGCAGAAGGTAGCTGGAACAGTCAATGTTCGGAAAAGGTAAGCTGAGTCAGTGGACATGTTGAGGAGGTAGCTGAAACAGTCAATGTTCGGAAAAGGTAAGCTGAATCAGTTGACATGTGCAGAAGGTAGCTGGAACAGTCAATGTTCGGAAAAGGTAAGCTGAGTCAGTGGACATGTGCAGGAGGTAGCTGGAACAGTCAATGTTCGGAGAAGGTAAGCTGAGTCAGTGGACATGTGCAGAAGGTAGCTGGAACTGTCAATGTTCGGAAAAGATAAGCTGAGTCAGTGGACATGTGCAGAAGGTAGCTGGAACTGTCAATGTTCGGAAAAGGTAAGCTGAGTCAGTGGACATGTGCAGGAGGTAGCTGGAACAGTCAATGTTCGGAGAAGGTAAGCTGAGTCAGTGGACATGTGCAGAAGGTAGCTGGAACAGTCAATGTTCGGAGAAGGTAAGCTGAGTCAGTGGACATGTGCAGAAGGTAGCTGGAACAGTCAATGTTCGGAAAAGGTAAGCTGAGTCAATGGATATGTGCAGAAGGTAGCTGGAAATGTCAATGTTCGGAAAAGGTAAGCTGAGTCAGTTGACATGTGCAGAAGGTAGCTGGAACAGTCAATGTTCGGAAAAGGTAAGCTGAGTCAGTGGACCTGTGCAGGAGGTAGCTGGAACAGTCAATGTTCTGAAAAGGTAAGCTGCGTCTGTTGACATGTGCAGAAGGTAGCTGGAACAGTCAATGTTCGGAAAAGGTAAGCTGAGTCAGTTGACATGTGCAGGAGGTAGCTAGAACAGTCAATGTTCGGAGAAGGTAAGATGAGTCAGAGGACATGTGCAGAAGGTAGCTGGAACAGTCAATGTTCGGAAAAGGTAAGCTGAGTCAGTTGACATGTGCAGGAGTTAGCTGGAACAGTCAATGTTCGGAAAAGTTAAGCTGAGTCAGTGGACATGTTGAGGAGGTAGCTGAAACAGTCAATGTTCGGAAAAGGTAATCTAAGTCAGTTGACATGTGCAGAAGGTAGCTGGAACAGTCAATGTTCGGAAATGGTAAGCGTAGTCAATGAACATGTGCAGAAGGTAGCTAGAACAGTCAATGTTCGGAAAAGGTAAGCTGAGTCAGTGGACATGTGCAGAAGGTAGCTGGAACAGTCAATGTTCGGAAAAGGTAAGCTGAGTCAGTTGACATGTGCAGGAGGTAGCTGGAACAGTCAATGTTCGGAAAATGTAAGCTGAGTCAGTTGACATTTGCAGAAGGTAGCTGGAACAGTCAATGTTCGGAAAAGGTAAGCTGAGTCAGTTGACATGTGCAGAAGGTAGCTGGAACAGTCAATGTTCGGAAAAGGTAAGCTGAGTCAGTTGACATGTGCAGGAGTTAGCTGGAACAGTCAATGTTCGGAAAAGTTAAGCTGAGTCAGTGGACATGTGCAGAAGGTAGCTGGAACAGTCAATGTTCGGAAAAGGTAAGCTGAGTCAGTTGACATGTGCAGGAGGTAGCTAGAACAGTCAATGTTCGGAGAAGGTAAGCTGAGTCAGAGGACATGTGCAGAAGGTAGCTGGAACAGTCAATGTTCGGAAAAGGTAAGCTGAGTCAGTTGACATGTGCAGGAGGTAGCTGGAACAGTCAATGTTCGGAGAATGTAAGCTGAGTCAGTTGACATGTGCAGGAGGTAGCTAGAACAGTCAATGTTCGGAGAAGGTAAGCTGAGTCAGTTGACATGTGCAGGAGGTAGCTGGAACAGTCAATGTTCGGAAAAGGTAAGCTGAGTCATTGGATCTGTGCAGGAGGTAGCTAGAACAGTCAATGTTTGGAGAAGGTAAGCTGAGTCAGTGGACATGTGCAGAAGGTAGCTGGAACAGTCAATGTTCGGAGAAGGTAAGCTGAGTCAGTGGACATGTGCAGAAGGTAGCTGGAACAGTCAATGTTCGGAGAAGGTAAGCTGAGTCAGTGGACATGTGCAGAAGGTAGCTGGAACAGTCAATGTTCGGAAAAGGTAAGCTGAGTCAATGGATATGTGCAGAAGGTAGCTGGAAATGTCAATGTTCGGAAAAGGTAAGCTGAGTCAGTTGACATGTGCAGAAGGTAGCTGGAACAGTCAATGTTCGGAAAAGGTAAGCTGAGTCAGTGGACCTGTGCAGGAGGTAGCTGGAACAGTCAATGTTCGGAAAAGGTAAGCTGAGTCATTGGACATGTCCAGAAGGTAGCTGAAACAGTGAATGTTCGGAAAAGGTAAGCTGAGTCAGTTGACATGTGCAGAAGGTAGCTGGAACAGTCAATGTTCGGAGAAGGTAAGCTGAGTCAGTTGACATGTGCAGGAGGTAGCTGGAACAGTCAATGTTCGGAAACGGGAAGCTGAGTCAGTGGACATGTGCAGGAGGTAGCTGGAACAGTCAATGTTCGGAAAAGGAAGCTGAGTCAGTGGACATGTGCAGAAGGTAGCTGGAACAGTCAATGTTCGGAAAAGGTAAGCTGAGTCAGTTGACATGTGCAGCAGGTAGCTGGAACAGTCAATGTTCGGAGAATGTAAGCTGAGTCAGTTGACATGTGCAGGAGGTAGCTAGAACAGTCAATGTTCGGAGAAGGTAAGCTGAGTCAGTTGACATGTGCAGGAGGTAGCTGGAACAGTCAATGTTCGGAAAAGGTAAGCTGAGTCATTGGATCTGTGCATGAGGTAGCTAGAACAGTCAATGTTTGGAGAAGGTAAGCTGAGTCAGTGGACATGTGCAGAAGGTAGCTGGAACAGTCAATGTTAGAAAAAGTTAAGCTGAGTCAGTTGACATGTGCAGGCGGTAGCTGGAACAGTCAATGTTAGGAAAACTTAAGGTGAGTCAGTTGACATGTGCAGAAGGTAGCTAGAACAGTCAATGTTCGGAAAAAGCAAGCTGAGTCAGTTGACATGTGCAGGAGGTAGCTAGAACAGTCAATGTTAGAAAAAGGTAAGCTGAGTCAGTTGACATGTACAGGCGGTAGCTGGAACAGTCAATGTTCGGAAAAGGTAAGCTGAGTCAGTGGACATGTGCAGAAGGTAGCTAGAACAGTCAATGTTCGGAAAAGGTAAGCTGTGTCAGTTGACTTGTGCAGGAGGTAGCTGGAACAGTCAATGTTCGAAAAAGGTAAGCTGAGTCAGTTGACATGTGCAGGAGGTAGCTGGAACAGTCAATGTTCGGAAAAGGTAAGCTGAGTCTGTTGACATGTACATAAGGTAGCTAGAACAGTCAATGTTCGGAGAATGTAAGCTGAGTCAGTTGACTTGTGCAGGAGGTAGCTGGAACAGTCAATGTTCGGAAAAGGTTAGCTGAGTCAGTAGACATGTGCAGGAGGTAGCTGGAACAGTCAATGTTCGGAAAAGGTAAGCTGAGTCAGTGGACATGTGCAGAAGGTAGCTGGAACAGTCAATGTTCGGAAAAGGTAAGCTGAGTCAGTTGACATGTGCAGGAGGTAGCTAGAACAGTCAATGTTCGGAGAAGGTAAGCTGAGTCAGAGGACATGTGCAGAATGTAGCTGGAACAGTCAATGTTCGGAAAAGGTAAGCTGAGTCAGTTGACATGTGCAGGAGGTAGTTAGAACAGTCAATGTTCGGAGAAGGTAAGCTGAGTCAGAGGACATGTGCAGAAGGTAGCTGGAACAGTCAATGTTCGGAAAAGGTAAGCTGAGCCAGTTGACATGTGCAGGAGTTAGCTGGAACAGTCAATCTTAGGAAAAGTTAAGCTGAGTCAGTTGACATGTGCAGAAGGTAGCTGGAACAGTAAATGTTCGGAAAAGGTAAGCTGTGTCAGTTGACATGTGCAGGAGGTAGCTGGAACAGTCAATGTTCGGAAAATGTAAGCTGAGTCAGTTGACATGTGCAGGAGTTAGCTGGAACAGTCAATGTTCGGACAAGTTAAGCTGAGTCAGTTGACATGTGCAGAAGTTAGCTGGAACAGTCAATGTTCGGAAAAGGTAAGCTGAGTTAGTGGACATGTGCAGGAGTTAGCTAGAACAGTCAATGTTCGGAAAAGATAAGCTGAGTCTGTTGACATGTGCAGAAGGTAGGTGGAACAGTCAATGTTCGGAAAAGGTTAGCTGAGACAGTTGACATGTGCAGGAGGTAGCTGGAACAGTCAATGTTCGGAAAAGGTAAGCTGAGTCAATGGACATGTGCAGAATTTAGCTGGAACAGTCAATGTTAGAAAAAGGTAAGCTGAGTCAGTTGACATGTGCAGGCGGTAGCTGGGACAGTCAATGTTCGGAGAAGGTAAGCTGAGGCAGAGGTCATGTGCAGAAGGTAGCTGGAACAGTCAATGTTCGGAAAAGGTAAGCTGAGTCAGTGGATATGTGCAGAAGGTAGCTGGAACAGTCAATGTTCGGAAAAGGTAAGCTGAGTCAGTGGACATGTTGAGGAGGTAGCTGAAACAGTCAATGTTCGGAAAAGGTAAGCTGAATCAGTTGACATGTGCAGAAGGTAGCTGGAACAGTCAATGTTCGGAAAAGGTAAGCTGAGTCAGTGGACATGTGCAGGAGGTAGCTGGAACAGTCAATGTTCGGAGAAGGTAAGCTGAGTCAGTGGACATGTGCAGAAGGTAGCTGGAACTGTCAATGTTCGGAAAAGATAAGCTGAGTCAGTGGACATGTGCAGAAGGTAGCTGGAACTGTCAATGTTCGGAAAAGGTAAGCTGAGTCAGTGGACATGTGCAGGAGGTAGCTGGAACAGTCAATGTTCGGAGAAGGTAAGCTGAGTCAGTGGACATGTGCAGAAGGTAGCTGGAACAGTCAATGTTCGGAGAAGGTAAGCTGAGTCAGTGGACATGTGCAGAAGGTAGCTGGAACAGTCAATGTTCGGAAAAGGTAAGCTGAGTCAATGGATATGTGCAGAAGGTAGCTGGAAATGTCAATGTTCGGAAAAGGTAAGCTGAGTCAGTTGACATGTGCAGAAGGTAGCTGGAACAGTCAATGTTCGGAAAAGGTAAGCTGAGTCAGTGGACCTGTGCAGGAGGTAGCTGGAACAGTCAATGTTCTGAAAAGGTAAGCTGCGTCTGTTGACATGTGCAGAAGGTAGCTGGAACAGTCAATGTTCGGAAAAGGTAAGCTGAGTCAGTTGACATGTGCAGGAGGTAGCTAGAACAGTCAATGTTCGGAGAAGGTAAGATGAGTCAGAGGACATGTGCAGAAGGTAGCTGGAACAGTCAATGTTCGGAAAAGGTAAGCTGAGTCAGTTGACATGTGCAGGAGTTAGCTGGAACAGTCAATGTTCGGAAAAGTTAAGCTGAGTCAGTGGACATGTTGAGGAGGTAGCTGAAACAGTCAATGTTCGGAAAAGGTAATCTAAGTCAGTTGACATGTGCAGAAGGTAGCTGGAACAGTCAATGTTCGGAAATGGTAAGCGTAGTCAATGAACATGTGCAGAAGGTAGCTAGAACAGTCAATGTTCGGAAAAGGTAAGCTGAGTCAGTGGACATGTGCAGAAGGTAGCTGGAACAGTCAATGTTCGGAAAAGGTAAGCTGAGTCAGTTGACATGTGCAGGAGGTAGCTGGAACAGTCAATGTTCGGAAAATGTAAGCTGAGTCAGTTGACATTTGCAGAAGGTAGCTGGAACAGTCAATGTTCGGAAAAGGTAAGCTGAGTCAGTTGACATGTGCAGAAGGTAGCTGGAACAGTCAATGTTCGGAAAAGGTAAGCTGAGTCAGTTGACATGTGCAGGAGTTAGCTGGAACAGTCAATGTTCGGAAAAGTTAAGCTGAGTCAGTGGACATGTGCAGAAGGTAGCTGGAACAGTCAATGTTCGGAAAAGGTAAGCTGAGTCAGTTGACATGTGCAGGAGGTAGCTAGAACAGTCAATGTTCGGAGAAGGTAAGCTGAGTCAGAGGACATGTGCAGAAGGTAGCTGGAACAGTCAATGTTCGGAAAAGGTAAGCTGAGTCAGTTGACATGTGCAGGAGGTAGCTGGAACAGTCAATGTTCGGAGAATGTAAGCTGAGTCAGTTGACATGTGCAGGAGGTAGCTAGAACAGTCAATGTTCGGAGAAGGTAAGCTGAGTCAGTTGACATGTGCAGGAGGTAGCTGGAACAGTCAATGTTCGGAAAAGGTAAGCTGAGTCATTGGATCTGTGCAGGAGGTAGCTAGAACAGTCAATGTTTGGAGAAGGTAAGCTGAGTCAGTGGACATGTGCAGAAGGTAGCTGGAACAGTCAATGTTCGGAGAAGGTAAGCTGAGTCAGTGGACATGTGCAGAAGGTAGCTGGAACAGTCAATGTTCGGAGAAGGTAAGCTGAGTCAGTGGACATGTGCAGAAGGTAGCTGGAACAGTCAATGTTCGGAAAAGGTAAGCTGAGTCAATGGATATGTGCAGAAGGTAGCTGGAAATGTCAATGTTCGGAAAAGGTAAGCTGAGTCAGTTGACATGTGCAGAAGGTAGCTGGAACAGTCAATGTTCGGAAAAGGTAAGCTGAGTCAGTGGACCTGTGCAGGAGGTAGCTGGAACAGTCAATGTTCGGAAAAGGTAAGCTGAGTCATTGGACATGTCCAGAAGGTAGCTGAAACAGTGAATGTTCGGAAAAGGTAAGCTGAGTCAGTTGACATGTGCAGAAGGTAGCTGGAACAGTCAATGTTCGGAGAAGGTAAGCTGAGTCAGTTGACATGTGCAGGAGGTAGCTGGAACAGTCAATGTTCGGAAACGGGAAGCTGAGTCAGTGGACATGTGCAGGAGGTAGCTGGAACAGTCAATGTTCGGAAAAGGAAGCTGAGTCAGTGGACATGTGCAGAAGGTAGCTGGAACAGTCAATGTTCGGAAAAGGTAAGCTGAGTCAGTTGACATGTGCAGCAGGTAGCTGGAACAGTCAATGTTCGGAGAATGTAAGCTGAGTCAGTTGACATGTGCAGGAGGTAGCTAGAACAGTCAATGTTCGGAGAAGGTAAGCTGAGTCAGTTGACATGTGCAGGAGGTAGCTGGAACAGTCAATGTTCGGAAAAGGTAAGCTGAGTCATTGGATCTGTGCATGAGGTAGCTAGAACAGTCAATGTTTGGAGAAGGTAAGCTGAGTCAGTGGACATGTGCAGAAGGTAGCTGGAACAGTCAATGTTAGAAAAAGTTAAGCTGAGTCAGTTGACATGTGCAGGCGGTAGCTGGAACAGTCAATGTTAGGAAAACTTAAGGTGAGTCAGTTGACATGTGCAGAAGGTAGCTAGAACAGTCAATGTTCGGAAAAAGCAAGCTGAGTCAGTTGACATGTGCAGGAGGTAGCTAGAACAGTCAATGTTAGAAAAAGGTAAGCTGAGTCAGTTGACATGTACAGGCGGTAGCTGGAACAGTCAATGTTCGGAAAAGGTAAGCTGAGTCAGTGGACATGTGCAGAAGGTAGCTAGAACAGTCAATGTTCGGAAAAGGTAAGCTGTGTCAGTTGACTTGTGCAGGAGGTAGCTGGAACAGTCAATGTTCGAAAAAGGTAAGCTGAGTCAGTTGACATGTGCAGGAGGTAGCTGGAACAGTCAATGTTCGGAAAAGGTAAGCTGAGTCTGTTGACATGTACATAAGGTAGCTAGAACAGTCAATGTTCGGAGAATGTAAGCTGAGTCAGTTGACTTGTGCAGGAGGTAGCTGGAACAGTCAATGTTCGGAAAAGGTTAGCTGAGTCAGTAGACATGTGCAGGAGGTAGCTGGAACAGTCAATGTTCGGAAAAGGTAAGCTGAGTCAGTGGACATGTGCAGAAGGTAGCTGGAACAGTCAATGTTCGGAAAAGGTAAGCTGAGTCAGTTGACATGTGCAGGAGGTAGCTAGAACAGTCAATGTTCGGAGAAGGTAAGCTGAGTCAGAGGACATGTGCAGAATGTAGCTGGAACAGTCAATGTTCGGAAAAGGTAAGCTGAGTCAGTTGACATGTGTAGGAGGTAGCTGGAACAGTCAATGTTCGGAAAAGGTAAGCTGAATCAGTGGACATGTACAGAAGTTAGCTGGAACAGTAAATGTTCGGAAAAGGTAAGCTGAGTCAGTTGACATGTGCAGAAGGTAGCTAGAACAATCAATGTTCGGAAAAGATAAGCTGCGTCTGTTCACATGTGCAGGATGTAGCTGGAACAGTCAATGTTCGGAAAAGGTAAGCTGAGTCAGTTGACATGTGCAGGAGGTAGCTGGAACAGTCAATGTTCGGAGAAGGTAAGCTGAATCAGTTGACATGTGCAGAAGGTAGCTGGAACAGTCAATGTTCGGAAAAGGTAAGCTGAGTCAGTTGACATGTGCAGGAGGTAGCTAGAACAGTGCATGTTCGGTGAAGGTAAGATGAGTCAGTGGACATGTGCAGGAGGTAGCTGGAACAGTCAATGTTCGGAGAATGTAAGCTGACTCAGTTGACATGTGCAGGAGGTAGCTGGAACAGTCAATGTTCAGAAAAGGTAAGCTGAGTCATTGGACCTGTGCAGGAGGTAGCTAGAACAGTCAATGTTCGGAGAAGGTAAGCTGAGTCAGTTGACATGTGCAGGAGGTAGCTGGAACAGTCAATGTTCGGAAAAGTTAAGCTGAGTCAGTGGACATGTGCAGAAGGTAGCTGGAACAGTCAATGTTCGGAAAAGGTAAGCCGAGTCAGTTGTCATGTGCAGACGGTAGCTGGGACAGTCAATGTTCGGAGAAGGTAAGCTGAGTCAGTTGACATGTGCAGAAGGTAGCTAGAACAGTCAATGTTCGGAAAAGGCAAGCTGAGTCAGTTGACATGTGCAGGAGGTAGCTGGAACAGTCAATGTTCAGAGAAGGTAAGCTGAGTCCGTGGACATGTGCAGAAGTTTGCTGGAACAGTCAATGTTCGGAAAAGGTAAGCTGAGTCAGTGGACATGTGCAGAAGGTAGCTGGAACAGTCAATGTTCGGAAAAGGTAAGCTGAGTCAGTTGATATGTGCAGGAGGTAGCTAGAACAGTCAATGTTCGGAGAAGGTAAGCTGAGTCAGAGGACATGTGCAGAAGGTAGCTGGAACAGTCAATGTTCGGAAAAGGTAAGCTGAGTCAGTTGACATGTGCAGAAGGTAGCTGGAACAGTCAATGTTCGGAAAAGGTTAGCTGAGTCAGTAGACATGTGCAGGAGGTAGCTGGAACAGTCAATGTTCGGAAAAGGTAAGCTGAGTCAGTTGACATGTGCAGGAGGTAGCTGGAACAGTCAATGTTCGGAAACAGGAAGCTGAGTCGGTGGACATGTGCAGGAGGTAGCTGGAACAGTCAATGTTCGGAAAAGGTAAGCTGAGTCAGTGGACATGTGCAGAAGGTAGCTGGAACAGTCAATGTTCGGAAAAGGTAAGCTGAGTCAGTTGACATGTGCAGGAGGTAGCTAGAACAGTCAATGTTCGGAGAAGGTAAGCTGAGTCAGAGGACATGTGCAGAATGTAGCTGGAACAGTCAATGTTCGGAAAAGGTAAGCTGAGTCAGTTGACATGTGTAGGAGGTAGCTGGAACAGTCAATGTTCGGAAAAGGTAAGCTGAATCAGTGGACATGTACAGAAGTTAGCTGGAACAGTAAATGTTCGGAAAAGGTAAGCTGAGTCAGTTGACATGTGCAGAAGTTAGGTAGAACAATCAATGTTCGGAAAAGATAAGCTGCGTCTGTTGACATGTGCAGGATGCAGCTGGAACAGTCAATGTTCGGAAAAGGTAAGCTGAGTCAGTTGACATGTGCAGGAGGTAGCTGGAACAGTCAATGTTCGGAGAAGGTAAGCTGAATCAGTTGACATGTGCAGAAGGTAGCTGGAACAGTCAATATTCGGAAAAGGTAAGCTGAGTCAGTTGACATGTGCAGGAGGTAGCTAGAACAGTGCATGTTCGGTGAAGGTAAGATGAGTCAGTGGACATGTGCAGAAGGTAGCTAGAACAGTCAATGTTCGGAGAAGGTAAGCTGTGTCAGTTGACATGTGCAGGAGGTAGCTGGAACAGTCAATGTTCGGAAAAGGTAAACTGAGTCAATTGACATGTGCAGGAGGAAGCTGGAACAGTCAATGTTCGGAGAAGGTAAGCTGAATCAGTTGACAAGTGCAGAAGTTAGCTGGAACAGTCAATGTTCGGAAAAGGTAAGCTGAATCAGTGGACATGTGCAGGAGGTAGCTGGAAAAGTCAATGTTCGGAAAAGGTAAGCTGAGTGAGTGGACATGTGCAGAAGGTAGCTTCAACAGTCAATGTTCGGAAAAGGTAAGCTGAGTCAGTTGACATGTGCAGGATGTAGCTAGAACAGTGCATGTTCGGAGAAGGTAAGATGAGTCAGTGGACATGTGCAGAAGGTGGCTAGAACAGTCAATGTTCGGAGAAGGTAAGCTGTGTCAGTGGACATGTGCAGGAGGTAGCTGGAACAGTCAATGTTCGGAAAAGGTAAACTAAGTCAATTGACATGTGCAGGAGGTAGCTGGAACAGTCAATGTTCGGAGAAGGTAAGCTGAATCAGTTGACATGTGCAGAAGGTAGCTGGAACAGTCAATGTTCGGAAAAGGTAAGCTGAGTGAGTGGACATGTGCAGAAGGTAGCTGGAACAGTCAATGTTCCGAAAATGTAAGCTGAGTCAATTGACATGTGCAGGAGGTAGCTGGAACAGTCAATGTTCGGAGAAGGTAAGCTGAGTCAGTTGGCATGTGCAGGAGGTAGCTAAAACAGTCAATGTTCGAAGAAGGTAAGCTGAGTCAGAGGACATGTGCAGAAGGTAGCTGGAACAGTCAATGTTCGGAAAAGGTAAGCTGAGTCAGTTGACATGTGTAGGAGGTAGCTGGAACAGTCAATGTTCAGAGAAGGTAAGCTGAGTCAGTGGACATGTGCAGAAGGTAGCTAGAACAGCCAATGTTCGGAAAAGGTAAGCTGAATCAGTGGACATGTACAGAAGGTAGCTGGAACAGTAAATGTTCGGAAAAGGCAAGCTGAGTCAGTTGACATGTGCAGAAGGTAGCTAGAACAGTCAATGTTCGGAAAAGATAAGCTGCGTCTGTTGACATGTGCAGGATGTAGCTGGAACAGTCAATGTTCGGAGAAGGTAAGCTGAGTCAGTTGACATGTGCAGAAGGTAGCTAGAACAGTCAATGTTCGGAAAAGGCAAGCTGACTCAGTTGACATGTGCAGGAGGTAGCTGGAACAGTCAATGTTCGGAAAAGGTAAGCTGAGTCATTGGATCTGTGCAGGAGGTAGCTAGAACAGTCAATGTTTGGAGAAGGTAAGCTGAGTCAGTGGACATGTGCAGAAGGTAGCTGGAACAGTCAATGTTAGAAAAAGTTAAGCTGAGTCAGTTGACATGTGCAGGCGGTAGCTGGAACAGTCAATGTTAGGAAAACTTAAGGTGAGTCAGTTGACATGTGCAGAAGGTAGCTAGAACAGTCAATGTTCGGAAAAGGCAAGCTGAGTCAGTTGACATGTGCAGGAGGTAGCTAGAACAGTCAATGTTAGAAAAAGTTAAGCTGAGTCAGTTGACATGTACAGGCGGTAGCTGGAACAGTCAATGTTCGGAAAAGGTAAGCTGAGTCTGTTGACATGTGCAGAAGGTAGCTGGAACAGTCAATGTTCGGAAAAGGTAAGCTGATTCAGTTGACATGTGCAGAAGGTAGCTGGAACAGTCAATGTTCGGAGAAGGTAAGCTGAGTCTGTTGACATGTGCAGGATGTAGGTGGAACAGTCAATGTTCGGAAAAGGTAAGCTGAGTCAGTTGACATGTGCAGGAGGTAGCTAGAACTGTGAATATTCGGTGAAGGTAAGCTGAGTCAGTGGACATGTGCAGAAGTTAGCTAGAACAGTCAATGTTCGGAAAAGGTAAGCTGTGTCAGTTGACTTGTGCAGGAGGTAGCTGGAACAGTCAATGTTCGAAAAAGGTAAGCTGAGTCAGTTGACATGTGCAGGAGGTAGCTGGAACAGTCAATGTTCGGAAAAGGTAAGCTGAGTCAGTTGACATGTGCAGAAGGTAGCTGGAACTGTCAATGTTCGGAGAAGGTAAGCTGAGTCAGTTGACATGTGCAGAAGGTAGCTGGAACAGTCAATGTTCGGAAAAGGTAAGCTGAGTCAGTTGACATGTGCAGGATGTAGCTAGAACAGTGCATGTTCGGAGAAGGTAAGATGAGTCAGTGGACATGTGCAGAAGGTGGCTAGAACAGTCAATGTTCGGAGAAGGTAAGCTGTGTCAGTTGACATGTGCAGGAGGTAGCTGGAACAGTCAATGTTCGGAAAAGGTAAACTGAGTCAATTGACATGTGCAGGAGGTAGCTGGAACAGTCAATGTTCGGAGAAGGTAAGCTGAATCAGTTGACATGTGCAGAAGGTAGCTGGAACAGTCAATGTTCGGAAAAGGAAAGCTGAGTGAGTGGACATGTGCAGAAGGTAGCTGGAACAGTCAATGTTCGGAAAATGTAAGCTGAGTCAATTGACATGTGCAGGAGGTAGCTGGAACAGTCAATGTTCGGAGAAGGTAAGCTGAGTCAGTTGACATGTGCAGGAGGTAGCTAAAACAGTCAATGTTCGGAGAAGGTAAGCTGAGTCAGAGGACATGTGCAGAAGGTAGCTGGAACAGTCAATGTTCGGAAAAGGTAAGCTGAGTCAGTTGACATGTGTAGGAGGTAGCTGGAACAGTCAATGTTCAGAGAAGGTAAGCTGAGTCAGTGGACATGTGCAGAAGGTAGCTAGAACAGTCAATGTTCGGAAAAGGTAAGCTGAATCAGTGGACATGTACAGAAGGTAGCTGGAACAGTAAATGTTCGGAAAAGGCAAGCTGAGTCAGTTGACATGTGCAGAAGGTAGCTAGAACAGTCAATGTTCGGAAAAGATAAGCTGCGTCTGTTGACATGTGCAGGATGTAGCTGGAACAGTCAATGTTCGGAGAAGGTAAGCTGAGTCAGTTGACATGTGCAGAAGGTAGCTAGAACAGTCAATGTTCGGAAAAGGCAAGCTGACTCAGTTGACATGTGCAGGAGGTAGCTGGAACAGTCAATGTTCAGAAAAGGTAAGCTGAGTCATTGGACCTGTGCAGGAGGTAGCTAGAACAGTCAATGTTCGGAGAAGGTAAGCTGAGTCAGTTGACATGTGCAGGAGGTAGCTGGAACAGTCAATGTTCGGAAAAGATAAGCTGAGTCAGTGGACATGTGCAGAAGGTAGCTGGAACAGTCAATGTTCGGAAAAGGTAAGCCGAGTCAGTTGTCATGTGCAGACGGTAGCTGGGACAGTCAATGTTCGGAGAAGGTAAGCTGAGTCAGTTGACATGTGCAGAAGGTAGCTAGAACAGTCAATGTTCGGAAAAGGCAAGCTGAGTCAGTTGACATGTGCAGGAGGTAGCTGGAACAGTCAATGTTCAGAGAAGGTAAGCTGAGTCCGTGGACATGTGCAGAAGTTTGCTGGAACAGTCAATGTTCGGAAAAGGTAAGCTGAGTCAGTGGACATGTGCAGAAGGTAGCTGGAACAGTCAATGTTCGGAAAAGGTAAGCTGAGTCAGTTGACATGTGCAGGAGGTAGCTAGAACAGTCAATGTTCGCAGAAGGTAAGCTGAGTCAGAGGACATGTGCAGAAGGTAGCTGGAACAGTCAATGTTCGGAAAAGGTAAGCTGAGTCAGTTGACATGTGCAGGAGGTAGCTGGAACAGTCAATGTTCAGAGAAGGTAAGCTGAGTGAGTGGACATGTGCAGAAGGTAGCTGGAACAGTCAATGTTCGGAAAAGGTAAGCTGAATCAGTGGACATGTACAGAAGTTAGCTGGAACAGTAAATGTTCGGAAAAGGTAAGCTGAGTCAGTTGACATGTGCAGAAGGTAGCTGGAACAGTCAATGTTCGGAGAAGGTAAGCTGCGTCTGTTGACATGTGCAGGATGTAGCTGGAACAGTCAATGTTCGGAAAAGGTAAGCTGAGTCAGTTGTCATGTGCAGGAGGTAGCTGGAACAGTCAATGTTCGGAGAAGGTAAGCTGAGTCAGTTGACATGTGCAGAAGGTAGCTGGAACAGTCAATGTTCGGAAAAGGTAAGCTGAGTCAGTTGACATGTGCAGGATGTAGCTAGAACAGTACATGTTCGGTGAAGGTAAGATGAGTCAGTGGACATGTGCAGAAGGTAGCTAGAACAGTCAATGTTCGGAGAAGGTAAGCTGTGTCAGTTGACATGTGCAGGAGGTAGCTGGAACAGTCAATGTTCGGAAAAGGTAAACTGAGTCAATTGACATGTGCAGGAGGTAGCTGGAACAGTCAATGTTTGGAGAAGGTAAGCTGAATCATTTGACATGTGCAGAAGGTAGCTGGAACAGTCAATGTTCGGAAAAGGTAAGCTGAGTCAGTGGACATGTGCAGGAGGTAGCTGGAAAAGTCAATGTTCGGAAAAGGTAAGCTGAGTGAGTGGACATGTGCAGAAGGTAGCTGCAACAGTCAATGTTCGGAAAAGGTAAGCTGAGTCAGTTGACATGTGCAGGAGGTAGCTGGAACAGTCAATGTTCGGAGAAGGTAAGCTGAGTCAGTTGACATGTGCAGAAGGTAGCTGGAACAGTCAATGTTCGGAGAAGGTAAGCTGAGTCAGTTGACATGTGCAGAAGGTAGCTGGAACTGTCAATGTTCCGAAAAGGTAAGCTGAGTCAGTTGACATGTGCAGGATGTAGCTAGAACAGTGCATGTTCGGTGAAGGTAAGATGAGTCAGTGGACATGTGCAGAAGGTAGCTAGAACAGTCAATGTTCGGAGAAGGTAAGCTGTGTCAGTTGACATGTGCAGGAGGTAGCTGGAACAGTCAATGTTCGGAAAAGGTAAACTGAGTCAATTGACATGTGCAGGAGGTAGCTGGAACAGTCAATGTTCGGAGAAGGTAAGCTGAATCAGTTGACATGTGCAGAAGGTAGCTGGAACAGTCAATGTTCGGAAAAGGTAAGCTGAGTGAGTGGACATGTGCAGGAGGTAGCTGGAAAAGTCAATGTTCGGAAAAGGTAAGCTGAGTGAGTGGACATGTGCAGAAGGTAGCTGCAACAGTCAATGTTCGGAAAAGGTAAGCTGAGTCGGTTGACATGTGCAGGAGGTAGCTGGAACAGTCAATGTTCAGAGAAGGTAAGCTGAGTCCGTGGACATGTGCAGAAGTTTGCTGGAACAGTCAATGTTCGGAAAAGGTAAGCTGAGTCAGTGGACATGTGCAGAAGGTAGCTGGAACAGTCAATGTTCGGAAAAGGGAAGCTGAGTCAGTTGACATGTGCAGGAGTTAGCTAGAACAGTCAATGTTCGGAGAAGGTAAGCTGAGTCAGAGGACATGTGCAGAAGGTAGCTTGAACAGTCAATGTTCGGAAAAGGTAAGCTGAGTCAGTTGACATGTGCAGGAGGTAGCTGGAACAGTCAATGTTCAGAGAAGGTAAGCTGAGTGAGTGGACATGTGCAGAAGGTAGCTGGAACAGTCAATGTTCGGAAAAGGTAAGCTGAATCAGTGGACATGTACAGAAGTTAGCTGGAACAGTAAATGTTCGGAAAAGGTAAGCTGAGTCAGTTGACATGTGCAGATGGTAGCTGGAACAGTCAATGTTCGGAGAAGGTAAGCTGCGTCTGTTGACATGTGCAGGATGTAGCTGGAACAGTCAATGTTCGGAAAAGGTAAGCTGAGTCAGTTGTCATGTGCAGGAGGTAGCTGGAACAGTCAATGTTCGGAGAAGGTAAGCTGAGTCAGTTGACATGTGCAGAAGGTAGCTGGAACAGTCAATGTTCGGAAAAGGTAAGCTGAGTCAGTTGACATGTGCAGGATGTAGCTAGAACAGTGCATGTTCGGTGAAGGTAAGATGAGTCAGTGGACATGTGCAGAAGGTAGCTAGAACAGTCAATGTTCGGAGAAGGTAAGCTGTGTCAGTTGACATGTGCAGGAGGTAGCTGGAACAGTCAATGTTCGGAAAAGGTAAACTGAGTCAATTGACATGTGCAGGAGGTAGCTGGAACAGTCAATGTTCGGAGAAGGTAAGCTGAATCAGTTGACATGTGCAGAAGGTAGCTGGAACAGTCAATGTTCGGAAAAGGTAAGCTGAGTCAGTGGACATGTGCAGGAGGTAGCTGGAAAAGTCAATGTTCGGAAAAGGTAAGCTGAGTGAGTGGACATGTGCAGAAGGTAGCTGCAACAGTCAATGTTCGGAAAAGGTAAGCTGAGTCAGTTGACATGTGCAGGAGGTAGCTGGAACAGTCAATGTTCGGAGAAGGTAAGCTGAGTCAGTTGACATGTGCAGAAGGTAGCTAGAACAGTCAATGTTCGGAGAAGGTAAGCTGAGTCAGTTGACATGTGCAGAAGGTAGCTGGAACAGTCAATGTTCCGAAAAGGTAAGCTGAGTCAGTTGACATATGCAGGATGTAGCTAGAACAGTGCATGTTCGGTGAAGGTAAGATGAGTCAGTGGACATGTGCAGAAGGTAGTTAGAACAGTCAATGTTCGGAGAAGGTAAGCTGTGTCAGTTGACATGTGCATAAGGTAGCTGGAACAGTCAATGTTCGGAAAAGGTAAGCTGAGTCAATTGACATGTGCAGGAGGTAGCTGGAACAGTCAATGTTCGGAGAAGATAAGCTGAATCAGTTGACATTTGCAGAAGGTAGCTGGAACAGTCAATGTTCGGAAAAGGTAAACTGAGTCAGTTGACATGTGCAGGAGGTATCTGGAAAAATCAATGTTCGGAAAAGGTAAGCTGAGTGAGTGGACATGTGCAGAAGGTAGCTGCAACAGTCAATGTTCGGAAAAGGTAAGCTGACGCAGTTGACATGTGCAGGAGGTCGCTGGAACAGTCAATGTTCGGAGAAGGTAAGCTGAGTCAGTTGACATGTGCAGAAGGTAGCTGGAACAGTCAATGTTCGGAAAAGGTAAGCTGAGTCAGTTGACATGTGCAGGAGGTAGCTAGAACATTCAATGTTCGGAGAAGGTAAGCTGAGTCAGTTGGCATGTGCAGAAGGTAGCTGGAACAGTCAATGTTCGGAGAAGGTAAGCTGAGTCAGTTGTCATGTGCAGGAGGTAGCTGGAACAGTCAATGTTCGGAGAAGGTAAGCTGAGTCAATGGACATGTGCAGAAGGTAGCTAGAACAGTCAATGTTCGGAGAAGGTAAGCTGTGTCAGTTGACATGTGCAGGAGGTAGCTGGAACAGTCAATGTTCGGAAAAGTTAAACTGAGTCAATTGACATGTGCAGGAGTTAGCTGGAACAGTCAATGTTCGGAGAAGGTAAGCTGAATCAGTTGACATGTGCAGAAGGTAGCTGGAACAGTCAATGTTCGGAAAAGGTAAGCTGAGTCAGTGGACATGTGCAGGAGGTAGCTGGAAAAGTCAATGTTCGGAAAAGGTAAGCTGAGTGAGTGGACATGTGCAGAAGGTAGCTGCAACAGTCAATGTTCGGAAAAGGTAAGCTGAGTCAGTTGACATGTGCAGGAGGTAGCTGGAACAGTCAATGTTCGGAGAAGGTAAGCTGAGTCAGTTGACATGTGCAGAAGGTAGCTGGAACAGTCAATGTTCGGAGAAGGTAAGCTGAGTCAGTTGACATGTGCAGAAGGTAGCTGGAACAGTCAATGTTCCGAAAAGGTAAGCTGAGTCAGTTGACATATGCAGGATGTAGCTAGAACAGTGCATGTTCGGTGAAGTTAAGATGAGTCAGTGGACATGTGCAGAAGGTAGCTAGAACAGTCAATGTTCGGAGAAGGTAAGCTGTGTCAGTTGACATGTGCAGGAGGTAGCTGGAACAGTCAATGTTCGGAAAAGGTAAACTGAGTCAGTTGACATGTGCAGGAGGTATCTGGAAAAGTCAATGTTCGGAAAAGGTAAGCTGAGTGAGTGGACATGTGCAGAAGGTAGCTGCAACAGTCAATGTTCGGAAAAGGTAAGCTGACGCAGTTGACATGTGCAGGAGGTAGCTGGAACAGTCAATGTTCGGAGAAGGTAAGCTGAGTCAGTTGACATGTGCAGAAGGTAGCTGGAACAGTCAATGTTCGGAAAAGGTAAGCTGAGTCAGTTGACATGTGCAGGAGGTAGCTAGAACATTCAATGTTCGGAGAAGGTAAGCTGAGTCAGTTGGCATGTGCAGAAGGTAGCTGGAACAGTCAATGTTCGGAGAAGGTAAGCTGAGTCAGTTGTCATGTGCAGGAGGTAGCTGGAACAGTCAATGTTCGGAGAAGGTAAGCTGAGTCAATGGACATGTGCAGAAGGTAGCTAGAACAGTCAATGTTCGGAGAAGGTAAGCTGTGTTAGTTGACATGTGCAGGAGGTAGCTGGAACAGTCAATGTTCGGAAAAGGTAAACTGAGTCAATTGACATGTGCAGGAGTTAGCTGGAACAGTCAATGTTCGGAGAAGGTAAGCTGAATCAGTTGACATGTGCAGAAGGTAGCTGGAACAGTCAATGTTCGGAAAAGGTAAGCTGAGTCAGTGGACATGTGCAGGAGGTAGCTGGAAAAGTCAATGTTCGGAAAAGGTAAGCTGAGTGAGTGGACATGTGCAGAAGGTAGCTGCAACAGTCAATGTTCGGAAAAGGTAAGCTGAGTCAGTTGACATGTGCAGGAGGTAGCTGGAACAGTCAATGTTCGGAGAAGGTAAGCTGAGTCAGTTGACATGTGCAGAAGGTAGCTAGAACAGTCAATGTTCGGAGAAGGTAAGCTGAGTCAGTTGACATGTGCAGAAGGTAGCTGGAACAGTCAATGTTCCGAAAAGGTAAGCTGAGTCAGTTGACATATGCAGGATGTAGCTAGAACAGTGCATGTTCGGTGAAGGTAAGATGAGTCAGTGGACATGTGCAGAAGGTAGTTAGAACAGTCAATGTTCGGAGAAGGTAAGCTGTGTCAGTTGACATGTGCATAAGGTAGCTGGAACAGTCAATGTTCGGAAAAGGTAAGCTGAGTCAATTGACATGTGCAGGAGGTAGCTGGAACAGTCAATGTTCGGAGAAGATAAGCTGAATCAGTTGACATTTGCAGAAGGTAGCTGGAACAGTCAATGTTCGGAAAAGGTAAACTGAGTCAGTTGACATGTGCAGGAGGTATCTGGAAAAATCAATGTTCGGAAAAGGTAAGCTGAGTGAGTGGACATGTGCAGAAGGTAGCTGCAACAGTCAATGTTCGGAAAAGGTAAGCTGACGCAGTTGACATGTGCAGGAGGTCGCTGGAACAGTCAATGTTCGGAGAAGGTAAGCTGAGTCAGTTGACATGTGCAGAAGGTAGCTGGAACAGTCAATGTTCGGAAAAGGTAAGCTGAGTCAGTTGACATGTGCAGGAGGTAGCTAGAACATTCAATGTTCGGAGAAGGTAAGCTGAGTCAGTTGGCATGTGCAGAAGGTAGCTGGAACAGTCAATGTTCGGAGAAGGTAAGCTGAGTCAGTTGTCATGTGCAGGAGGTAGCTGGAACAGTCAATGTTCGGAGAAGGTAAGCTGAGTCAATGGACATGTGCAGAAGGTAGCTAGAACAGTCAATGTTCGGAGAAGGTAAGCTGTGTCAGTTGACATGTGCAGGAGGTAGCTGGAACAGTCAATGTTCGGAAAAGTTAAACTGAGTCAATTGACATGTGCAGGAGTTAGCTGGAACAGTCAATGTTCGGAGAAGGTAAGCTGAATCAGTTGACATGTGCAGAAGGTAGCTGGAACAGTCAATGTTCGGAAAAGGTAAGCTGAGTCAGTGGACATGTGCAGGAGGTAGCTGGAAAAGTCAATGTTCGGAAAAGGTAAGCTGAGTGAGTGGACATGTGCAGAAGGTAGCTGCAACAGTCAATGTTCGGAAAAGGTAAGCTGAGTCAGTTGACATGTGCAGGAGGTAGCTGGAACAGTCAATGTTCGGAGAAGGTAAGCTGAGTCAGTTGACATGTGCAGAAGGTAGCTGGAACAGTCAATGTTCGGAGAAGGTAAGCTGAGTCAGTTGACATGTGCAGAAGGTAGCTGGAACAGTCAATGTTCCGAAAAGGTAAGCTGAGTCAGTTGACATATGCAGGATGTAGCTAGAACAGTGCATGTTCGGTGAAGGTAAGATGAGTCAGTGGACATGTGCAGAAGGTAGCTAGAACAGTCAATGTTCGGAGAAGGTAAGCTGTGTCAGTTGACATGTGCAGGAGGTAGCTGGAACAGTCAATGTTCGGAAAAGGTAAACTGAGTCAGTTGACATGTGCAGGAGGTATCTGGAAAAGTCAATGTTCGGAAAAGGTAAGCTGAGTGAGTGGACATGTGCAGAA